>WEKX01011154.1:109169-146302 GCA_013390025.1 Pitta sordida
CCCAATACCTGGGACCTTCTTCTGGGACTGTCTGGTGGAATTTGTCCGAGTTCTGCAGGACTCTTCACTTTGCAGGACCGCAGGGTATCTCAGATTTTCCTTCAGGATTGTCTGCATTGCAGGACTTGTGGAACATAGCAGGTTCTTTCTCATAACAATAAGTTTTGCTGTGTAATGCTGATGTATCCTGGCTTGTGTATTTACTGAAGTGAATGGTTTATATTTTCCACACTTTCCTTTACTGTTTTTTGAACTGGGGGAGAGATGACTTTTTTTCTGCTCAGGTCCCAGTTTACCTCAAACATTTATGTCATAGCTATGTGAAAGCTTACATTTTTGTTTGAAACATGCTCTTGGAGAAGTGCTTCCTTGGTCATCAAGTATACTTTGCAACCTTGGAGGAAATGCTGTTAACTACTTTCCAAGTTCAAATGTACTGTGGGTAAGTTGAAATACAAACCTCAAATATATAGTGCAATTCCTTTTTTATGTGATGTAGCTGATGTTGGCTTCAATATAAGCTGAAACAACAGTACAGAAAACATATGCGATACTACTGTAGTGGTACAGGGCTTCAGGTGCACACAAAATTTTGGAATGTTGCTGTTGCCCACAAGCCAACATGGTCCTTAGCAAAACCTGTGCTGTTGCTGGAGCAGTAAGGGATATCAAAAGGATGGTAACTCTAGATGTTCTCTCCTTGTTATTTTTAGACTTCCTTCTTGTTGTCAGAAGGTAAACAGGCTGTGTTGTTTGCACTCATGCACTCTGCTAATCAATGATTTGTGAAGGATGACTCACCCCAGCCATGCTTGATCGTATTTGAAAGGCCTCTGAGTGCGTACAACAGAGGAGATTTTGTCAGCAACTCGATACAACACTTAAAAAGCTGGTGAAGTTTTTAACTTTTTTTTTATGTGTTTAGATGTGCCAAGGGTCTGTAATATGTCAGCAAGTTTGCTTCTGGGTATAAAATAAAGCCCTATCTTGTTTCAGACCCTTGTTGCTCAGAAGTAGAGAAAGAAAAGGAAGGGTTTTTTAAAACTATGATAAATTTCAAAGGTAGTTGTTTGTCCACCAAAATATGTTTAGGCTTTGGTCAATGAGGTTTTGTTGAGGAAATAGTTGGGAGGGGGTATTGAGTAATAAAAAGATTAGGTACTTCTTAGGAAACATGAATTTCATATTGAACAGATGAACTCTAGAAAATCAATAATAGACTGAATGGTTGAATTCAGAAATACTACCCTTGTATCTCCCTTGTACAGCTGTAATGCTTCAGAATGAGTGTGGTCTTGGTTTCTCAGCCATGCTTCATCATGGTTTCTATATTCCCTATGAACAGAAGTAAGTTTTGAATAGGAAATAAACTTTTATTAGCTGTAGGCTCTGTGCACAGCAGAGAGGAGAAAGGTGGGGATTTTTTTTAGAAAGCATTTACAGCTAGAAGGAAATTATCCTAGACAATAGGAAGGCAGCTGTGGATGGGAGCTTGTTGTGGGAAGCTACCTTTAAGGGACATTGTCTTTTTTTCAGAACTTGGAATTTATTTTGAGCTGCATGTTGTGTCATTTATACAAAGAATACATGCAGAGCCAGAAGATAACTAAAGGTCTGCCTGTTCTTAGCCAAGCTCTCGAGATGAATCACTGATGGAAACTGCTGATTAAGTCATTGCTGGTGTGCACAGGTGTTTCCTTTTTGTTTGGGAAACCTTCAGAGACCTGTGAGAGGGAGGAGGTAGGATGGGTGAGTTGAGGAAGGTGGTGGCTCTTGTTGGATGAGTGTTGTAGCTCAGATTATAGCCAGGTAATGCTGGCTATTTATGAACTGTTTTTCTTTGTTACTCTGCTATGCAAGAGTTTATTGAATGTGGAAGCATTGAGGAGTGCGTCCTCTGCTAGTTTGTGCAGGAAAGGTAAAGCTCATTCTGGGTATAAGATGAACTTAGCTAAATTTGTTCAATTTACTTTAAGTGTTGTGTTAAACTGCTAAGTGGATTTCACTGTCTAAGGTATTTCTGAGGCATACAAGCCCTATGTAAGCCTTGGGAGGCAAGGGTATAATCTGGAAACAAGAAGAGCAAGGAAAGGTATTAAGATGTTTAACTGAACTTTGAATATGTTTTAAATGATGAAACAAATGAAATAATGTCAGGAAGGATTTCCCAGAAACTAGGCTTTTTAAGTGATGAAGTACAACCTAAAAAACTCACAAAACTGGGAAAGGTTTCTTAAGATGTACTTGATTCATCTGCAAAAATCACTTATCAAATCTTTGATGGAGAGCAATTCTGTAAAGAATTTTGATAAAAGGACTAGTTATAATCTATATCATGTGCGTATGTTTTTTTCTATAATATTATCTTTTACAATCACTCAATTTCAAATGTCCTGCCTTTCAATTTACTTCTGCATGTTTCCTTGGTTTTCATCTCTGATTTGTACCTTGGAGTAAGTGGTATTTTCTAGGAAAGATTAAATCTACTTTACAATGAACTGATGAAGAAATATTGAAGCTAAGAAGTTTATTTCCTTTTCAAAAAATTGTGATTTAGACTTAAGATGATCTGAAGGGCTGCATGGAGGAAAAAACCCTCTCTCAAAATGTCTCACTGAAATACTTTTAAAGCAAATTTGCATGGTTTGGTCCACAACCAAACTATTCCTTAACTGTAACCTTAAATTTCATCCAAAGACATCTTATGCTGAACCACTGAAATGCAGGGGTGGGAGTGTTTTGTTTATTTTGTCCTCACTGAAATACATTTGCTGTGCTGTGGTTACCATGTTATATGCTGTGTATTCAAAGCTCAGAATTGTGTTCTTGGCTACACTTCCTACATATCAGATTTTTATTAAAGGAGTTCCAAGTATGTACTTTTTTGGTGAAGATTACCAGAAACTGAAATCAGTGAACAGTCTCTATCAGCTGGTTGGCCTAGATGAATTCATTTTCCACACCTGTTTCCCCACTCTTGATACTTGCAAACGTGAATGAGTATTTGAATTCTGCTTGGTGCACAGGTGTTGTTGAAGTATCAGATGTTATTGTTGAGTATTTTATTTGGTGTGTGAGATGATAATGCTTCTAAAAAGACAGCCTAGACTTCCTTTGGTCTACACAGAGAAGTACGTCAGGGCTGTAGAGTGTGTTCTTACTTTCTGCCATTGCTATGAATAAGTCAAGAAGAGGCAAAGTTTCTTGTGTTTTCACTTAGGTTTGAGTGATAGTTACAGGGAGCCAAGTTATTTATTTTGGAGATATAATGAACAGAAACAACCTCCCAAATTATGTATTCAAATAATACCAAGATTACTCTTAAAAAGTAAGTATTTTTTTTGTTTACTTTATAATTATTTCCTAATGGGTGTTTTCAAGAAGAAAATTACAAGGGGCAAAAAAGTGCACTGTTTTTACGCCTGGAAAGAAAAATGTGAATTACAGGGTTGAAATGCATATTAGAACACATGTAGGAAGAGATATGAAACTCAGTGAATACATAATTGATTTTTTTGGGAAAAATTGTTCTTATGGGGAAAGCCATGTAAGTGTAACCATGCCTGGGATAACTGGCTGTATCTAATGAATACAATTACATCATTTTTTACTTATGTGAAGACATTAACTTGTTGAGTCCAGAAGATATGTTTTATTGGCTTCCCAAAATGTGTTATCAGTTGCTTTTTGGTAGAAGATTGGGGATTGGTTTTGTTAATTCTCCTTCATAAAGGATGGGTTGGCTAGTTGGTTTTTAGGATAGGCAGAACATGAATAGCAAGCCTCAGGGATAATTTAAAGAACAAATGCTTCTGTCCATATTATATTGCTATAGCTACTTGTTCTGGTGCATTGTTTTCTTCCTTCCTCTCATGGTAGTCTCTCAAAAGTTAGTATAAATTTCTCATTGCTCTATTTTGCTCAGTTTGAACCTCATGGTCTGCTTCTAGTGGTATAGAAGACAAATAGTATGAAAATGAGACACATCTGAATCTGAGTGAATAATCAGTGATTATTTTGTTTCCTTTTCTGCTGCTTTTAGTATTTTGAAATTTTAAAACAATCACTTAGTAAGGAGATGCAAAGGCAAAAAGATGCATTGCCTGGAAGGCTTCTGGAAAACTGTCTGAAACTGAGAAGCACACAAGCTTTAGAAGTGTGGATGTGTCTCCCTTTCTGTTTCTGTGAAATACATGTTGCCCATGTAGATCTTACAATAGTAAGGATGCAGTCTGGCACATCTGTTCATAAGCCAGACAAATACACAACATTTTTTCTTCTTTCAAGATTTACAGGAAAACCCTCTAAGCCCTGACAGTATAAAAAAAAAAACATTTTAGGTTCATGATTTCCCACTGACAGCTNTATTTAAAACTACAGGTACAAGCAAATCATGGGAAGAGTTAATTCTAATGATGGCTTCCACAGTGAATATTTTGCATGTGAGGGGAAAGGTAACTATTTGCTCTTTTGAGACAAACCAGCAGCTTAGTAAATGGGGAATAAGCATAGCACTGCAGTGCCTGAATGGTAGGTTAGTGTTTTCAAGAGCTTTTATGCTGTAGGAGGACAATGACTGAAGACTTGATTTAGTAGAGTCTCCTCAGAGAAGAATGTTAATTGAAATATTTTGATAGATCAAGTTTATACTTATTTTTCAAGTAGTGGACATATAATGCCTACTTACTTGCTGTATTTCAACCTTCTGTCCATATGAATGTGTAAAAGTAAGATGTTAGTGTTTACTCAATGAGTAGTCTGGGAAAAACTGCTATTAGTTCATTTCCCTCTCGCTTCTAAAAAAAGTCCAGGGGAGTTAAGTCAACTGAAGTGACATATTGCATCAGGAACAGTATTAGTTATGTATAGCACTTATGCCTTGAGTTAAACCTGTATGCAAGAATTTTGGCAGCTAAATTAAAATACTTTAAATAAAAAAAATTTCACATATAATGATTGTCATATCCACTCTTACAAAAAAAGAACAGTGGGAATACTGCAAATGCTTATATTTTAATTAAGAAAGAAAAGTTTTTTAAAAACTGACTTGAATTTTACCAGTCTTTCAGCATTGAGGTGAAGGCATTTTAATGAAAACCATATCTGCCTATTTTACAATGTTGAGATTCATTGCACCTGATCATTCTGGTGCTGGAGGTGATCCAACTCAGAATATTCTGTGTGATTCTGTGTGAAATTACTTAATTCAATGATTTCCCGGATACTTATTCATTGTTAAACAAAGGCTCACAATATGACTTAATCTCCATCTGAATAAAGATTTTGGCAGAAGAGGGAGAACCTTTATGGAAAGTCAGGCTTCCACAGTTTTACAATGAATTTTACAAGACCAGGTGTCCCACTTTGATGCTTAACTGGAAACCAGTGTTATCCATGCTGATACTTCCAGTCCTTTATGGAAACAGCACTAAAACATACTTCACTGTCCTTATCTCACTCCTTGCATCCTTGCGAGGTGCATTTTCTTCATCCTAATTTAACTCTCAAACTTCATTTTATTGTGAGTAAGGTAATTTTTAAGTATCCAGCTAAGAAAGTTGCTTTGGTTTTGAGGAGGGAGATGAATGTTTTGCGTCACTTGTCAGCAATGACACCTGCAGTGAGAAAGCAATATCCTGACCCTGCTTGAGCAGACTGGTTTGATCAGATGACACACAGTGGTCCTTTCCAACCTGACCCATTCTGTGGTTCTGTGGTCTTCATGCTGAACATGCTGTGACAGAACTGCTGAATCACAGCTGGGGTATAGCATCCTTTGTACCCACCACTTCATGGCAACTCCCCAGAGACCTCTACAGCTATTTTTTTATGTGAATTATATGCATTATTTTTTGTTACATTGCGCAATATTTGGATATGGATGGAAGTATCACTTAAAGCCAGATGTTTTGAAAAGCTAGATTCACCGTGGCGATGCAGAAGCTTATTTGGTACAAGAACTTCACATTTAATCTCTTGCCTGAAACAGGTTCATCTTTGTCCTTCTCAAGCTTCAGCTCTTGGTTTTACAAACACTAGAAATAAACATGTGGAGCTTGAAGCTTTTTCAAGCCTTAATATGTAGTTGAGTGTACTTTAAACATGTAGTGAAGACTTTTTTGGGTTTGAGGTTATTTTTGGATATAAGTTTACACCAGCTGATTCAATTCAAACAATTTCAATTTTAAACATAGTAGGACTTGCTCACTTTGATTTTAACATTTTTTTCAATAAACAACTATAAAGAAGTGCAACATGTATCTGGGAGTTATCTGATATCTGCAGTCTTTGGGTCTCAAGCCTTTAGTGTTAAACATTTTGCTTCAATCTGTTAAAATGCTTAATTGGATAGTTTATTTGTGTACTCTAAGTGGTTTCAATTAACGTAAATTAATGGACTACTTGGATATGTTAATAACTTGTGCAGCTCAGGATTACATGGCGCATTCTGTCCTCTCATCACCTAGGAATTTCTGGATCATGGAAGAACAACTGAAACAAAGCAATATAATGAGCTAGGCTTTGTTTGCTTCAGTCTATTAATATGGCCGAACTTCTATTAGATTTTCATGTAGATTGCCTCAGTCTGTATTTGCATTACAAATTTTCATTCTTCTTGGTGTTAGACGGATACATAATACTCATGACTGTAACAATGAGTTTATAGGCTCACTTATTTTATAATTCAGTATTGTGGTGGAACAAAAACAAAATACTTTGCTATAATGGTTATGCTAATTGCCTTTTAATGTTTTTATTTTCCAGCTACTCAGCAGCAGTCTCCCTTTAATAAAGCTCAAACATTTAATTTTATTGCCTTAGACTATTGATTATCTGTTTAACAGTAAGAAGAATGTGATCTCTTGTTGTTGCCTTGATGATTGTCTGAATTATCTTGAAGAAATAAGAGATGTGCATGAGGAGAATCTTGTGCAGTAAAAAAGTCACTTGTATTCATTACTCATGGCTATTGTACAAAACCCACAAGCCTTTAATCTCAGACTCGTCAGGAGGGAAAGAAATTTTATTGTTTCACAATTGAACTCAATATTCCCTCAGGCACTACACCACCATTTACACTTCTCCTTCTTGATTTTTATTGCCGACATAAGCTTATTTAAAGGAATGGATAGCATGCCATCTACTTTGAAACGAATATTTAAATTATACTTTAGAAATCCTACTAGATTTATTAGAGAGGGGTTTTGATTTTAAAAGTTAAATTAAGGAAAAGCACCTGTTTTTCAGAGAAATAAAAAAGATGAAAAAATTAATAAAATGGAAGGCTACCTCCATTCCACCATTATGAAATATTTTTCACTTATATGGCTATGAAACATTGGATAATAGGAAGACTGAAATGAGGTGGTCACAAGAAGTAATGGGTACTCCTATTCATAAATCATATATTAAAACAAAAACGTTTTCCAGGACTTTATTGGAGTGTAGCATTTCATTGCAATTATCAAAACATTTTTTGTGTGTGGAAGCATGTTTTTACTAAGTACCACTCTCATGGTGAGAAACAAGTAGTAACTTGTGTCAAATGGACAGAATTCCTGTTTATTGTATAATTAATTCTTTTGGAAGCTGCCCTGGTATTGACTCTGCTGCATTAGTTTCATGTTTGCCAAGTAGAACAAATTCCAGGTGTTGTGGCAGCAGATATTTGAGTGTCAAGCTCACAGAAACTGTCATCCTAGTGAATCACTAGGTGTGGACTTGTACTCAGTGAGCTGGAACTGATCACATGTGTTTCATGCTCCTTTTATTTTAAGTATATCATGTCTTGTGCCTCCACATGTTTTGGGAGGTGTGTAACTTGCTTAACAGGGACTCCTCATTTTTTATGTATTTGTGACTTTAGTGTTTATACTAGGAATATCAATTGAATTTATTGGAGAGGGAAAAGTGAGATAAAACACCTAAGGTATTACTTTTGAGGAAGTAAATGGAGGTATACATTTACAGAATGTTAGTTGCCATTATGTTCTCTATTGTTTTAAGAAAGTGTTTTCTTTCCATATGTTCTGAAATATTGCTAAGTGCTATTTAGCCAGAAATCTGAACTTCCTCAAATCTAGTTTTAGCAATTGTAGAGTTTCTAGACTTAAGGAATAGAAAGTATTCTCAATACTACTTTAAAGAAGCCCTCCCTCACCCCTCAAGTTACCTTTCACCTTTAGAAACTTTACCTTTGGAATTATACTGTTGGGGAAATGGAACATAGAATCTTGGAATTGTTCGGATTGGAAGGGACCTTTTTAAAGAACATCTAGTCCAAGTCCTCCTATAATGAGCAAGGGCTTCTTCAACTGGATCAAGTATTCAGAGCCTCATTTGCTCCGTCTGACCTTGAATGTGTCCAAGGCTGGGGCATCTGCAGCTTGTTCCAGTGTTTAACCAGATGTAACATGGAAGGTTATGTATGAAAGTAGCACGGTGCTCCAGATTCAAACTGTTCTTATTCTGGCTTTGGCTTTTTCACATAAAACACCTCAAAAGCTTTAGTGAAGACCCTAGTATTCGTATGTCCAAACTGAGCTGTTCCCTTTAATTTTGTGATAACCTTTTGCCAGATTCCAATAAAAGCTTCTAGTTTTGGAGCATAAGTTTTAAATTGAATGTTGGGACCCTCCTTTTTGATAATTTGGCATATTGTTTGCCTCCTGATTTTTGTGGAGAAAATACAAAAAGGCACCTAAGTGCATTTCCTAGTGTTTAAATTCAGGGATATTAGATTAATTTTATTTTTCAGTCAAGCTTGTTTTTTGGTTCCATGTCTCCATTTCTCTCTAGTTTTAAGCCAAGTAGTAAAAGTTGCTTCTGGTTTGGGGCATGAGCAGAGCTTCTGGCCAGAGTGGCTTCAAAGAACCAGGTAATTTATGGTGAACACCCTATCAGCATCTGTCCTGGGCAGCGTTTGATTTGTTACCTCTGTAAACTCATTCTGGAAATACTTCTTGTAAAGTCTTTTGTGAGCCAGGGTTTTGAATGTGCATGGCATATCAGGCAATTATTATAAAGGGGTATTTGAATATTTTGTTATCACAGAAAGTCATCAGGAGCTTTTTCTAAGGTTTTGATCTATGTGTAAATACTTTTAAAGTTCGTTTGCCCCTTATACTTTAAAATAAAATTTAGGTCTGCAAGTGATTAATAAATGACTGCACTGTTTTTGACTCTAAGTTTTTTTTAAAAAGAGGCGTTTAAATATGGGCTACATGTCCTCTTGATGGGGGGGTGGAGTTTTTGTTAGGGTTTTTCCTTTGTTTTGTTGAGATTTTTTTAATCAAGAAAAATGTTGTATGGGTTCTTGTAACTTCTTTTTTCCTGTTGCATAGAGGAACAATTGAGGATCTACTGGTAACATCAGCTCTTGATATGAAGACATCTCTGCCAGTTGGTAAATGCTACCATTCCTGGTAAACCCAGTTAAAAACATTTCAGGATATGTTGTTTGCCGTGTAAATTGAATGTGGGCTCAGTATGAGGGAAAACATCCCTTAGTGCTTGGTTTCCTACCTTGGACAACAGGCAAATCAGTAAGACACTGATTGCAATTATCAATTTTCAGTTTTTTCATTGTGTCACTTTATTGTAACAGTTTTAAGATATAGATGTTGTAAATATGCAAAAGAAAATTGTGGATTTTAGTCATAAACAATTTTTTTTGCAAGAAAAATAGCTTAGGGACTTTAGTAAAAATAGTAAGTTGATAAAAACCCTATTTAATATGAGAATTTTAAGATGTTTTGTTGTAGCTGAGTATTCATTTTTACTTGTACTTCAAATATCATAATTACATATTTTCGTGTTCATTCTACATTTTTCAGGCGAAATAAACATGCAACTAATTAGGCTGTGAAGAGGAAAAATATTTCAATACAAGAGTACTTAAGCTGCTTTAGAATTTAGAATTCAAGACTTGCAAATTATAACCATCTATCTAATGGGCCACCAAAAGTATATGTATGTGTTCTGTCAGCTGCAGTAATGGTTTAAGATTTTTCTAACTAATATGTATACATTAGTTTAATGTAGACCATAAGATTGCAACAGAACCGGCTATGGCACTATGTGACGAAACTGTCCATAAACCACCTGGAAAACCAGAAGATTTTGTCTTCTAAATTTGCTTTTTTTATTTACTCTGGGATTTGGATAATGATGATTATCTCTTGGTGTTTCTGCTCCCCTATTTGTTCATGGGAGGAAATTATGCTTTTAAGAAAGCACTCTGCCTGCCTGTTATGCCACCTTAATAGTCAATGAGAAGATGTGTTACTCTGTATTCCATCCCTGCAGCACCTCTTCGCTCACATTTCTGTGACACTGAAGTTTTTGAGAGGAAGAGGTTAAACAAAGAGCAGAACTGCCAGGCGTCATCTTTGTGGTCAGACTATGAGTGTCCCAGCTCCCACTCAGATGAGGGTGTTGTGGCTGGTGTTAGCTTTCTTGGTCTTGTTTTGATGAGATGCTGCAAAGGGTTGAAAGGTGAAGGTGGGAAGAAGAGAGATGTGAGGTCTAGATCTATTCCCTTTGTTGCCTTAAGGCAGAGGGCTAGAGAAATGCAAAAGTGACACAAAGGTCATGGATTATGTGGAAAAACTGCTTTATGTCTTGCACGGCAAACGAGGGCTCCTCCTTTTTCTGTGAGAGTGGTGAGGCACTGGAACAGGTTGCCCTGAGCAGTGGTGGATGTCTCTTCCCTGGAAGTATTCAAGGCCAGGTTGAATGGGGCTCTGAGCAATCTGGTCTAATGGATGGTGTCCCTCCCCAAGGAAAGGGGCTTGGAATGTGTTGATCTTTAAGGTTCCTCCCAGCACAAACCATTCTGTGTTTTTTAAATGAGCTGCACAGTTACGAGTGTGCTGCAGTGTGTGTGATGGGTGAGAACATTCTGCTCCCTTGGTCTGTGCCTTCAAGGCAAGCTCAGCATTGTGAGCCTTGGGGACATGGAGGCTGGTCCTGGGCTTGAATGACCTTCAGGAAGTCCATGATACAGGTGTGATGAGCCTATGCTTTGAGGAAGCTTTCATGCCATCCCTTTGCTTTTGACTCATCTGTGTTTTGGAGCATTTGAGACTCATGTCTGAGTTGGCTTCTGCCCATGGCCTTTGTTCTTCAGGGAGTAACCCCTTGTGTTGAGCTGGAAGGAATAAGCAACTGCAGGTGTAAAGAAGATGGAAATATGGAACGGTACCAGTCCCATTAATTGGATACAATCCTTGTCATTTTTGTGTGTGCAATATTAATAACTTGTAGCTTATAGAAAAGATATTATTTTATTCCTCTGGGAAAATGAATTGAAGTGATTAAATTTTTGAGTTCATCAAAGGCAGAGCCAGGGATCAAGCTTGTATTTGAGACCCCGGCCTTTATTCACTAGATCACAGTCCTATGATAAAATTCTGAGATGCATATTTCCGTTACAATGATAATTCAAACATTCCTATGAACTCTTTTTTTATAGGTGCACTAGGAAAGTAATATTAGTAAGGATCATATGGCATTGTCTAACACAAGCATCCTGCAAGTGTTCGTGTCTTTTTTTGTCTTGTAGCAGTTATATTACCAACCAACAAAATAGATACATCTATCCCATTCACTATATGTCTGGTTGGTATGACATTTTGAAAAGTTAAATTTTGTAATGGTTTTAATTAGAAATGTTTTAAGCACACCCAGCTTGACTTGCTCTGTTTGAGTCAATTCAGTTTAAATTCAGGCCTTTTTTTCTCCTTGTTTTCTTACATATTTTTTAATTGTCTTCATGTGATTCTAAAATCTGAGAAAACAAATTTGATTGCTTTGCAGATTAAAACTGAAAATTGGTTATCTCATGAAATAGAGAACTAAGCTTGGCATTTCTATTCTTGGAAGGATGACATTTAAATTGCTATTGATCAGAAAAAGAGTTCAGTTTGAGCAAAAGAATAAGGATAAACTCAGACTTATTTGCTGAGGCTTTGCAAACAATTTAGATATATAACAGACTCAACAGAAAAATCTGCTGAAAATGGTTGGGCTTTGTTAACTCTATCATGTTCTCATTGTTTTGAAGTCCTATTATTAAAGGATAATTTTGAATCTTATTTAATTAAAAGTTCAAGAGCTAAGACCTTGTTATGGTTTAACTCCAACCAGTAACTGAGTACCACACAGCCATTTGCTCTCTACATCTCCTCTGCTGTTGGAATGAGGAGGAAAATTGGGGTAAAACCAACCAAACAACCAAATAAATAAACCAAAAGAAAAATCTTTGTGGGTTGAGAATTTAATAAACGTACTAATGATGATAATAGTAATAAAAAGGATACAAAGGAGAGGGCAAGAGATAAAATGCAAGCAAGACAAGTGATGAACCGTAAAGTTGACCAATGGCCTGCCTGTCCCTGAGCTGTGCTCAGCCCCTCAACACCAATTTCCCCCAGTTCTGATACTCGGAATCATGTTCTATGGTATGGAAATGTATGCCTTTGGCCACTTCAGGTCAGCTATCCCAGCCATGCTCCCTCCCAGCTTCTTGTGCCTTTCCTTGCTGGCCGAGTATGAGACACTGAAGGGTCTTCGGTTTAGGGTAAACACTGATTAGCATAAACTGAAACATGGGTGTATTATCAACATTACTCTCATACTGAATACAAAACTCAACATGAATAATGCTAGCTACTAAGAGGAATATTAACTCTATCCCAGTAGAAATGAGAGCATGCCTTAAGGTTAAATTGAGCTATTTTATTCTCAAGAGTATGTAGTTGGGTGGGTTGTTGTTTTGATTGTGATCTGTTGCTTTTGTGGGGATGTTTTTAAAGGCTAAAAGCTGGACAAGTTTGTGATATTCAGGATCTTCGTGGAAGGTAAGTGCTCCTCCCTATTCTGTGAGATAACTGAGTTTATTTCTGTTGTGGAGCATCTTACACTGCCCAAGGGCAGTTGATAGGAATTCTCTGAAGCAATTGCTAGCACCTTTGGAAAGTGTTAATGCCCTTTGCTGCTGAGCTGTGACAAGTTAGTGATACTTTCAGACAGTTAAAAAGTAGTTCTTAAAACATTTTTATCCTGAAGTATTATTGTCATGTTGACCTTTTTGCCTGTTAAAAAAAATCAAGACAAACAAGCAAGCAAACCAAAAAAATTCCCTGTTTTTTAAGAGAGATCTGATATAGGTTGGACTCGGGTCTTTTCGAACCTAATTGATTCTGTGATTGATAGTTCTGATACTTGCTTTACATCCTTTAGGATTAACCTCCCCCCATATTCCTTGGGGGTTGATGTCTAGAATGTTTCTCATGTTAACTATGGTTTTTTCTTTCCATTTTAATCTATTAGGGTTTTTTAGATGAAACTTGAATATTTTCAATAATTTTAGAACTTCAGTAATAATACTGTTTTAGTCTGTATAAAAAGAAATCTTATGATTCTGTTGTTTCGGTTGCAGAGTATATTTTTATGCTAAGTTGACTTTCTGAAGTACTTGGAGATGGGTATGAAGAAGTTCCCAGAAGGGACACTGTAGTTCTAAAAGAGGTAGGGTTTTCATTCACTTTTTATTTTCACTTTTAAAAACCACCTCTCTGCTTTTTTCTCTTTGATTTTTTTCCTCAATGTGATTCATCTTGATGTCCATATTTTTCATCTTGCCTCCACTTTAGCTTTTCCACTGTGCTACTAAACCACCATATGTATATGTTAGGACTCCCTCATTCCTTTCTCTGATGCCCCTGGAGTATATCAGTAGCTTAGTCAGTCTGTTAGAGCAGGTGAGTTTGCTCTCTTCCTAAGTCACAGGCAAAAACGTCATTTTCATCAGTGATTCGATTTGAAATAGAATCAGCCCTTTCTGGCATGACTTTTCAACACTCTATTCGTGTGGAAGTCTTTAGGTAAATGCACCTTTATGAAAAACAGATCATCACTCAAGGTGCAAGATATAGTGTGGTCTTTGCTTGAGGCTAAACTTCTTTGGCTGTAAAACAGAATTTTCCAAAAATAGGCACTAAAGAAGGGAAGAAAGAAGGGAGAAGTAAACAAGATATGCTAGATTTATTTGGCAGTTGTGAAGTTTTGGGGGCTTAGGTCAGTTCTCTGGCTATTCAAGGTCAGTAGTACAGAGGGATCTGGACTGAGCCTGCTGTGCTTTATTTATGAGCGAGAGTAGGGGGCTGGGATTTGGAGACATTTTGCCCTTGATGTCTTAAATTCTTCTATTTCCTAGGATACAGGAAGCTACCTGAAAGGTCCAGAAACATTATGTAAGCCAATCTTATGGACACTAAGGTTACTATTTTGAACCAAAATTATCTCATTTTAATGGAGCTCTCCACAACATGCACAATGAAGTTTGAGCTGTTACTCATCAGAGGGTGAGGTGTACTTTTGCAAAGGTACTGATGCAAATGAATGGTAATGAGAATTTTATGACCCGCTCATTTCTTTGATATCTTAAGCACCATGAGACAATTGGTTGACTAATGAGGTCTTAATGGATATAGTGGTCTGAGTAAGGGGAGTATAACTATCTTCATTTAGTCTAAACCTGTCCTGCTTAGAAATTTACTGTCCTGAGAATTTTTCTTTTAATACTGCAGGACTGGCACTGATAAGATTGCCAGTATGTGTAGTCATTTGAAAGGGTGACAATAATAGAGAAAGTAATTGTTGTAAATGTGAGCGTTGGTTGTGAGTTAGTTTTTTTGAGGGGACACATAGTTTAGGAACAGGCTAGAATTTTCTTTTACCAAGCCCCAGAACTTTAAATTCCTGTGGCCCAAAAGACAAATTTGATAAATCATTTTCATCAGTGAAGGTAAGAGCTTTTATTCTAACTTATTACCAGAGATGTGTAAGGAAGTGTAGGAGCACAGTGAAATAAATCTTAGCTATGTGGGCTTTTATTTCTTTGTGTCTTCTCTTTTTATTATTTAATTCACTCCTATTTCTTCCTATCATTTACGTTTTTCCCTCCCTTCTGATAGTAAGAGCTTTTCACATGACGGTTTACTTTTGGTTGATGTATGTTTTCTACTTCACGAAATTGGTTTTGCTCTCTCCTTTTCCTTCTCATTCCTTTCCATTTGATTCTTCCAAGTCTGTTTTAGCAAGCTAGCAGAGTAACTATGACTCACTATTTATTTTATTTCCCTTTTGGTCTAAAATTGCTCTCACAGATGTCTCTCTTACTGCTGTGTGTTTTGAAGTTTAACATCTTCAGGTCAATTAGGTCTAGGAAGTTTATGTAGTGCTTGGTGGCAGCAGCAGTACTGCTGTTATGGGCTACAATATTTTGGCTGGAAGTAGCATCAGACCAACTAATACAGTTTTGAAGAAAACCTGCAGCTCGTAGAGATGTGCTCTTCCTGTCTGAAAGAGAAACAGCTATCTTTAAAACTAAATACCAGTTGAAAACCATTATTCTAACTTAATTAGCTGTGTTACTTAGACTATGGGATAATTGATAATTGGCGTCTGTGTCTGTACAGTGGTGTTAACCTTGTCTTTACGTTTTTTCCTGACTTTGCTGAAAGGGAGATGGTGAGTTTATCATCTGTGGGATGTTGTTGGTTAAAAGAGGGAAATTGCAGTGTTCCATAGAAGCAATGCTTCTACTGAGTACATAATTGTGTGTATCCTCTAGTGTTATGCATTCCGGTTTCCAGTTCACATGTGAATTAGTTCATCTTACAGGCTTTTTGGGAGCCTCCCTGGTGGGGAGGAGATGGGAGTCAGAGATGACTCATGACAAATATCCTTCCCTGCATATCTGTGCCCTTCATCAGGTGTCTCTGCAAGGTCACTGTGAGGGTGTTGTTTCATGCAGCTGTCTGGGGGACACTATTTGGTGCTTTAGATGATACATCTGCTTTTTTAGAATCAGTATTCACTGGAAATGGAGGGGGGGGTGGGTTCCACTGTTGGAGGCATTTTCTAGGGGTGTCTAGATTTGTGCTTTTTTCCTAGGTCATGTGAATAGGTCAAGTTTGATATCATGTATTTGGGAGTGGTTAATAATGAATGGGGCTGTTTGAAAGGTAGAAAGTTCTGGGAAATATATTTTAAGATTTAAATTTCATCTAGCACAAGTTTTAATTTGTCATTTTTGTAGAATAGAATGGCCTGTAGGAGGTATTTTCTCAGAACACTGCTCTAGACAGGTAAAAGTGCTCTTTAGGTAGCCAGCTTTGAAATTTCCTGTTTCAAATCTCAAGGGCCTGTGTGCCTGAAAGTCTGTTTTCTTCTCCTGCTATGTGTTCTTTCTGTAAGTTCTTAGTTCTTATTCTCACTCACTTAGCTTGAGTGAGAATCTTTTTCTAACATGGATCATTATCCTAAATAAGACTTTAAAGTGTGGTTGAAATAAATTCTATTATACAGCCTGGAAATCATGCTGTGGTGCTTTTTGTAACACCTTTAAGCTCACCCTCTTTAAAAACTAGACAGCAAAGATTCAGTACAATTAAGATTGTTTTGCTTTAATATCAGTGACTTTAGGAAGCCATTTTGTTAGGATGTTCTAGAATATAAAATTTGCTTAATAAACTCTATATAGGCAGCTAAAATCTTAACACCATCATTTAGTAAGCTTATTCAGATAAAGGCAGTGGAACTCAAAATACATATCAACATTTAGGAAATCCAGATTTCCTAACCAATCCTAACAAAAGGACATAGATGCCTGAAAATGCACAGAGGCAAAATTTAGGGCTTAATTTCAGTACTGTGAGTTTTAAAATTACTAGTCTAATTCCCAAAGCCTTGAAGAATAAATTTAATGAGGTGAATATCCCTAAGGATCTAATACTTTTATTTATGTGCTTTATTAAACAAATGCTACTTTGGTGGAACTGAATATATCTACATGTTTCATGGGTTCTGAGCTCAGCTACCTGAAAAGCACCGGAGCAGTATTTCTAGCAGTGTGTTACATGGAATTTTTTCTTTTCCTTGAATAAGGAGGCAAGGGACAGAACAGCTCTGTGTTAGAAAATTAAGATAAAATCAGCTATGATGGTGTGATGCTGCTGTGGACATGCTGACAATGAGGGTGAAGGTGACAGCAGCTCCAGGGGGAGTAGCCTGATGTTCGTCCTACTGTGTGCCTTGGGGTTACCCAGGGCTTGGGCAGGAGGAGAGAAGGCTGTGGGGCCAAGGCCAGTCCTCTGATACAGAGAAAATATGTCTGCTATAGATCAGCACACTTCCTCCAGCTCAGCCCAAAAAACACCTTTCAGGCAGCAGCAGAAGTGGAGGTGATGCATCTGCTGGTAGGATGCTTTCTGTGTGATTACATCTTAGCTGAAGTACATAAACCACTCTTTGGAGTAGGTTTGCAATTACAGACTTCCCCTCTCAATAAGATGCATGTCCTAATCATGGAAGCAAAGGGTTATGTGCTGTTTCCTTTAGAGTAAGTTTAGGGTTGTACACTGCCAGTAGGGCATGATGACTATAATCAAACAGAAGTCCAGAAGATACAGAATAGGAAAATAAGGGCTGTGAGAAACAAGCTCACTAAGAATTAAAATCCATAATGCATTTTATTCTAGGACAAAAGTAAGTAGTGCTGGGGACATGAACTCAGCAGTCTCTAAGTTCAGAGGCGCACAGTTCATCAGTAGGTTTTACAGTTTGTATTCTATGATTATACATATGCATTAGCCATTTATGCATATGCATTAACCATCCAAGAGATAGGAGGTATTATTACTATTAAATCATGTACATGAACACAGTTCCTTCTCCCCCCTTCTGTGCATGCGCAGTTAATTGTGGGAAGGGTTGTCAGGCATCACACTGAAATGAGAGTCCGTCATCATCATGAACTATTGAATTGAGGACCCTGTCATCTCCAAGGCTGGCCCATGTGACCATTTCAGTCCTAAATCCATGAGGTCTGCCTGGATGAATCCTCCAGAATTCTCTTGTTCCAGCAATTACCTTTGTTACCTCTCTAGATGCTCCTTATGTAAACACAGCTTATACAGTTTAGCAACAAGTACTGTGTTAAAATGCCTGAAAATCAATAAAATTTGTAAAAAGCTATACAATATAGTTAGTAAAATCACTATAGTAGAATGAATGGTAAATTAAACAAGGATTCATTCTAATTTATGCTACTATTGCACTTCAATATACCTTTTAATATGTTACTGATTTCATAAAATGTTTTCTCAGTTTGCTTGATTACATTCCATGAGGGCCAAAACTCCTTTTCATTTTTCACGAGGGCCACAAGGTCTGTAACTCTGTGTTTAAATGACTTTTTTATGTTTGATAAATTAACAGTTTTGTAGAATAACTGTAAACACATATTAGGCCATCTGGAGGAACAGCAACTGTTTGAACCACACTGAGACTGACACCAACAGTTACTTTCCTGGAGATAGGTGTAGATATTGCTGATAATAGTGTTTTGCAGTAGAAATAGCAAGACTCCATCTCTTATCGGCAATGGGGAGAAAAAGTAACAGAACCAACGAACAAAAAAATTAAAGGAAATGGAGTTACTCTTTTTGTTGAGCAGGTGAGAAGAATTTGACAACAGGTGTCTTCATATGTTTAGAGAGCCATTAATGTGTAGAGCCAGCAGTTATGGACAGGCATCCAACAGAAGAGAGTATAGTCTTATTTTTCATTCAGTTTAGGCCACTCACAGTAACGTCTTGTGTGGTTTTATTTGTCTTCAAACCTTCCCTTCCCACTCAAAACAGGGAAACATGCAAGAGAACCTTTTTGAGGACGATTTAGTTTCTTCTCAATGATTGTTCAAAACTGTAATATGTGGTGGTTTTTATGGAATAGTAGATTAAGAGCTAGAAGTAACTTAAAAAATGATTGGCATTCATATTGTGTATAGCTTTACCTCTAATGACCTGTTTTAAATGAGTTTTAGTTTCTGTAATGTATCTCTAGGATATATGACTGGTCTGGTCCCACTCTTGTTAGTGAGATTGCAGTCGTCTTCCAATCCATTTGTGTTTTGGCACTCAGTTTGTAGCTCTGTTAAGTCTGTCCAACCTTTTGACAGCCAACTCTGAGCATTTGCCAAGCTGGCTATCTTTAATTTGAGGAAGGAAACGCTGATAGAGATGGTTTTCTCTGCAAGTGTTGATTATTTTCTTCAAAAGGACAAGTTTCAGACAGTGACTCATGCATGTCTTTGGGAATCAGTCTATACATCAAGTTGGTCAATGTGAGTTACTACTTTATCAGGAATAGGATGAAATCTAATATTGCAGAGCAGTGTTCCAGGGTTTTTTCTTTCACTTGAGTGAGGAATAGTTTTCATTTTATGTGATAATACACATAGAATTCTCCTATGACTAATTAAATGTGTCATCTTGCTTTAGCAAAATTTTGCTCATGTTGGAACTTGATGTAGTTGACATAAACTGGTTTTGATTCAATGAAGATAATTTAGATTGCTTAAGGATCTGGTCAATTTTATTTTGCTTCTGTCATCTTGTAAGAGAAAATAACGAGTAAATTCATAACCTTATTTCTCATTAAGTGAAGCATCAAATATAACAAAAGTTCATTAAATAATAATTCTATTTAACCAAGAAAGCTTGGCTGTGGTTGAAGATACAGATAAAATGCATGCATAATTGGCACTATAGGAAAACTAATTACAAGAAGGGCAAGTTCAGTATAACCTTAAAACATGTTGGAATTCATTCAAACTCATCATTGGGAGTTTTGTGGAAATGCCCTTGTTTTTACCACAGCTGAGGAAATAGAGTATGCTGTCCTGGGTCAATTAAGATGAAGCCTGAATTGAATTTAGAAATATTTGAGTGATGTATGTAGAGAGAGAAATAAGGACTTTACTGGGAGAAAGGGAAAAAATTAATATAACAAATATATATATATGTTTGAACAATAACAGTATATTAAAAAAAAACCCCACACTGGAACAATGACAACTGTAAACAAGTGGGAAAATAAACAAGCATAAGGGGGGTGCCTAGTTCAAGGGAAAACCAGGGCACCTCCAGGACTCCAGGGGCAGGGCAATAGGGTTCAGGGTAGGCAAACCAGTGGAGCAACAGCCAGTGATCTTTTCCCAAAATGTCCAAGGGGCTGCAGGGGAGAAGCTGAGCTGAGATGTCAAGTCAAAGGTCCACATTGTCCTGGGCGAAATGGCAGAGGTGAAAAACGAGGCGTTTGAAGGTCCATGAACCTCTCTCTGTGAGTCCAGCAGCTGTAGTTATAGGGCCTCGGGGCCCTCCCATGTCACATGCCTTGTGGGCATGTCTTCACATGCCATTGGCAGTCACTCAGTCTCTCTGGCCCTGAGGCCCTTCCCCTATTCACATCTTTTGCTGGGAGGAGAAAATAAGAAAGGAGAAAAAGCCCCTCCCCATGCCATATACCTTGCCAGGAAGGGGAGATAAGATATAGGATCCTCCATTTTTTGTCAAGTCAAAAGGAGAAAGCCCCTCCTATGGCCACATTCCTCACATTTCTTTCAGGGGAGGGAAGATAGGACACAGGGTCCTCCATGCCACAATCCTTTCAAGGGAGGGAAAGGGAGATATGAGATACCTATTGTCTGTTCCAGTAGACAGGAGAAAAGTTTTACAATAGAACAAAAGGCCTCTCCCCATGACATATGCAAAGGTAACTGAGCCAGTTAAAATGTCCTCATATTAACTAATAAACTTTCAAGTAACCACATACAACTTCTATAAATATTTACTGATGTGCCACATCTCACTCTTAGTATTTCCATACTGATAGAATGTTGAATATCTACTAGAAGGAATATTTTGACTGTAATGTGTCTTTTTTGAAGCACAGGTGATGAGAAAATAGTGTTTTATTGCAGATTTACCAGCATATACTTGTGGTCGTTTTAGGTGTTTGAGATGGTAAATCTAAGTGTTTTTTTGAGGAAGATTAGGATTAGTTAAGGGCTTAAAATCACGCATCCTGTCAGACTTCGAGCCGTTGTCTAGAACTAGGCAAATGTGTGACCACTATTTTTTTACTGTACTTTGTGGAAAGATACAGTTTTATACCATTTTTGGGCTGAGACCTATCATTCTGTTTCTTCTTTCTGCCTAATGTCTGAAAGCATTGTAGTACATTGTGGTTACTTAAAGAAATTAATAACACTTAAATACAAATAGTTATTGGAAAACCCATATTAGTTCATTTAAAAAATTATAACTGACCTTTTTTTTTTTGGCTAGTATTCTCCTTTGTTAGGTGCAAATTGTGATTTCTTCCTGATTATGAGCATGACATTGTTTTATGTACAATAGTATATTTTCAGAGCACTCCTCACTGTGCTGCTACAGCTGGAACTTTGGGTTGACAGATCTGCTCTAAATCAGCCTGAATTGTTCTAAACTTTGCCTTCAGTCTACTTGATTATATATGCAGGAAATAACATAGTAGTGTATTATCTGAATTTCCTGAGTTACTTAAAAGAGGGAGATCTCAATTAATAAAGTGACCACGGTTTTCAAGATAATTTTCTTTATAGCACAGATGTGCCTACATGCTGTATCTGTCACCAACTACCTGTTTGCTAATTGTCAAGTGAACTTGTATTTCAGCTGCAGTGGCTGATGTTTTTATTTGAATAGATACAGGAGAACACACTTCCCAATTCACTGTCCTTCCAAGGTTGAGCCCAAATCCTCCTTACATGTTACTATTCTTGTCTAAATAATCTCTATTTATTCATTTCTGAACCTATTTTTCTCATTAATAACTATTTGTGCTGGTGTTTTCTCCTTTCTTTCTTAATTAGATAAATACTTGTTATCACTATAGATGAAATTATCCAATAATATTTGTAGTGATCATAAAAATGAGCAAATGTTACTTTTAATATAGATAACAACTTGTAGTATTCTGTAATTCTGTAACTGGTTTTGAGCTTCTATTCGAATTAAATGAAACCATGGTTGAATTTTGGTGAAACCATTGTACTAGCTAAATTTTAAACTATAATGTATTTGCAGTGTCACTTTCTGAAGTCTATCTAATGTTCTTCAGGCACGCTGAGATTTTCTGAATCACCATAGACATACATTTAATATAATTTTAGTCTGTTTATACTGGTGTACCTCTAAATATTTTTCAAATAAACTGTGTCCTTGATTTTAGTTCACTTTGCATTTTTTGTGCCATAATGTTTGCGGGAATATGTATAAAAAGCCATTAATTTCTAGCTAAAACTAATAACCTACTGACCTCTGCATAAGATTGCAATTTGGGAAAACCTGATTTCATATCTGTTTTTGTTTTTGACATTTTTCCTGTCGCTTTTTTAGAAAGTAGATAAACCTTTTTGTATCTCTAGCCTGAAACTTTTTTTCCTAGGAGTGTGGATTCTTTTTTTGTTTGTGTACTGCATTAATGGTTTCCAAAACAACGTAAATTATATTCCTGGTTAAAAGCTCTTGGACCTTAAAGAAAAGTTAAGTCATCTGAGAGTACAGTTTGTGTGCTACAGCTTTGTATGGAAAGTGTTTGTGGGGGAGATTTGTTTGTGTTTTGTTTTTCCCTAAGCAGCAATGGAAAAAAAATCCAAGGAGGAATTCAGGCTCATTCTTTCCCATTTTCAGATGGGATAAGGGAGGTATGAGGAAGCCTAGTGACTGGCCCACTGCCACCAGTTGTGTCAGTCACTGGCAGAGGTGTTGTACTTGACAGCCAGACAAGGTATCTGCTTGGCCACAATGCCACTGAGCTGAATGGTGTTTGTTGCTTGAATGAAGGTTGACTGTTTTGGTTTTTTTTCTTCAAAGAAATTCTGAATTATCTTATCCTGCCTTGCTAATATCAAGAAACAATAAAAATATGGAGCCTCATACACCCATCATCCTACCTATGATAAAAGCAGAGTGCTGGAATATGCCAGCTTTAGGAACTGGGGACAGTGTGCAATTTGGAGGGATTAGGAAAAAAAGACATGCAAAGGGCTAATAAGGACTTGCTGAAGCACAGCAACAGGACAGAATAAAAGCAGGAGTATGTAAACCCATCTGGAGTCAAATCTCCAAAACGGTTAACTATGAACTATTAACATAACTGATAAACTGAAGCACAATATTGCTAATGAGTACTCTGGAAATGTAAGAAGGTAAATCTCCAGAATGTACAAGTTAGGAAGGTCCTTCTAAACTAAAAAAAGATTGTGTCATATTTGTCATTAAAGAATGAGACACGTTATTTTTACTCCTACTTTCAAGGACTTGGTGGATGGAAAAGATTAGCAGTAAGCAGCAAAAGCTTGAGGGGAAAAATGACCAATGTCACCTTTCAAGCCACAAAAGCTGCAGCAACTGAATTTTTATGTTGCTTCTCAGCTCACCACGATGACTTACAGTTAACATTTGCAGCACTGTGCTGCTGAGAACTAAAGGCTTACTCAGCAGAAGCAGCGTAAGGTGAATACGCGGCGCTCGTTCCTGTGGGGTCAGTGTGAGCTGAAAATGCTGCATGCTATACCATCATCAATATTACTAGATAGGGAATGCAAGCAAATGATAACAGGGCTAGCTATGACCTTGGTGTAAGTGACAAACACCCTACATTAGAGCAGTTCACCAGTGGCAATAAGTAATAGGGCTCGCCGAGGTGGCCATGAAATATAAGTAATTAACTGAAGCAATGTAGAGAGGATACATGAGCCTGGGAAATGGTCCAAGAAGTAAGTATAAAAAATACCCAGACAAACTGGAAAAAAACCAAGACATTTTTGTTTTAAGATGAGAGACTTATGAAGGTTTCTGATAGTGTCCTGAACTGGCTGGGAAGGGGAGATAAGTTAGATGAATGCTATATAAAAGAAAGTCTTATATGCCTGGGTTGCTATCACATTGGCAGAACTGGTATTTTCTTTCCTGCTCACAGGCAAAGCATATAACAAAGTAGTATACATATCTCATGGGAGGGGGAAGGGAAGAGACTGTCCAGAAAAGGCTTAAAATATAAGTATATTGAGGGCCAACATCCTGGACCTCCAGCAAAGCAATATAACCATAGTTTCCATTTTTAATAGGTTTTTGGGGGTTTTCCCCCCTTATTCCCAACACTGTGAAGGAAAAGGGATGAGGCCAGAAAGCATCTCCAGCATGTAATTGAAGTAGTGATGTCTTCCTGAGTCAGCAGCTGAGGAGTGGCGTGGGGGAAAATGGAGTTTAAAAAAGACTATTCCAGTGTAGAGGTGTGTCAGAGCTACAGGTCACACAGAAGGCATTATTCCTGCAGGGGCATTCTAGCAATGACTGTAGACTTTGCAGGCATGTGCAACCTTATTAAAAGTATAAATTCAGAAGAAAGCCATTTCTGCCATCTTTGTCTCTAACCATCTATTACTTTCCAAAGCTTTGAAATTTGTGCTGTGGTGGAACCTCAAGCTACAAACTGCTTCAGTGTCTCACTGTTAGAGGAGTGTACTATCCTGCAAATATCAAAAGCCTTTTATGTTGTTTCACAATAGATTACACTTTATTTGTCTTCATTGTTTTCTGCTGATCACCTTTTCTGAACATGGGATGTTTAAACTAGACAGAACATGTGCAGTTTCTTGCAGTAGGGAAGAGCCATGCACTGTACAGCTGTTAAATCCGAGAACTTTATACCTCCATTTTGTGTAACCTCTGGAAAAGACCTTTGTTGAAAAACGGGGGGGAAATAAATCTTTTTTCCCCTCCTTTTTGTGCTTTCCTGAGATGGTTGCAAAATATAACAAGTTACTTCAGCCATTTCACAGAATCACAGAATATTATGAGTTGGAAGGGACCCACAAGGATCATCTAGTCCAACTCACCATCTAATACCCGTACAGTGACCAAGAGCACATCCTAGAGCGTAAAATTTGGGTAATCAAAGGCTGGGGCAAATGATATGAAGGTTGTAAGTAGGTCATTCACTTGCAAATTTTATTTTTTTGTTTGGACAGTTGTACTTTCTGCTTGCTATAGAAACTATTCTGTACACAGAAAGAAAAGCTTGTTGAAATCTTACTCTGCTTTTCTAGAAATTCCATAACTGGACAAGGAAGAAGGCAGTATTGTCCCCTTTGTTATGCTTTCTCCTTCCCGTTTAATAAACAGGGGCAGTCTTAAGCAAGTGTTATGGAAAAGAAACAACATCTGCTTAAGGTTGTCCTGTGGCTCATATCAAAGGTGCTTCTGAAACTACATGACAAGCAGAGAGATTTGAGGGGGAGACAGAAATAGAACTTCTTTAGAGGTTACAGTTGGAGGGTGGTGACCCAGGGAACACTGTATCAGTACATGATCATAAAAAATTGATTTCCTTAACTGGAGTAGTGAATTATTTACTCTTCAGCAGGTTTCCTTTTTAATCTGCACATTCACATTTGCAAGTGTTCCATGTTTGCAAATGGCCAGAATTTCAGAAGTGCTCAATATTGTGTGTCTGTTTACAAGTAGCTTCTTTCCTTGAGGCTAAACCAGCTGAGGCTCTTGGAAGTCAAGTCCAGGCAGACTCTTGTGAGGAGTAAAGACAATTTTATACTACATATATGCACTCGTAGCGCAATGACCTCAGATCCCACAAAAAAGTTGGGCGTTGTGGTCTTCAGCCAGGTGATTTCTAGTGTTCCTTTAAGGAAGTAGAGAACGATAGTAGGGAGGTTGCCCATAAATAGGACTGACAATAGTTGAGAAGTGAAAATAATTCTGGAAGTCTTCACTTTTGTTTTTTATATATTTTTAGAAGTCTATCAGTTATAAAAAGGAATATGCACTGCTGAGTAATTTTGAGTACCGGTTGTTCAAAGCTGCTTTATTAGCAAGTCTTTTCTTCTTGTGGTACCTAAATCCTGCAGTGAAGGTCAAATGTCAAAATCACTAGAGGGCTTAAATAAGCAACTTTCAGTGGCCTCCAGAAAATGAGATGTTTATAGGTATTTCTATGCTTTCAAAAAATCTGCTTCTGAATACAACTGTTTCGAGACATGTAGAGTCCCTTAAAAAGTAAATTATATGCAATATAATGCATGCAGTTTTAAGGTAAAGTTCATGAACCATTCTAGATCATTGCCTCCTTGCGTTATAAATAATAATTATTAAAAAATCGAATAATTATTGATGTATATCTTCTTATTGAGCGTTCATCAGTTGCTGTAGACTTTTGTTTTTGTGTCACTTTTTCAGGAATGTACCATGCTTTAAAGTGGTAAGCAAGCTCTTATTTTGAACACAATCCTAGCTGGAAACCATGTGGAAAGCAGTGCAGTTGTCCTTGTTCACATCATATGTGGAATCGTTCCTCTTTGCTTAGGTTTAGAAACTGGCTCATCATGTTGAATATTATTCTGGTAACATTCTCTGGGAAACTGGAATCTGCATAGAAACCTTTTTAAGTAATACATAGTTGGTAAGGTTGCTGCAAGCACGGAGTTTTCACTGTCTGCCTGTAACTCCCTGAATTCATGACTCTTTCTTCATTTTATCCAGTCATCCTAAAATGGTGACATTTTTGTGGATCTGTACATATGGTTCTGCCCAAGATAGGCACAGTTTTAGAGGAGGGAAGAAACTGTTTCACTCTGAAACTGCCCAGAACAGTTGTTAGAACATATTTTCATTTACAGCTGATAGCCAGCTGGCAACGTCTCCTTGCTGGCTGCAGATTCTTGCCAGAACTAAATGTGTTTTTGTTCTCCCTGTCTGCCAATTTGCTCTATTTTAATATTTCCTTTGTTTCTAATATTTCAGAATCATCTGCCTCCTAGCCTCAAATCATTCTTTATCTTTCTTTTCAGTGTTTACTGGTGATCTATTCAATGGTCAGAATTTTCTTACTTGAGAATTTCCTCTGCGTCTGCATTTGGTTTAGCCTTTCAGACATTGTCTTCACTGACCAACCCTTTGTCAGGCAGCTCTAAGGACTCCCTATTTTTTTCTTTAAGATGAATTATTGGGGCCAAGCAAATATTCCTTCAGTTAACTGGAACACATGGAATCAAAATTTGACACTTCATGTTGAACTTTTTGTATATTCAGTTCAGGCACATTTCATGAGGAAGCTTCTATTGAAGTGTTTATCAAGTATTTCCTCGAATAATAGTCTGTTTACTCCAATAATAGTGTTTATAAGATGTTATTTATTGTAAATTATCTATCTATTGCCAGTACTTTGGGTAGTATTATAATTTACAGAAATTATAGTGTCTTGCAGGATAGTGGACATTCTCATTAGCATTACTTAGAGCAAGAAACATAAAAGATTTTAGCAGACAAATAAAACCAGATTTTTTCCCTGGCCCCTGGGAAAAAATTCCCATGATCTGGCTGTTAGCAGAAACTACAGTTTTACAACTTTTGCAGGAAAATAAGAGTCAATATATGATGATGTTGGAATAACTTTGTGTGCTTTTGGGGTGGATTTTTCCCCCTGAGTCTTTTAGCTTAAAACCACTGAATAACACTGCTGTACTAAATATAAATTCCACGTAATACAAAAAATGTGCAGTTGTACTTCATGTGTATGTTATATTTTGTATTAAAAATGGAGTTCATGTATTATGAATATTATTTTGGCGAGTTATGGCTTTTGGTTTGTTTTTTGTGGTGTGCTAAATTTGAATGAAAGTTTTCCATATGTTAGATATTATTTCACCTAATAATGTTTTTATCTATCTAATTTAATAAAATTTATCTTTTCAGTCGGAAGCCCAATTATTGTAAGAATCTCTTCATATATGTTATGTACAGCAGGAATTTATAAGATCTTAGGGCATCTCTAGATAACTATTACCATTCATTTGCTTGTGGATAGCTCTGTATTCTTTAGGTACTCCATTGTATCTGCTTGATTATTTTTTCTTGGTTGGACTTTACCTTTTCTATGTACTCTCAAATGTCTGTGATTGAAAATAACAGACAACTAGAAATCTGATTTTATAAAAGATTGCAATATATTTTCTATGGTTCCTTTTCTCACGAGCTGAAAAGTAGTACAGCTCTACTGCCTCATGAGCAGCATCAGGAGGTATCTATTTTGTAGTACACCTGATGGTTAATTCTTTGGAGATTTTTACTAATTTTGTTAATGTTCAACTCAGTTTTGAAATTACTGTGTAGTTCTTAGGATAAATGTAGTAAAGCTAGATCCCTCCCTTTCCCTGCTCTCTTTTCTTGCATTTTAGTACTTTAAAAAATGGAAACTCTCTATAGATATTATGGAAAATGAACAAGTGCTGCAGTATGCTGAAGCTTGTCTTTGAAACATGTTTCATTTTACTTTTTAAATCAGTAGAAAAGTGTGATTTCAGATTAATCCACTGAAATTTTTGCAGAAAACTGGACAGAAAATTACTACGAAGAACCATCTCATGCAAGGTAGCAGTAGAGCAACAGTAGTTTAATGTTTTCAATTTCCTATTAATTATTTGGAAATCGTAAAATAAATGCACTAGTAGTTCTGGAAATTACTATGGCTGATCATGTGTTATGGTTTAGGGGTTTTTTCTGCTGCTCTGGTAGCGAGGGGGTTAACAGCTCAGCTCTTGCCTGAGCTGTCCGTGCTGCCATGGCCTTCAAAGTTAGAGATAAAGGCAGGCGTCTCTGCAGAATAACATACTTGGGAGAGAAGAAAAAAAGTTCAGTAGTAAGATGTAGCGTGCCAGCTCAGAACCTGCGTCGGGAGGCTGAGAGATTTGAAGGCCCCCAGGCCCACGAGAGAAGGGGTAGAGATGTTCTTCCAGGCATCCCGCTGCTGTTTGTGAATTGGACTGACCATGGTGAAAACCTATGGACCAAAGAGAGAGAACCAGGACCGCAGAATCCGTCTAAGCATTAAGACTGAAGATGGAGAGGTAAAAACTGGACAACACTGCTGATGTGTTGGAGCCCAGAGACAGAAACTTGGAGCTAGCTGAGAGCTCCGCAGAAATCCCTGGACAGACTTTTTTTGGGCATTGTTATAGTATTTGTGTACTTTTGGGATGGGCTCATTATGAAGCAGAAAAGCCAGTACTTAAAAGCTGCAATCCTGGCTGTGACTTCTGGACAACAGAGAATTTTTCAGAAGAACTGTCGTCCTCAGGTCGAGATCTCACTTGGGAGGGGTCATGAAAGACCTTTCCCTCTTGTGAGAGAGAGAGAACTTTATGGAAGGGCAGAGAGATGGTTCCTACCCTGGATCTGTTCAGAAATGCCAACCTGCCTGGTTTACCCCTACCCTATGTTCCCCCTTTTTCTCCTGGTGGAAAAGGGAATATTACATCTATTGTAAGAGAAGGAGGGGTGGGGGGAGAAAGGTTGCCTTCTAAATGATGCTTCCCTTGCAGTTCTGAGCTTGTTAGTTAGAAAATAAACCCTTTATGTTCTTTATTTATAGTTTTGCCTTGCTTCTTTTGCCTGTGACCAGTTTTATTTTATTTTCCAGTTTTATTTTCCAGTTGGGTTTTTTTTTAGTTTTCTCCTTCAGGAGAAGTTGGGGTGGGTCTCTGGCATCCAGCCAGGGTCAAACCACGACATCATGTTATTTTAGTTAATTATTTTTTAAATAATTTAACCAGTTTTTGCTATGAGCCCAGAGCACTTGAGTCCTTTTCTGTGTGCTCTAATAATTTACATGCACCAAATATTATCTAAATTAAAATTACACATACCAGGTATTGTGTGGTTTACCTTGAGTAACACACTCACAGTCTAAATGTAAGTCTGGGTATATTATGTTGTATAAATTTGAGTTTTTTAATTGCATGTGATTACATCTGAGATATTAAAGCTGCAAGTTCTAGAGCTGTCACCAAGTAAAATCTTATCCACGGCTCCCTGGGTAAGTTTTGAGATGCACATGAAAAGGGACAAGCTATAAGGGTCTTAGTTCTTTTTGACCCCTGAAATGAAAATGAAAGATGAAAAAAAAAGGGAATACTAAATCTAAAATTCTGTGTGCAACAGGGCAATGAGATTTCTTTTGAAGGGAAGCTGGACTGTCAAAAGCTGCTCTCTGCATAACTAAGGAGGTGTCAAAAAGCTGTAATGACAAGTGAGGAGGAGGAAAGATTATTATAAAACTAATCAGTAATTAGCAGGGAAATTGATAATGATGTGCCACAACAAGAGAAAAGAAATAACTCAAAGTGTGATGGTGGAGGAGGAAAGAAAGAAAAGGTCAAGGCTTCCTACTCTCCAACATTGCATGTCCTGTAAGCCTTGGTCCGTTTTCTGTCCCTTGCAGGTGCATTGGGAAGTACAGCCTTCATTTGTCCTGGCCTAGAGGTTTCGCATGGCGCTACTTTCTGTCCCCATTACATATGTACATCCTTCTTTGCACTGCCTCTGCAGGGGTCTGGCACTATGAGGCACAGTAAACACCTAACTGGGAAAAACTGTATAGTTTCTCGGGTTGGTGTCGTTAGAATCTAGATAGGGTGGTTTAATATTTTCGAAGGGACTATATGTAACCTGGGTCTTAGCCACATGCTGTGTGGGTGGTTTACTTGTAGTTGAGACTCCAGGATATTTCACCCACTTAACTTTTGCAAGATCTTTGTTTCTCTGGTACCTTGAATCACATAAAATAGGAGTATCAAACTTGGTATAGTTGGCTTCTGGACAATTTGAAAGGGGCAGATAAGAGCAAAACAAGGAACAAATCAGAGTGAAGTGAGCACGTATAGCATTCACTCATGTTTCCTCTGTAGTCACAGAATCACAGAACATTCTGAGTTGGAAGGGATCATCGACTCCAACGTTTAAATGGCACTAGTCCAACATGTCTAGCTCCAAACACTTGACCTAGGTTTTCTTACAGTGTTGTGAATCTTTGGTGCTCATCGGTGATGGAATTGAACAGGTATGTGTTCAGAAAGATGAAAATAATTATAAACATTTGAAATCAGAAAAAAAATATGGAAGAGTAAAATAGTTACTCTGTAGACTTTGTACTGTATTGATATTAATGCTAAGGTTTACTCAGTTCTCATTCATTATGTTTGGCTTGTGTTGAGTAGTGATGATTACATGACACTGATGCATGGATGAATATTCTAATAGATTTTTAATTGAACTGAGGAATATACTTGTGGGGTCAAAGTTTTTAATGAATGAACAGATTAAATGTCCCATGAAAGGTACCATATGGTTTTTTAAAATCTGAAAATTAGTTGCAAAGTCACAGTTAATTTAATTATATGGTCTCCCTGTCTTGGGATAATAAGTAGACTGAGAATTATAATAGTCAGAGAATGAAACCTTTGCTGTTGAGAGGCATTTTGAAAATGAAATGTTTGGTTAACTGCTTTTAAATGACTTCCCTCATATTCATAAGGGTACTTTAAAGGTAATGTGTTTAGGTCATAACACACTAATGGTTGGTGGTGTGTCATCTTCTGAGTGGTACCTTCTTGCTATGCTGAGTATAACTCTTTAGCCATCCATGTTTTTCTCATAATAAAGCAAAGATATGTGGGAAAACACATGGGAACCAAATATATTGGGTCACTGATAGAGATTGCTGTTTGTAAGTACACTGACCTACCTTTTTAACCAGGACTCCAATCATAACTATGTATTACCAAACATCCTTGTAAGAAAACACCTGCAGCTGTCATTAAAATGATTTAAAAAACCCCAAGCTTATGTGTACAAACCTGATTCCATTACAGCCTGTCTTGGCCAGTAATGTGTTCTGACAGTCCTTGTGCTTCTATATGTAATTTGTGATCATAATTTTCGAAGGTTTCAAATGTGTATTCTGTCCAACACTGTGTTGTTTATCAGCTCTGGTCACCTCCATCGTATCTCTTCTTTTCTTTTTCCTTGGTGTGCAAATTCTATACCTACCTCGACTTTCTTCTTCCCAGGTGAATGATAAATGAAGTCTTTGGGTCATTAATTTGAATACCTATGAGCATCATGAACCAAAGTTTGTCTTGTGGTTAACAGACAAGATGGAACTTTTGTAAGGAATTTAAAACAGGATTTTTCATGGAAACAATTGTTCTCTACAGCACAAGAATATTATGCTTTAATGACACAATGAAATCAGAAGCCTATTCAACAGCAAAGTCAGTCACTGGTAAGAAATAAGGGTGGGTTTGATTGCATTTTTTCAGATATAGTGTAAAAAAATAAAAAATCCTTTCAAATTTAGGTTTCTTTGTGTTCTGGTCAAGTAACTCTGAAGACCTACACTCAAGATGTGAAGATGTGTAATGCGCTTTTATATTCTTCTGGAAATTGTTAATTTATTAACTCTGTCTGGAGCACAGTAGCTTCAGAAATTTTATTAATAATAATTAAAGAATTTAATATAATAATAGTAAATTAATTAGAAGTATTTAATAAAAAGCATAATTTAAGAGTTTAATAAAGATAAATGCAGAAAATGAAAGTAAAAGGTCACTGATCAATGAAATCTTTCTTTTCTTTACTAACAACTTGATGAAATCTTTATCCTTGCAAATAGATTGATCAGAATCTTTAATAAGTATCCATTCTGACTTCTATACTAAAATGAAATGATAGGAAAAGGCTAGAAGTTATGTCATGCTTCAACACTTACTGAATAGAAAAAACCTGCTTTGAAGTAGTGAATACCCAGAGGAAAATGGAGTAGATAACCTGAGCCATTAAACTGCATTGTTAAGAGAAATTCAATTAACTTTTTTTTCCTTATCTCCTCCTATTTTCAGGGAAGAGTTGTTTCTATAGATTTGTGGTACTGTTTTTTATTACACAATTTCTGCCTCAAATGTATTAGCCTTTCTTTTTCAAATGAGCAATGTTGAATATTTTCAGTCACAAGTATTCAGAGTAGGCTAATACAGTTAATTTTATTGATTATACTTAAAGTGAAAGATTTCCTATTTCTTTTCATATTGCTAAATTATACAACATAGGAACTTCCATGACATAGAGGGAATTGTGTATATGAACAGTTCTTGCCAATCTAAATGACTGTACTACTTAGTATTAAAAATTTATTTTATAGGAGGTAGAGGGATTGGAATGCTCCTCTGTGGAAAATGGTTTTGTTAGAAAGGAAACATTTCCTTTTTTCTCCTCCAAAAAAGTCTCACTGAAGACTGATTAGCACAGGAAGGAAAACACTTTGGTTTTTACTTCTGCACTCTAGGGTAGAAAACATTCTTACCTACCATTTGCATGAAGTTCTCTGAAACCTATACCCTGAAATACATTAATGTTAATTAATTAATACATTAATACATGAAAAGATCACAGAATCACAGAATACTATGAGTTGGAAGGGACCCACAAGGATCATCTAGTCCAAGTCACCATCTAACGCCCGTACAGGGACTGAACGCACACCCCAGAGTGGTGAACATAAACCTAGTTCCCTCACGGGCGCACAGGCCACTCCGAGCCAGGAGGGACCCACAGGACCATCCAGCCCAACACTCCTCAGCTAGACNATGATGTTAAGAATTCTAAGTCTCTTTGTGTGAAGTTAGTTGGATAAAAACCTAGGGAAAGTACCTTAATAGCTTTAAAAGGAGTATTTTGGCATAATTTATAGAGCATTGGCTGCAGTGTTAGAGAGGAAAGAATAAAGCAGACTTGTGTCTGTGCTCTGAAGCATAGGTGTGTCCAGTCCAGTTATGCCATGTAAGTGGAAGGCCCAAGTCTCCTATGGCTTGTAAAGGCTGGAGGGTATAAAAATCTGATCTTGCATCCTGATCTGATTTTGACCATAGTCTTGTGTTGGGGTGTTGGGTTTCATTACAGTCATGTTTGGTCTCACAGAGTGCCATGCATCTTATATACGTTTTCTCTAAGAATACCTTTAACTTTTAATTTTTTTAAAACTATAAGACAGATATCTAATTTTTAGACAGTGCCTCTTCAGTTCTGCACATATTTGAATGTTTTGGATAATGACTGTGACTGTTCTTACATTAAATGCAATCTTTGTTTTGGTGCGTGCCACTTGCAGTAGCTAGAAATGTGAAAGTAGATTTCAATTGACCCAAAATAACCATCTGAAGTTTTTGCTTGTGAAATACTAAATTTTTTTATTAATAGCTGAAATCTGAGAGAAGTGTGGGGACTTGTTTCTAAACCTGAGTGGTTCCTGACATGCAATAAGAAGGGAAGGGGAGCATATTCAATATGGGTTGGAATCAGGTAAAATGTGATTAAAACATGAGAGAGTCAGTGGAGAAGTGGACAAAAATTTATATTAAGAAACCATGTGTTATTATCAATGTTTGATATTGATCTTGTTACTATTATAAACATATGTTACTTATGATATAATAATTTTGTGACAAATCTAATGTAAATGATTTTACATCCTGCTTTTAAAATTAAACGAAATGAACCAACAATCAAAGTATAATACACACTAAGCATTATTGAATAAAAAAAATTCTTTCATTCCATGTTAATTTTGGTATTTATTACATCTGACTGTTTCAGTTGATAGCAGTAAGGAAAATCACCTTTCTGATCTATGTTATTACAATGGTTGCTTCTTTATATCATTGTTCTTGGCTTAGTTTGTATTACTTTGTGATGATCCAAACTATAAATCTCTGCAACTAAATTCTGATGCAATCTGTGGGGTTCATCTTTCCTAATGATTCTACATGACACCAAGTGTTCTGCTTATTACATTAAATAACCTCCTAATCCCTCCCCCCCCCTCAAACTAGAGATTGAAAGCAAAATAAAAGACAAATGCTATTTTAAATAATTGCTGAAGAAAGATGTCATGAGGAAATTATCGGGGCTGGAACAGTTTAGTTGTAACAAATAGAGGAGGGAAGTTTGTTCAAGTAGAAGTTTCTGAACTGAAACAAAAAAGAAATAAGCTGATGAGAGGGACGTCAAGGGGCCAAGTTTTTATTGCTTGATAAAGAAATACAAAACACTTACCATAAAAACTTAGTGGAGAAAACCATGTAGCGTAAAAGATTCTGATTTCTTGAGAACTGTGTCCAGTTCTGGTCTCCCCAGTTTAAGAAAGGTGTTGAACTGCTTGAGAGGATCCAGAGAAGGGTGACAAAGATGGTGAAAGGGCTGGAGGACAAGCCCTATGGGGAGCGACTACGGGAGCTGAGTTTGTTCAGCCTGGAGAAGAGGAGGCTCAGAGGTGACCTCATTGCTGTTTGCAACTACCTGAGGGGAGGTTGCAGCCAGGTGGGTGTGAATCTCTTCTCTCAGGCTGGCGACACCAGAACAAGAGGTCATGGCCTTAAACTATGCCAGGGGAGGTTTAGACTGGATGTTAGGAAGAGGTTTTTCCCAGAGAGAGTGATCTCTCATTGGAATGGTCTGCCCAGGGAGGTGGTGGAGTCACCATCCCTGGAGGTGTTTAAGAAAAGACTGGATGAGGAACTCAGTGACATGGTCTAGGTGGTGGGATGCTTGGATGGATGGAACGTGTTGCCTGTGGTTCCATGCTTGTGGGTCTGATCTCTGGGTGGGTGTTCGCTTGGGAGTTGGACTAGATGATCCCGTGGGTCCCTTCCAACTCAGAATAACCTGTGAACCTGTGATTTCAGGACTTCTGCGTGTACAGAAACTAAGGTCTCTGATCATCTTGGGAGTGAGTGACTGATGGAGACGGTACTGCTCTCATCTACACTGCTGCCCTCTCCAAACTGCAGGGAGACTGTTAGACTACATATAGCCAGTCTATTTGACACCTTTTTGTCTTCTGATAGTAGTGTGAGAACTTTTTCAGAAGCACCTGCTTTTTTTTGTGTCTGATACTGAAAATATGAACATGACTAAATTTCTGCTTGAGACTTGATCCATGATGTTTGAAATTGATTATATGCCTGGAATTTTTCTTGCAGACAAAAATTTGCAACTAGAAAGGTAGTGTTTTACTGTAATCCTGAAATGAAACCCCATCAATCTGGATGAGGCAAAAATTGATCCATTTTCCTTTATGTGCATATATTACTATAATATCCAACCATGAGTGTTCCATCCTAAGAAAGCTGCACTGTCTTCTATTTTTTCTTTCCTTTATCCTTCTTGAACAAAATATTCCCATTTTTGACAGCAAGACAGGAAGATAAAGACAGATTACAAAAAAACTCCCCCAAAGTAAAAAAAGAAACCGAAGAACAAAACCTAATTTATCTGAAGAATAAAATATGTTTGTAAATGCATGCTTTGATTAGCTTAGCACTCCTGTGACGAAGCACCCTATATTTTATGGTTCTTTAGTTTGTTATGCCATTCTATTTAAATCTTCTGATTTTCATTCATAGTCCTTTCATAATTGGTGGATTTTTATAATGAGTGAGCACTTTATTAACCATTAAGTACACATGCTTTGGTGTTTAGTAGTCACATGATCTTTTTAATACAGGAAAATTGACAACTTCATGCAGGTTTCTGTGATACTTTGATACTGGCCTAATATTATTTAGAGGTCTAGTGTTTTTATGAAGCATTTTATGAGCTGTTAATCTAAATTTTCCTGTTTCTGCACTGGTTTTACCTGGGTTAATTTTTTTCGCAGTAGCTGGTAGGGGTCTGTGTTTTGTGTTTGTGCTGAAAACATTCTTGGTTATGTTGAGATTCTTTTGTTATTGCTGAAAAAATGCTTACACAGTGTCAGGCATTTTCTGTGCCTCATACTGCTCTGCAAGGGAGTGGGCTGGGGGGGACACAAGGAGTTGGGAGGAGGCACAGCCAGGACAGGTGATCAGAACTGGCTGAAGGGGTATTCCATACGACATGACATCAAGCTCAGTATATAGAGCGGGGAGAAGAAGGAGGAAGGGAAGAAGGTTGGAAGTGGTGTCATTTGTCTTCCCAAATCACGGCCACATGTGATGGAACCCTGCTGTCCTGGAGGTGGTTGAACACCTGCCTGCCCATGGAAAGCAGTGAATTAATTCCTTCTTGTTTTGCTTTGCTTACGTGCATGACATGTGCTTTACTACCTTGGTCCCAGCCTAAGTGGTCTCAGTTTTGTGCTTCTGTTTCTTTGCCCCAGACCAGCACTGGGGGGGTGAGTGGGTGGCTGGGTGGTACTTGGCTGCTGGCTGGGGTCAAACCGCAACACTTGTTATTTAAAGAAATAAACCAAAAACCAAATTTTATGGAGAAGGTTTAATTTCATCAGCCTATTAAAAAAGGAAAGGAAAACCCAGAAGTGACATTTCACAGGTCACCTGTGCAGCTGGAACA
>WEKX01011154.1:146367-183797 GCA_013390025.1 Pitta sordida
GGTGTTTAAGAAAAGACTGGATGAGGAACTCAGTGACATGGTCTAGGTGGTGGGATGCTTGGATGGATGGAACGTGTTGCCTGTGGTTCCACGCTTGTGGGTCTGATCTCTGGGTGGGTGTTCGCTTGGGAGTTGGACTAGATGATCCCGTGGGTCCCTTCCAACTCAGAATAACCTGTGAACCTGTGATTTCAGGACTTCTGCGTGTACAGAAACTAAGGTCTCTGATCATCTTGGGAGTGAGTGACTGATGGAGACGGTACTGCTCTCATCTACACTGCTGCCCTCTCCAAACTGCAGGGAGACTGTTAGACTACATATAGCCAGTCTATTTGACACCTTTTTGTCTTCTGATAGTAGTGTGAGAACTTTTTCAGAAGCACCTGCTTTTTTTTGTGTCTGATACTGAAAATATGAACATGACTAAATTTCTGCTTGAGACTTGATCCATGATGTTTGAAATTGATTATATGCCTGGAATTTTTCTTGCAGACAAAAATTTGCAACTAGAAAGGTAGTGTTTTACTGTAATCCTGAAATGAAACCCCATCAATCTGGATGAGGCAAAAATTGATCCATTTTCCTTTATGTGCATATATTACTATAATATCCAACCATGAGTGTTCCATCCTAAGAAAGCTGCACTGTCTTCTATTTTTTCTTTCCTTTATCCTTCTTGAACAAAATATTCCCATTTTTGACAGCAAGACAGGAAGATAAAGACAGATTACAAAAAAACTCCCCCAAAGTCAAAAAACAAACCAAAGAACAAAACCTAACTTAAATGTGTTTGTCAAGGCATGCTTTGATGAGCTTAGCAATGTTGTGATGAAGCACCCTATNGCTTGGTTGGTGGCGTGGGTCAAACCACAACACTTGCTATTTAAAGAAATAAACCGAAAACCAAATTTTATGGAGAAGGTTCAATTTCATGAGTCTATTAAAAAAGCAAATGAAAATCCAGAAGTGACATTTCACAGGTCACCTGTGCAGCTGGAACATACTAAAGCCATTATATGGATATTTGCTACTGGACCTAACAGGGCAAATACTAAGAGTAGCAGCTCACCATTTTTGTGTACAGACTGTTACTGGACCTATTCAGCAGGTGCATTTCATAAATATTTACTGATAGCTTTAGGCAAATGCCTCAGTAAGCATCACTTTGAAGCATTTTAAATGGGTGTTCTGGTCGTTGCACATTCCAAATCTTGTAATAAGATGTATCACAAAATTTCTGGCTTAGGTGTGTTCATAATTTTTACACTCCTCTGTCTTTTTATGTAACTTTTGTTTCAGGAGTGCCCTACACTGATTCTGTACAGCATCTTGATTTACTTAGACTCTCCATGCAAGGAAACTGAGGTAAGACTGTCCCGCGTCAGCCATCCTTGTGCTGCCCCATATGCAGGTGTTGTGCATTTTAGGGCTTTGGCCTTATCCATACACACTGGCTTTCTTCTGCATGCCTCTTCAGTCCAGTGGTTGGCTGGGATGAATCTGGATTACACACATGAGCCTAGGAAGTAGAGAGTTTAGCAATTCAGTTGTATGTGGGAAGTACAGGATTCCATTCTCAGCACTTAACTGGACTATGTTGTTGTGGCAACTTTATTTCTGTTGGTTTTGCTAAATGAAACGTGTTGTCTGTACCTATTCCAGTCACCGTCTCTTTACACGACTTCCTCACTGCCTTCTGTAGCCACAGAAGGTCCTGTTTTATGCTCTTCCCTCCAACGTTCTTCAGCTCAGTCCTTGTTCAAGATGGTTCCTGACAGTTTCCTTGGCTTGATATACCCTTCTTTTTAATTGCCCTTTCATTCCTGCCTTAGTTAATTCTGTTTGAAACTTCAGACATAGACCTAATTTTATGCTTACCCAATGACTACATTTCCCCCGCCGGCCCCCGTCTTCCTGTGTTTCTCAGATCTGTGGATCTTTTCTGAGTTAGCTCCCATTTTTTCATGTCAGCTACCAATTCTACTTTTTTTTGATAGCTCCCATTCAAATCTTTTTTCTTATTTGTTTACAATAGACACTTTTCCTTCTTATCACCCAAAGGACTGTGAACATTTCACAAAATGGAACTTTTGCAAATGAAGTTGTCATTCTATCTTGCATTAGTATACTAATTCTCAAATGCCTTGGAGATGCTGGTAATTTAAGAAAATCCCCAATAAATATAGTAATGTTGTTTCCTTTTTATCCCATCCATGGTGTTCCTGCTAGGTAAAATGATATTGCTTGTGAAGAAAGTAACTTGTTGACAAGTTTGAAGCAACTGGTGTAAGTGTATGACTTGTTACTGCTGTTCTGTTTCATATCACAGCATGTCAGCATCCAAAAGGTATCTTTTCTTTTTTTTTTTCTAAGTGTGGAGGATTGCCAATAGCAGCTCCATATTTGCTGGCATTAGGATGACAGGCTCAGCAGTGCTATGAGGCTGAGACAGCTTTCCTATGCATTTCCAATTAATCCCAGCAGGTTGTCTCTTTGTGGCGGGATAACATATAAAGTGTACCGTAAGATTGTGGTATTTTCTCTTCTACAGATGGGAAAGAAAATACTTGTGTCTGTACTTCAGATACACAGCTAGACAGAGCTTGCCTGTAGTCTTTTATCCATGCATATATTTTGAACATTCTGGAGTGTACAGCACAATCCAGCAGGTGCTCTTTCTCACTTGAAGATCCCGTTACTTATTTTGAAAATCAAAAGGAAAACGTCTGCACATACTTGCAAAATAGTGAAATCCTAAGAGTCAAAGCAGATTAAAGGATTTCTTCCAAAGCTGCCATAGCAGACTGGCTTCCTTTTTGCTTGGCACATCTATTATTGGTATGCTTGTGGTGCAGGAGGTTATTCATACAGATACACAAGTGAACTGTACTAAGGTATAAGATTTGCTTCACCTCAGTGATGAGCAAATGAAAGCTTTCATTCCTCTCGCGGTGAAAGGTCTAGATGATGTAGTCATGCATAGAGTCTCCTACAGTGTCTGCAAATGAATAATTATCACAATTTGATTTTTTTTATTAGACAGAGGGCTCATTAATCAACACTCCTAAACTATCAAAGTCATAATTGAATGATATTTTATTATAACAGATTGTAGTTCTTAGAGTGACACTATTCTGTAGACATTTTGAATTTCAAATGAATATTTGCACGTTCGTTAATGCATGCCAGATCAGAGCCAAATAAGACACGCAGATATTGTGACATTTCTGAATTCTTGTTTTCTTTTACAATCATATTTGCAGAAGCAGTTAACACAGCAAACATTTTTCTTTATTTTGCCAGCTGTAAAAAAACAAATAGTTTTTTAACTTTCATATGATATTTGGAAAAATGTGCACATTACAGCTGTGTAATGATCCAAAATTAAGGTGTTCTCATATGTTGTGTTCCTTCATATACAATTCGATATGTTGTGTTCCTTCATATACAATTCGACCCTTTCCTTAGCATGCTTGCCTGTTATTTAGATAAATTCATGTTTTCTCCCTAAATGTGCTCATTTGCATAAAACATGTAATTATCTCTTGGAATAAAATAGGAGATTACTTCAGAGTTAACATATTGATGTTCTGAAGGATTAAAAAAACCCAGTCACTAATAAAAAAACGTTGCTTTCAGACATAGTTAAAAAAATTAAACTTTTTCTGTTATTAAAATGTGTGTACCTACTGCACATGATTAGAAAAATATTTTCTATTAATTACTGCTCATTTATTAGTGAAATGTGAGCCTAAGGTCTCATTTTGTAGTGAAAGCATATAGTATATGATTAAGCTCTAGAAGTGGAAACAAGATATTCCCTTCAATAGGTAAACTTCAGGCGCTTCACTACAGTGACAAGATAAATATTCTTGCTGGTAACAGCAGGAAATGTTCTTTGATGTGTTCTCTGGCAGTTCTGTACAAATGGTCCTTACATGAACACTGATGGAATTGAAAACTAACTAGAGAAGTCAGCCTCTAAAATATCTCCTTACAACTGTGTTTTGGCAATAGAAGTATAGTATTTTATAAGCAAGGCAATAAATCAAACCAGCCACTTTTATATTAACAGTGTATACAATGAATAATTTTCAGAAGATATTAAGATTTTTCTGGAAGAAGTATTTATCTTTAAATGTAAAAATCATTCACGTTTTGGAATAGTGAAATTATAGTCTATCTAGAAACTAGTTTTTCCAAAGGTGCCGTGTTTTCACAGAGCACAAGAAATTAAGATTTGTATTTATCAAAAAAATACGAATATTAAAGCTCTGAGTAATATTTCTTATACACGATTCTTAACATAGAATTTATACAGTACTTGCAGGCAAAAATGCATTTTAAGTAAACAGAAATGCAGTTTTTTTGGTGTCAATTTTCTAAAACAAATCCAAAGACTTTGGTTTTCTATGTTATAATACTAACCCATGTCTCTGTGTACTTCCCTGGTATTTCACAACGCATATTGAGCATCTCTACATGCCATGCTCAAGCCAGATAGACTTCTCAATATATATATAATAGCCAAGCCTCCTCCCCTCACACAGAACAAGGAGATTTCCCAGGCACCATGATATATGTACTTCAGCCGAAAAGAAGCCAGATAACTCTTTCTAAAAAGTCCTATAGCGTATTAATGAAGATTAGGTGTGTGGTTGTAGCTAAAATTTTTCTTCAATGTACAAAACACTTTCTTAGTCTTTTCTAAGAGTTGTAGGTGTGGTCATGCTTATTTTGGTACCTGATTTGTTGGCCCAAAAGCTGATGGCAAGTAAGAGGGATGGGGAGGGAGGAGAATTGCTGGTTTTCAGAGAACTGATCTCTGGCACATGGATCAACTGGTAGCAGAGATCTCTGCAGAGCCTTGCTGGGCCAATGTGTTCAGGTGTGAATGCACAAGCAGGGCCTGGGCAAGCAACAGCAGCAGCTGGGCTGCTTATCCCAAAGACAGGGTGGAATATGGGAGATAATGGGATCCTTTGATTGGTCTCCTGCTGAGGCAGAAATGGTTGTGGGGAGCTCCTGTAGCATTTGAGGTCTCTAGGGGAAAGCATCCCTGCTGGCAGGAGGCAAGGGCAGATGGAAAATTGAATCTGGAAATAAAACCTCCACAAATCTTTAAGTTGTGCTTTATGGAACAAACCCCAAGACTCCGAAGAGTTTTAGAGTAGGCATGTTTTTAATAGCAATGTTGCAAGGTTGGGGCAAAAAGTTTTCCTTGCCCGCCTAACAACTAACATTCCAGGCACCCATTATATGCTACATAATTATACATATTCATTAAAGAAAACATGCATAAACATTACGTATCCGAGGGTAGGAGTGGGTTATGTAGATTAGTGTCCGGTGTCTCTTTAGCATAAGTTTCCTCCCAGTCTCCGCCCTGGTTCCACCTCTCAAGTGTTCATTTGGGGGTCTCTTGGGGGTCTCTGAGACTGAAGTAAGAAGTCTTCCTCAGGTGAACTTTTGAACTCTTCTAGGTTTTTCAGTGTTCGGCATCCTTTCTGAGTGCTAATTGCTTCTTCCATCCACCAATTGTCTATACCATCTACATCTAGCAGAGGAGTTTCCTTTCCAGCCTTGCTGAGATGAGGAGTGTATAATTTACGGCCTAGCCTGCTGTCCAGCTTATCTCTTGAATTCCCTCTCAAGGTTGAGAAAACCAATATCCTTATAAAAATGTTTTCATTAGTTCTAACCACATTAATATACTTAAACTTCTATGTTACCAACAAAATGTTATATGCTTCTACAAAAGACAAAAGTGATATATATAACCACACTGATATATAAGGTCTTGTTAGTAACATAGAAGTCTCATTATACTTTTACAAAATATAAAAGTGATAGATCTCCTATTCAGTTGCTTTGTGGATTTTAACACTTTTTGTTATTATGAGAGTTGATTAATGCAGGGATGAAAGACAACTCTCTTTCTGTTTCCAACCAAATCCTTGCCTGCATCAAAAGGCTTAAGGAGGTGATTCTGCCCCTCCACCCTGCTCTCATGAAATCCCATCTCAAGTACTACACGCAGCTCTGGAGAACTTAACATTAGGACAAGGACCTGTTGGAGTCAGTCCAAAGGAGGGCCCAAAATCAGAGGGATGAAACGTCTTTCCTATGAAGGAGGGGTTGTTCAGCCTGGAGGACAGAAGGCCCTGGGGAGACCTTATAGTGGCCGGTCAATGATTAAAGAAACTTATAAGAAAAGTGAGAACAAATTTTTGATAGGACCTGTTAAAATAGGGCAAGATGTAATGTTTTCAAACCCATAGAGCATTGATTTAGACTTGATATAAAGAAGAAATATTTTACAGTAAGAGTGAGAACTGGTGCAGCTTGCCCAAGGAGGTGGTAAATGTCCCATTCATGGAAACATTCTGAGCCGGGCTAAACCATAGGGCTCGAAGCAAATGTCTCTGGCCTTTGAAGAGGGATTGGTTGCAATGACGTTTAAAGGTCCCTTCCAATCCATATTATTCTGTGATTCTATGGTTTCATCCAAATATAAATGCAAGCTTGAGTAAGAGCAATATACTTTACATCCTGTGTAGAATACCTTATTTTCATTTATATGTTTTCCTGGCTGTGTATACATACAAATGGAATGGCTTGGAATAATTTATTTGAAGACTAACATATATACACTATTTCTAATTTATAAATGATGACATTGGTTATATTTTTTGCTATTTGTACAAGTTGCTGAAAATTGAAGCTTGTGAAAATTGAACCTGGAAATAAAATAGATGGACTCTTTTCCTTGGCAAGAGGTTTGGGTTTCATAAATGCTGTACTGCTCAAACTGAGAAACATAGAAATGATCCTTTCCAAGGAAGTACTACAAGATTCAAATCTTTCCACTTTATAAAATTCTATATTGCAGGGAGGGACAAGAAGATACTGATGTACATTTCACTAATTCTTGAATTAATCACTGCATATAAATTGAAGTGTTTCAGAGAAGCATAAGAGGCTCCTTGTGATTGCCAAAGGTGAGGCATTCTCAATTACCTCAAGTGTTAGTGACCTGCACAGTAACGATAGGAAGCTTTAGTTTTGATGACCACTTGGGAAACAGATTTTTCATAGAGGGACAATGGTCCTGGATTTGAAATTTACAGATATTGAAGATAAATTACCTTCATCAGATAGAGGAGTAATTTTGATTGATTTTTTCTTTTTTTTTCATGATTGTGTGGATCACGGTTGAATTATAATGACTGGAAGAATAATGATTACTAGACAACAAAACCTTTTTCTGTTTTGTATTTTGGTTCTGAAATGATTCAGGCTATTAAATAGATACAACCTACAACATCTATTCTGAAGAAAAGAAAAATTGAAATATGAGAACCAGTTACAGTAAAGAAGAGAATTAATTCTATTTACTTCAATAAGGAATTCAGAACTGGTCACTAAATTTGTTTATGAAATAAGTAGAAATGGTTAGAGTGGAGAATGAGCAAATAAAAGTTTAGAGGCTTATCTAATAACAAACTCATGTATCAGCAAGTTCTGAAATATGACAGTTTTATACAGCTAGATATTTTAATGAAGCACTATTAATACAGTTAATGCTCTCCCGACTGTGGAGAAGTTAGAGCAAAAAGCTTTCCTTTATCAATTTGCTGCAGGGCTTTGCCAGCAGGAATCTACTTAATTATATCTTAATTTGTAGTTTTAATGAATGCCATGAAGTTGCTGCTTTTTTTTTTTTTTGTAATGCAGTCCTCAGTACATTCCAAGAAAAGGAGTTACAATATGATAAATTTATTTTTAAAATAAAGAATATTATAGTATGTTGGTGAATAGTGCATGACCACAAATCTATGCTTTAAAACTGCTCTAAAGAAATCCTAATGTGTTTTTTGTCTGGATTTTAAGACTGGATTCGATACACAGATTAAACTCTGGTTCCATGAGAATAAAATTCAGGTCTTCTTAAGGAAGTCCTGCAGAATGGAAAAAACCAAATTATTACATTAAAATAAATAGCGAATATTAATTCGCAGTGTAAATGGCTCCCAAATGATTATTTAAGCCAAACAAGTTTTCATTGTCCCTGGGGAGTGGCAAGCAAGGTCTTGGGACTTGCATAATAATTGGTTTGAAACAAGTGATATTCCATACAGTTCTGTGTATACAGAGAGTAATGAATATGGTAGCCACAGTCTGTGAGATCAGTATCAGAACTATAATGAAAACTGAATATTTGTCAGTCTTTGGAGGTTTTCAAACACCCATACAAGCTAATGAGCTAATTTAGATAAGCATTAAACATGAATTTAATCACATTACTGGTAATTATTAGCAGATATACAATATGAAGGCCTTACAGTTTCCTTCAAAACTTGTAATTAACCATAAAAAAAGTAAATTATTTGGCCTAATGCACTGCATGTAAATGACTCAGCTAAAGACATTTAGACTTGATAGGATGCTTAATTTTTCCTTATATATTATTTAGCTGAAAGTTAAAGTAGTTTTTTGCCATGTGTTAAGAGTACAATCAGATTCTAAGTCTGAAAAGGTCACTCACTGCAATCCAAACCCATTTCCTAAGAGTACAGAGCGTAAATGTATTTGATACACCACCTCATTCCTGCGTCATCTCCTAGGCTGACCACGAGTTAGCAGGTAAGCATATACTTTTAGTAATCTGCCCAATGCCTGTGAAATGTTTTGGCTAAAGCATGTGAGTCTTGAGGTTTAGAACAAAAACTGTGCTCAAATAAGACTTGGTGTTTCCTTGGCAAATGTGCTGACAGACATACATGGCCCAAAAGGCTTGGAAGAGAACAAGATTTCCTCCCAGGCTGCCTAAACCAGGCAAGAGGCTTCACTCCCAATGTATTTCAGTGATAAGAAGTAATAGCTGGAGTATGAAAAGAAGTACTTAAAAATTTATATAAAAGGATTTTGAAATAGAGTTTCCAGTCCTAGAAATGTGTGACCAAAAAAATATTATTAGATTGCCAGTCTTAAGGGAAAAGTAGCAGCTAAACAAAGTCTTCAAGCTGAAGTTTGGTCCCTGAAGTTATGATTCTGGAAAGAAATACTTAATAATCTAATTTCAAATAACAGAAGTGAACTGCTTTTTGAAAGCTGGCAAATGACTATGACTGCTCAATTTCCCTCAGGAAGAAGGAGAGGGCTTTCTTATTTAACAGGGTGCTGAACTCATCTATTTTTTCATTTTTCAATGGACCATTGCTCAAGAACACATCTTCCATGCCTTTACTCATATTGCTCAGAAGTTACATTTTTTCAGAAATATTGAAAAATGGAGATTTATATGAGAAGAGATAAAATGCCTTTTGTTTCCAATGGATTATCACTGATATAAAATTATTAGCTTTCTAGAGGCTTGTTGAAAGCAATTTTTTTTATGGTAAAAATTGGTGGAGAAGCTATTTTCTGTATAATAAATTCTTCAGTAAAAGCTGGGGTTGTTCAGTCTGGAGAAGAGGAGGCTGAGGGGAGACCTTATTGATCTCTACAACTGCCTGAAAGGGAGTTGTAGCCAGGTGGGGATTGGTCTCTTCTCTCTGGCTACCAGTGATAGAACAAGAGGACACAGTATTAAACTGCGTCACGGGAGATTTAGACTGGACATTAGAAGGAACTTTTTCACAGAGAGGGTGATCTCTCAGTGGAATGGGCTGCCCAAGGAGGTGGTGGAGTCACCGTCCCTAGAGGTGTTTAAGAAAAGGTTGGATGATGTCCTTGGTGCCATGACCTAGATATTAGGGTAGTGTGTTGGTAGCAGGATGACAACAGGTTTGGCTAGGTTAGGTAATAGGTGATAGGTTGGATTTGATGACCTCTATGGTCTTTTCCAGCCTTACTAATTCTGTGATATTCAGACAGCTCTTGGACTGTGTTATGTGTGCCTGTGGTTGACTGGGAGCCTGTCTTTGGGCTCTGCTAGGTCAGCTGAATAGAGCATTTCTGAAATATTGTGGAGCCATTATGACTCCTGCAATTGCATTTTTCAATTTATTTGTATTATACATCTTTCTCTTATGTTATTTTTATATAAGCAGTTACAACATCGGAGTACACTATCTATAGAATAATTAGAATTTACTATAATAAACACAACCATTAATCATGAATTTCATTATTTTTTCTTCTAATGAAGTGTTGATATAAGCCAGGACACTGACAGGAGAATGACCATTAATAACAAACACTTAGTGTTTTCTAATTAATTAAAGCTGATAATTTATTTATTTGAAGGATAAATATTAAAAGAACAGGTAATTCATATAATTTACTGTAAATGAGGAACAAAAACGTCTTCCCTTGAAGTTACAAATTTCATGGAGCTTTTCATAGTTCATTAAAGACCTTGTGAGTGGAAAGCTTATAGCTATTTAATGAGTAAGCTTCACTGCTTAATTTTCAGTCAGAGCACTCAGAAGCTGGATGGTGTACATGTGAAATTACATTAGGCACACAAGAAAAAGTATTCCCTTTTGCACTCTGACTGCATAGAAAGAATCCCTTGCTATAATTTTTGTCCATGCAAGTGGACATGTGGCCTTATCACAGAATCAGTAAGGCTGGAAAAGACCATAGAGGTCATCAAGTCCAACCTATCACCTATTACCTAACCTATCCAAACCTGTTACCTAACCTGTTGCCATCCTGCTACCAACACACCATCCTACCTATAACACACTACCCTAATATATAGGTCATGCCACTAAGTACATCATCCAGACTTTTCTGTGTCTCATCTTGATGTCTCTTGGATCTTTCCTGTTTGGTTAATACAACACAAAACCAAAAAATATCAATTTATTACAGGATTATAAAGTTGGACTGAGGGAATTTATCTTTTTGTTCTTGCCTTAGACACGTTTTAAATTACGTTACACCCAACTCTGTGAAGATTTTTTCAATCTGGGGTAAATCCTGGAGTTGACTTGCACAACTACTAATGCATTCTTTTGCTTATGCTTTTCACAGTCTCTTTTTGTAATACTCTAATTACATTTGGATATACTCCTCCCTTTTTTTCCACTGTGACAAATTTGATTCTGAAAAGGTTCTAGCTGTTAAGTGCTCAGTTAGAGTGCTAACATATGATTTTGTCTTATCTCTTTTAGTCTTCTTCAAAAGCCCAAAGCATTTTATCATCTGTGTTGATGAAAATTCTTTTCCCTAATTTTGATGTATAGTAGTAATACAGTTATACCTCCTCCATCGCNGCTGCGCCCAGCCCAGCCCCTCTTTCCTGTGGCGCTGCCCTCCCCCCCAGTAGCAATGGAAACAGTAACACACGCCCGCGGGTGGGTCAGTTCCCCAGCTGCGCTTAGAGTAACAGGGGACGGTGTGACTCCTGGCCGTCCGCGTTGGGCCGGGCCAGCGCTGCCCCACGGGGAGCTCTGGCACCGCCTCTCGGTGGAGCAGAGGCAGTACGCATGTGCGAGCGGCATAAATTTCGCAAATGGTGGAATCAAAACTGCGATAAATTCACATTGCAAATGCGCGAGGTCGTGAAGGAGAAGTCGCGATACAGAGAGGCTTCACTGTACTGAGAAAATATCAAATGGAATGAGAACCTGTGGTGATAACTGGAGAAAAAGAAAAGCTATTAGAAAAACTACACAAAGTAAGAACTTGTTTGTTTTTGAAATAAATTATTTCATACCTACTGTGTCCCATGTTTCCAAATATCCTATTTTCTAACCTTTGTAAAATATGTTGAAAAACTCATTTGTATTTGGTTTCTGTGTTCAAATTTATCTTTTCAAATTCTTAAATTTAGGTATAGATTCATTAAGTAGTGGAATATGTGGTAAAAGTCTTAAAATATACCTTTGGAATGCAGTTCTTCATGTCTTTATGATGTGACAATATAATTTGCCTAGATCATGGCAGGGGAAGCAGTGCACTTTGAAAAGCATGTGGCATTTGTTGTAGAAAATGCTTATTCAATTGTGTGGCTTATAACTGCCATTTTGTGTTTTTCTAAGCATAGGGGAGAGGTAATCAGCATTAATCCTTGACAGAGCTATGTTAATTTATATGACAATGATCCAAAAAGTTGGAGGCAGCCTCTTTTTTTTTCCCCAATAGGAAAGGCACTTTGAAAGTTATAGCAATTTTTCTTAGTGAATCAGCATGTGCTGAAAAGATAGAAAAAAAATGTATATACACACACCACGGTTGCTATCCCCTTCCTCCTCCCTATCTTTTCATCATCAACTTTAAAAAAAAAAATAATTTTGACCAATACATCATCTTTAGTCAGTGAAACTTAAAAAACCCCAACTTACTGAATGAGTAAAAAAAATTTATATGCCTTCATATCTATGAAAGCAAGGGGTTCCAGTGGGATCTTGTTCGTTCTGTTAGTTTTTGTGACCTCTGGATGAGTGGAACGTTGCACATGAATATGTAGGCAAGCACCAGCAAGGCAGATGTTACACTTACTGACCTTCACTCACTGAAACTGATAATCACTTTGGCTGTCATTCATTGTCCTTTTGAGGCTTTCTTGTAGCAAATCAATGCCAAGGAGACATATCATATCCTGTAGGTCCTGCCAGAAATTAGGTTTGGACTTGGATATTTTGGAATGAATCTGAGTCGTGTTTGACAACAAAGGGAAGGCTGCTGCGGTAACATGTGCAGATGATGCACTTCTCAATCTGTTTGTATTCTCCAGACAGGCAGAGATCATGGCCCTTTCCTGCCTTTCATTCAGCTGTGGATATGAAGGCAAAATATGCAATAATGTCAAAATATATAATTTATTTATTTATGCAGACAAACTGAAGTTGCACCTATGAAATGTAATGAATGAGGCATTAGTGTTTCACTTAGTAACAGGTAAATAATTAATGACCAACAGCAGAAGTCTTCAGATTTGTAATTTGGAAATTAGAATGGAGTGAGGACATGCATATTAAATATTATGATAAACTTTCTTTTACGGCTAATAGTGTCTTGCATACTTTAGTATGTAACACTAACTAAAATGTGTTTGACTAAAAACCAAATTTTCTGTCTTTCTTAGCAGTTTTTTTTCTTGTCTCAGCACTTTTTAATAGTTTTCAGAGGTTCTGCAAAGGTACATGAAGGTGAGCAGCACTGCTCCTATATGTACTGGATGGAAGGAATGTGGCAAGAGAAGCATAACACATGATATTTAAGAATTAGAGCACATGAAGGTTTGTAAGAGTGTAGAAGCTGCAGTGAGATAGTAATGCAAGGTAGTTTTCTAGACAAGTAGCCAACAACAACGAAAATGTATGAATAATGATGAAAAAGTTGTAATCTATATTATTTGGAAAGGTGTTACATGTTGCATATGACAAGGAAATGAATTTTTTGTCCTTTGCCTGAATAAAGGGAAGGTAGATACTCCTTAATTATTGTCTCTTTTTGTCAATCAATTTTAGTTTTTTGTCCTTTGAGTCAGTGGTCACCTTATCAGCAATGTGAAGCCCATATTACCAACAGCTTGACTTCTATATCCCTTCAGCCTTCCTTATGCTCTACCTGCTCTGTGCTGTTTATTTCTTTGGTTTTTACCATCTTCTTCTAGATTTTAATCAAATTTGTAACAGTAAACATAGTACTAATGACAAATCCTACGGTATTCTACAGACACAGGATAAAAACACAAGGTTAATACCATAGCAAAGCAAGAGTCCACCATGAATGCTGCAAATTCACAAACCCATTTAGTCATTGGGTGTGTAATGTAAAATCTTTTTTGTGCTCACTGTGTGAAATAGGGAACTTGATGTTTCCCATTAATTTAATACAGTACATATTTCATGCAACTACATGCTTATATTCCAAGTACAAATTGCATCTTATTATTTCTTTTTGTATGTTCTAGTAGAATTTATGAGTGATACTGAGATGTAAAACTCCCTCACTTCCCCACCCTTTTTTTAGCTGGTTGATTTCAACAGATAGAACAGATTTCTTGTTTCTGCTGTGCTATTCTTAAGTATATTGATAACCACAGCACATTACCTTCAATATCTGCTCTCTGAGATGCCATTATCAGCCTGTCTCTGCTTCCAGAGCAAAGTCCTTTACAATACCTTTTGTTACTCTTTGTACTTTTTCCTGAAGCAGCTTGGATTTCTGTGGAGCTACAGTTCATGCTTTTGTATAAAAAAAGGTGCTGGGAAGGCAACAACCAGGATCTTTTGAAGTTCAAAAGAATGGGTCACTCGTCTTGAGGCTCATGTAGGCAGATGTTCTGGTACTGCTCTTTGATTGAGCTCTTCCCTGGCTACTCTATGCTTTCTCCAGTGCTTGATGTCACTCAGGCCTGTGTCTCACAACTATTCAGGAAATCAGAAAAGCAAAATATGCTGGCTGTATGTTGAAAATGATGTGGAAAAAAAAGCGAAAACCCAACCAACCAAAAAACCTCCAAACCAAAACCCCTCTCATAGCTTAATTACTGTTGTGCAAGAAAGATTATGTTGGTACATAGTGGAATTTAGACTGCTGGGCTGTAATTGCAGCTTGCAGATGAGGAGGATCCAGGACAGCTTATCAGGACAACTTGGTCCTCTTTCAGTCTGCAGTTTTTATGTGCTGATCTATCATTCTGGCATAGCTGCACTTTTTCAGGAAGACAGAACTGGACAGCAAAGAAAGCCTGGGCATGCAAACTCCCTCCATCTGCCTCTGTATTGGCTCAAATAAGAGCAACTGGAAACAGTGATATTACCTCAAAAATATTAGAGTGATCCCTTGATTATTTTGACCTTCAATTGCCTTTCCATTACCTTTAGTGTGCCACTAAAATACAGGATTGAGGAAAAGGCACACAAACCTGTTTCGAAAATACTGCAGTGTACTTCTAAGTGAGTAGATGTCCTTTATCGCTGTGTTGACCGGTTGACCTCTTGGTGTTATGAGGTCTTTGGGGTGTTATTTGCCTTGCAATGTGAGGTTTACACCTTGGAGGGGAGCCAGAGTTGGCACTGACCTGGGCTGTTAATAGCACTGCATGCAATTTTGATGTAATAACTTGAGTTTTTTGAGCACTCTCCAGTCATTTAAGTTTCGGTGCCTTTTGCTATCACAGGCTATTTCTTATTTCCAGGGCTTTTAGCCTCTGTTTCCGTGTCATTGATGTGTGCAGACAATGATCCGTGCTGCTTAAAAAGGTATTCAGAAAGATGAAATGAAATAGCTTTTAGACAAGGGTGAAACAGTAGCTTACTTAATTGTATTTATGAATGCTTTTGACTTTGAGATCTTATATGAGGAATTTCTTTTTTGAAAAAGAACTCACTGAAGATTTTTAAGATTTGTAAAAATGAACTTTATTAATAATAAATGTATTTTCACTATGACTAGACTATCCGTAATACCATAGTGATATAACCAAGTCAGTTTTCTTTTAAACCTACCAATAGCATTTAAGAAATTCAGTTTCCCCCATTCTATTTTCTCCTTTTCCAGTTGTGAGTTCTGACTCGAAAAACCTACACCTAAAATCTTATCAGTAGCACAAAACCAACCCAGAGTGATACGCAGCCACAAAATCCTTCGAATCCGGCCCTGCCTGAGACCTTAATCCTCACTTCAGATTGAACGCTTTTTAAAATATGGAAGACAATTCAGTGTCTAAAAAATCGTGATCCTGGAGCTTTCTGTAACACAGGCTCTCAGTTCTGAAGGGAAAAGGGGAAATGAAGGAAACATTTCTGATTGTGTGCAGATGAAAATTAGAAAGTACGGTGATAACATAAGAGACTGAGATTGAAGTTTAGTGAATTAAAGAAAAAGATGGCAATGTTAATTTTCCAGGCTCATTGGTTCAGACAAAAAATTCCCTCAGTATTTGTTTATTCTCCATGTATTAGGCGTTTCAGAGGGACATTTACTGTGAATCACAAATGTGTGTAGGAGTTTGTGTTTTGTTTATTTTGCTTGGAAAAAAGCATTAGTTGGGTTGTACTTCACCAGAGAAATGTTATTGTTGAGCTTACACACAAAAGTAAATAAGGTATAAAGTGACATAATGGTGTCTCTCAGTCCATTGCTGTTTATTTGTTGAATCAACCATCATTAGTGGCAGTGAATGGGTCTTATTGTGTTGGTGTCAGTGATGTTGTGCCTAGTCCTGTGAGCTTGGGAGCAGTAGATTATGGCTGAGAAAACAGCTAAATAATAGGACTTGAAACACTCTCCTGCAGTTACCAAGGCTCTGGTACTGAATAGTTCTTTCAGTCTGGAGTGAGGGACTTTGTGTCCAAGCAGAGATGGCAGAGAAACCTCAACTATCCTCAATATTGAATGCACAGGATTGGTTCTGTATGAGGTTGTCTGAGCCTGGGAGTTATGTAGCTAATTCTGTGGTGATGTATAATGTGTTATTTCCAAATTCATGCTGCTGAGTCGTCATTGAACTGTATGTTTGTAATACACTCAGATCTCCAATCTGAGTACCCACTTTATTTGTGCTGCCCTGTTTTACGGACAGATCATTTATATATTTAGGTATGACAAAAGTGTTACAAATAAGGTCAAGAGAAACTCTCAGATGCTCTGCTGAAAAATTATCATTAAATAGATAGCATTTTTATTTTAATTATTATTAATTATATGGACAGAAATGACTTTCCAATAAACACATGGCATTGATGCAGTGGTGCCATATAGTCCCTTGGTGGAAAAGAAGTTGTTGTTTTCCTGGGGCCTTAGTAAGTGATATAAGAGGAATTGATTCACTCAAGTTGCTGGAGACAGAGCCTCAGTAATGCAAGTCATTTGTCCTACTCTTAGTAGAAGGTGAGCCTGGCCTTGGGACTCTCATAGCTTGTTTGGTGTTCCTGTGGGCTGGCTGTTGCCTTGGGTCAGAACAGTAAACAGGAGGAATTCAGAGTCTGCAGTTTTTGTGTCTGGTTCTGTGCAGCCTATGTAAACAACTGCATTGCAGTCAAAAGGGATCATATGGTAGGGAACTGCACCCTGGAGTGCCTCTTTCTCTCTTTACTAGGCTGGAGAATGTCAGTGGCATGAGCATTTTCCTTTGTCTTCAATGGTGTGCTGTTCATACTTAAATCGATTGTAATCCACTGAAAGAAGTTACTGAGTTTTTCAGTGCCATCACAGGTAGCAGGAAGTAAAGGACTCTACTTCGTGGTTCACCATTCATGGCTTCAATACATCATGGGATTTTCCCCCTTGACTTTACTATATTTACCCTATTTACTGCTACTTATTGTGATTTTGCTTATTGTGACATCTTTCTGGAACCAATCGCTTGCAAAATGAGGGATTACTGTAACCTGGAAGAGACAGGAGGAAGGCCACAGAAGGACATGTAAATAGGACTGGGATAATTTGATATTCAGAATACTTCACCTTCTGTTATTACTGAAAATATCAGTATTCCAGGAATGGTAATTTGGTACACAGGTATGGGAAGAAATGTCTTTTGTTTCAGCACAAGGTGTGTTCTGGACACAGCCGAAATATATTGAAAGGGGAAAAAGCTCCTATTTTCTGGCGTCTTGGGGATTTAACAGAAAAAAGTATCAAGGACAACACAGGACTGTAGTCACCGCAACGGACCAGTACTATAACAGCCTAGAAAAAGGCTAATTTCATAACTGTAGTGGAGTATGCTCAAAAAGACACCACTGTTTAAACAGAAGATTGGAGTCATGTGAACTCAAAGGGACCAATTATTTTTTTTTTCAGCTGTGCTGGTCTCTCAGCCTAAAGGAACCTGCTGAACTATTCCCACTCTCATTTCAATCCAGATACTTCACAGGTGGTTCATGTTAGATTATGGGGACCTTTATAGTCATCATTTTGATATTACTGCTTCTCTGCTCAATGTATATCAGTGCTTTGACCAGGGGACTGGTTTTCCTTATAGTCACAGATGGTTGCTGTTTGACGGGCTGACAGGCAGATAAAGTAAGTAGGCATGAAAATAAAATATTTGTTTCTTTTGGTGGGTCAGGCCAATGTCATGGTTAGACACTGCTCTGCAATTCATCTGACTGTGTTAGAATGGGGAGAAGGTATTGGGTATAATGGTACACAAGAATCTTTCAGCATTCTTTCCTGGACTGTCTTGCTGAGGATTTGAACTGCAAATCTGAGCTTACAATGAAATTTTACTGTTACTTTTTAAATTAAGGTGCTAAGTGTTGTTATTACATAGCCCTCTGAAATTTCAAGGGGTTAGTCTGGATAAATCCCATCTGGCAAAGATGTGCCTGATGCTGCATATCAACAGGAGTTTTGAGCTGAGATCAATAGGAGGATGGAATGCTACATAATTATTGTTTGTCTGTGCCTATATCTACTTGTCTGCATTCACAATGCAGAAGCAAAATAAAACCCGTCAGTAAAAACACCCTTTGGGTCACCAAACATACAAATCCTAATATAGCATTAAACTAGTTACCTAGGCAGTATAAATGCTTTTATGTAAAATGTCTATATTATGAAAAGAGAAATCTAATAAATCAATAGTGATTTTGAAATTGATTAAATACTTTGGATTACAGACCGTTGCACAGCACTTGTGGCAAACCTTGACAAAACATGACATCTGGTCGGTGAACTCCCCTGGGGTAATTTTGTGGAATTGGAAATCTGGTTTTCCATAAAGAAATTGTTACTGACCTATTGATGCAATATGACATTGCTTCCTTTTTTGGCAGGTTAGGGAAAGTTAGTCCCACCAGCCCTTACACTGATCTGTTGCCAGGTAAATGAGAAAAAGAATCAAATAGTGAACTGGCTGACTGCTCCCTGCTCAAAAAAACCCCAAAGATGACAGCATGACTAATTTCTCTTTCTCAGTGTCTAACAATTCAAGTTAGCCTAAAGCTGTGTTATTTTGAAAATAATGAAGCTACTATGAAAATTATTATTATTTTTACTTTTACATTACCTCGTTAAAGACCATCTCTTTATATGCAGTACTTGAAATAAATGATGTGGCTATTTTAAATAGTTGAAAGGAAGATTCATCACCAGGGAACTGTTGTATACAGTTTACTCTTTTCTGTTTCCTGGACTATTTTGCTGGATCAGGTTTAGCAGGTCAATTAAACTAAGCAGTGGTTTGTTAAGCACGCGTGTTGAAAAGGAGAAGCAACTTTGTTATTCCTAATGGCATGGGGTGAAAAAAAGGTGTTAATTTTTATTAGGATTTAATCCGTTTTGGACCCTAGCAACTCTCAGGCCGCAGCTTTAGATGATGGCTTTTGAGTGAACTCTTGTGACAAAGACTGCATCTCCCATCAATCCATAGTTAATAGAACAGGGCACACTTTTGGACTGGTTTCTGATGCTCCCTGTGGTGACTGAGAAGCCCCCGAAACTCTCAGAGCAGGGCTGATGAGCAGATGGGAAACATGGCAAGAGTGAGCGGGAGGGGCCTGTTCAGGAGAGCTGCTAAAGCTGCTAAACTTAACCCTGGAACCTTGATGGTGGGACAGGGACACAAGTGTTTTCAAGAGTTCTGTCCCATATGAGGGATCCTAGAGCAGCCTGGAATTGTAACTGCCACCAGTAAGGAAATGGTCTGGGTTTTGCCTCAGTTTGGTAGCTTGGAGTTATTGATCCTCCGTGCCAAGGACAATTTGCAGTAATAGTGGTTTCTCCAGCTTCTGAAAACAATGGGTTTACTTTTAAGGAAAATACATCAAGTCATTAATTTTCTTTTTTAAAGGTACATATTGTGATTTTAAGATATAGCCTGTTGGAATTTTGCACGAAAAAAAAAAAGGAAATTTCAGACTGATGTCTTCAAATATTTTTCAAATATTCCTACTATTCCTAAAATACGAATTTATAATGTGGAAATTGATACTATAAATTTGTATCCATAGCTTATGTTCAGTTGGGCAAATGCAGCTGGGTAGCTCTCAGGAAAATTGTGTGTATCAGTGGAAACCACCATAAATATAGACAGAAAGAAAGTGTTTTCACTTAAGAAATTACTTGGTAGTTGTTTCCTAATACATTCCCAGACTGAGATAAATTAAGGTCAGGGAAGGCTGTTAACTTAAAAAAAAAATAGGGCCAGAAGAGACCATAGAAGATCTCGTGAAGAAATAACCCATAAAAGCCCACATAAAATGCATTTATTAAGTTTAAAGATACTTGAAATGGATGTTAATGCTCAAATTTTCTTGAACTCCAGCATTAAAAAAAGATAAAGACATCTTTGTGTAGCAATGACTATCTGAAACAATTATTGATCATGACTAAGTCAAGCTGCATTGGAAACATATTTTTTTTATTTGCACCTGTGTTAGATTCTGCTGTTCCTGCCTTGAAATTCTGTTCCTTTGCCCAGAATCTGCAAGAAGCTGATTTTTCTTGTTTTTCTCAAGTGATGTATTAGAAAATAGCTGATAATGTTAATGGTTTTATTATTGAGTAATATACGAGATTTGAGGCTTTTTTGTGAGCTGTGTGAAGATCAAGGCAGAAAACAGATACACAGTCACTCACGTAGACTCCGGCTTTGCCTCAGAGGGAACCCAAAGACTTAATTGTTTGTTAGAACATTGTTGTCTTTGTGTTATGTCAATGACAGATCCTGTCTGCCTTCTGAATAATCCTACAAGCTCTCTGCACTGCAAATCTCACTTAGGTCTGTAAGAGAAACTTGCTGATAGACATATTTGTTCAATGTGTCCCATGGTATAATTTTTTTATTGGTTTCAGCTCCAGAACTGCTTCAGTTAATTTTCTCTCCCTCACTTTCCATAAAATTTATATCTTTTTATAAAAGGAAAATAAACCCAAATGACTAAAGCATGCTTATTATTTAAGTTTAAATATTATGACTAGGCTGTTAACTTTGGTTACTACTGGCAAGAGTAACATCATCCGTCTATTTTTCCTCTGCATTGAATTAATGTCTGCTTTTTTTATTAATTTTAGCTGATTTTTTTCACTTTTCTCCATGTGTCTATCACTTCAGGAAAATTAATGAGTCAACATTGTTCCTCGTTCTAGAGAACGGAAAAATGAGAAAAATCATTCAGCTTGTTCAGCTTGTGTCTTTACGTTAAATCAATCTTAAAATAATTTATCCTTCCTGTGAGACTTTCAGATATACAGCTCTCATTTATGCAGCTTCTGTGCAACTTTCTTCACCACTTTCATTTGATTTGCTTATCCATGTGCTTCCGCTACTAATGTTGGCTACTGCACTTAATAGGATGGATGGCAAGTCTTTGTGATGTTTCAAATACTCTGAGTAAATCAGATCATTAAAATACAGCTTAACCTAATGGATCAGCCTGGAGTGTAAAAAAAGTCCTTCTCCACATTAAAATGATCGAAACTATGGGTTTTTAACAACTTCCACAGCATTAGAAAATAATAATTCAAGTGTATGTGGAAAAGCAGTATGAAACACTATATTTGACTTATAATTCACTAAAGCTCACAGTTTTTACTCCTCTGTCCGCACCTTCATTTGGGGTTTCATTTGAGGGAGAGGACATTTTGTTTACATGGTGTCCTGGCACATGGTTGAGTGCTCCTTGTTGTTATTGCTGCATGAATAGGCTCAGTTTGTAATCAGAAACATCATTAAAAAGTGGTTTATTATGCAGTATTCCAGCATAATCAGGTTTACATATGCTAAGACCATGGATATAAATGTATTAAAGACTGAAACAGAAATTTGTGCTTGATAAAGCACATTAAAATGTACATATTTACTTTGTCTAAGAGGTGGAATCATCTCAAAGTTCATTTGTGCCTTGACTGCAGTGGCTGAAACATGTCTTTAGGTGCTGCAGAACTGCCATGGCACCAGATCCCTCCTGTACCTCCAGTGCCTTGTGGGAAACTCTGTTAAGACAAAAAACCTGCCTGCTCATGAAGTTAGCGAGATCCCTTGTCAGCCAGAGAGGACACATGTTTCCCATATCCAGAACAAAGGCAGTGCACAGTTTCCTAATTTCTGCTGGTGAGAGGGGCTGAAGTCTTACTTCAACCACCAAGGACGTGGATGAATCTGGGCTTGAATGCAAGACCTCCCAGGGATATGTTTTAGAGCCCTGATTCTTCACTCTTTTGACCAGGGCCTAGTGTTCCATAGTGTTCCAGGCTTATGTCTTTATTGAATTTTGTAGGAATCAGTGTATACATGGAGTGATGATGCTAAACTGGGTCTCACCAGGGTGAGACACTGAATACAGCAGGTGCATGTCTCCAAACGTGTGAATGAGGAAATGCTCCCAGGCCAAGTTAAGTGTCAGAGAGAAAACTTGACTGGAAGGATAGAGGAAAGAATATACTCTGCTAACTCTTGACCACATCAAAGATGTAATTATAGGCAAAAGATGCATTTGGTTTGCCACTAGTCAAGACTTTAATCCCCTAAAAGCAAACTGAAGTTGTACCAGCACTCAAGTGCAGCTGTGACCTGCTGCCACTATATCAATGTGAACAATGTCTTGCTCCCTGACCCAGGCTCTAGAGCTGTACTACATAGGGGTATTTGTGCCACCTACACACAGGTCATGCAGAACTGCAAGCATTAAACACTGCCCTTGAGATTTCTAGCACAGTTCATGGGAAAGAAAGAGAAAGGACTGGAGCTGCCGTTTTGCAGATTCTAACATTAGTTCCTCTGGTTGAGTGATAATCACACATCCTACATGCATTAAATGATTGGCCCAACCCGGTGCTGAACAGAAATTTTAATGCAGAAAGAAAGAGCAGTTTAAAGAAAATTCAAAATATAAACAGGAAAGATGATTGCTTGCAGTTTTATTAAGCCTCATACAACTAAATATAAACCGAAGTATGAAGAATTAAGGTAAAACATAAGAAAAAACCCAGAAAGATACCAAGTCTGTATGTTGTCTACCATTGTGATGTTCTCTCAACCTGTCAGCCTCACTCTAAGCCAACATCAGGCCGCAAAAGGATTCATGAACCTAGGATTTGAATAATAGCTTTCTCTAAAAGCTGAAGAAAATATAAACTCGGAATAGAACTGAGAGGATTAAATAGTAAATTCATTAACAGGGACACGGAAAAAAACAATCTGAAAACCTGCTCTAGGCAAGTACGTATTTCATTTCTTTTTAAAAATTATTTTTCAGAAAATTCACTATAAGCTTTTAAAAATATAGAAATGCTACGGGAACTTCACTGGCAATGCCTTTGTCAAAGGAGAGAAAGTCAGTTTTGAAATATTTTCCATCTATTAGTTTAAAGCTTAAGATAGTTTTCTTCTTCTCAGACTTTGCGTACCTGTACAGAACATCATAGGAAAGCTCTCCAGGTTCCCTTCAGAAAGAATATTCCCAAGACGAAATTCATGGTTCAATCCAATTAGCCTTTTTGTAGCTGCAGAACTCTTCACAAAACCAGTTCACTAAGTTTGTGTGCACTGAGCAGTTCAAGTGAAAATCTGCCCGTAGAGCTGAATTAAAACCATAGAGCCAAGGTCTCTGCTAGCATAAATCATGTACATTGCTATAATAAAACAACATGCAACAGAAGCAATTCTTCACACCACTGAGTTTTTGGCATGGGAGCTGGTCCCACAATCCAAATCTCACTGCTTCAGCTTCCATATTTCATAATGTGTAGGAAAACCTAAACTACAATATGCTGTAATAATTTTGCGACATATGAGAATAGAATAAATAGACTTGGGATCTAAAAGAAAGCTAAAGTAAGTTGGGATTTATATTACATTTTTCTTTTTTACTGGTCTTGGTCATGGTAGTAAATGGCATTTTCTCATCTGTAAAATCAAGTGGAGGTATTGTACCATGTCCTGATTTTACCAGTTGAAGCCTCTTTTTTTTTTTCAAAGTCATAAAGTATATGTCAAACACTCTGAGCAACTCCTTTATGCCTTGCTTGCAGTGCTGCAATTAGTATCACACTGTGTCATATTCGAAGCTCAGTGACTGTTAAATGTGCTACGCTTGCATCACACTAACTACTGTATCAGTCATTTTAGATGACCCCCTTGAAAATTGCTGCCAAAAGTTTATATGTCAGAAACCACTTTCAAAATGCTTATGAAGTGAAGAATTTTCACAGCTCTTTACCTACTCAAATACTAAAAACTGTCAGTCAATGAAATCAGGCTCGACATTTTAAATTCCAAGACTCACTATTTCAAGATTTGCTTGACAAATTATTCCTATCATCTGTCAGCAACTGGCTTCTGTATTTAGTCAGTTGCTCACTTTCATATTGTAATAACCATTGTAAGTTGCTACAAAAGATCTGCCAGAATACTTATTGCATTGTTTCTAAACGGGGTGAGTCAGGGACATGTACATCAGCACGGTGGTGCTTGAACGCTGCCTGTTGCCGGAGCTGGAAATTTGTCCTCTTGCCCAGGTGTGTGGCTGTTTTCATTAAGTCTGTGTTGTACCATCCCTGTACTGGAGATTTATTTACAAAGCAGTTCATAAGTGATACAACTTTTAGTAGAGGGGAGTTTCAAGAATTTACACTGTAAAATTATCCTATTGGTCCATTACCAGAGATAAGATTTGATTTATGGCTATTTTTTTAATTTTCAGAAACTCGTCTGCTCTGCTATAGGTGGAACTTCAGTAATATATAATGTTATAAGGCTAGATTTTAGTGTCTATTTTATAATAGCTGCAAAGTCACCAACATAATCCTAGGACTCAATGTCTATAATGAACTGCTATTAATTAAAAATGAGTCATTCTTTTATTTGTAAACTCAAGACTGAAGCAAGTTCCTGTTACAATGATTGGCAAAGGTGCAACAGGACACTGTGTTGCCAACCTGTACCAAAGCTTTCCACTTCCTTACTTCATAACTGAGGAGTTTCTTCAGTGCCGTTGGTCATTTGGCTCCGCCTGAGCAGGTGGGAGGTCTGGGGCATTGGGGATTATTGAGAAAGCAAACTTATCGGTGCTGAAGGCTGCCAACAGGACCTATCTGACAGACCTACTTGAAGCATAGTAAATGTGTGTCTCTATGACTGAGTTCTTCACAAAACAAAGTCATAGAAAAATTCTGCTGCAGTCATCTGTCTTTTAGATAGTAGATGACAGGTTCAGTGCTCTATTTCCTCTCTAAGGCTTTAATTTCCTTTTTTTTTTTTTTTGGGCTTTTCTGAAAGTGACCCAAGCTCTAGGCCAGGAGCAGGACTTTGTGCCCTGTCCCAGGAAGAGGGAAATTCAAACAGGAAAGGGGGGACATGTATGTCCTTGTCTTTTGGTCGCTGCTGCCTTTTACATGAGACTCTCTTATTTAGATAAAGAAAAATAACAATGGGACTGGAACAGACTGCAGCCTAGGCTCCATGTGTTAAATCTCACTCTATGTGAGAGATTTTTATAACTCTCTAAGGATGTTGCCTAATTTTCCTACTAGGTCAACTGTCACTGAAAAAGAACTAAAAGAAGTTTCTTCCTCATTTAAAGCTGTTTTTTTCTCCAGAGGGACAGGCCCTGTAGACCCAGGAGGATTAGGATCAATCACCAGGTCATTCTGTGCGGTACTGTCTTGCCTCCTGCAGGAAGAAGATGCAACTTCCAGATCTGTGTCGCCACGAAATGTTCAGTGGCAATCAAGTCATTGCAGGCAGAGAATAAGCTTCCTCTTAATATGGTATGTCCATATAGCCATTATAAGTACTTGTGTGTTTCCATGTATATATAGGTGTATAAATGTTTATGGCTACAATAATAGAGGCATAAAAACCACTCTAGATGATGCTAAATGAATTCACAAGCCATGCATAAGAGTGTCAGTGGCAAAATCTTCACTGATTTTCATTGGCATTCAACCAAACTCTGCTCAGAAAAGAGATTTTGAGATTTTTCTGATGGGTACAAAAAGTTCTGGGAATCAGATTGGCTTTGGATAGGAGCAGAGACAAAAGCATTTCTAGCAGTCTGTTCTTGTTTTTCTGTAGTGTGATGAGGAGCCTTTTTGCTGTCTGGCCTATCCATTTTAAACATCAAGCCTTTGGATGGTATTTCTCTAACTTCAGCTTCCTATCTCTGGCTTGTTGCAACATGTTGGCTATCAGACACACTTGAAAACACAGCCATCCAGCAGAGGAATTTCTTCAAGAATAGAGCCTGTATATTTTTTATTACATCAATTGTATCTAATGTTCAATTTAGACACTTCTCCCCTGGCATCATAAATGTGTATGATCTTTTATTACAGGTAAGTGATTTAGTTGGAAAGAAATTTGTTGCAAGGGAGTGGATTACTGCTTTCAAATTTCTGTTACATATATAAAACCAATCTAAAATACCTGGCTGCTAAATTGAGACTTCAAAGGAGATGAGACTAGGATGTCTTATTAGTCAATAGGGACAATAGTGTTATTGGGCAATAGACAATAGTACCAATACCTTCTTTTTGCTGTTATTGTATTTTTTTTTTTCCCCACCAAGAATCCTAGAAACCACCACAGAAGGCCTGTGAAGATACAATTTGCTACAAAGCTTTTGAGGTTTCTGGCTACCTGTGTTGGGAGTTGCCTGTCAAGAAAACCAAACAAGTTGGATTAGAAGAATCTAAACAAAATTGGACTCCTTAACCGCTTGTTTTGTTTTCTATCATTACTGGAGTGATACATCTGCTTGAGAACAGAAAAATCATTTTACATATTTGTAGATGCTTTTCAAAGAGCTGTATGCCAAGTGCCAAATGGAAATAGGTATATGATATTTTGTGTATTCCCCAAGTATAAAAACTGATGATAACTCCAGCATGAAGACCATCACCACACATAATCTTCAGGCTAAAGGAGGCTTGTTTGAGAACATCTTACTAGAATGATAAAAGAAGGCAAGTGCTGTTGATGAGGAATGTTGCCATGAGTAGTGTCGTCAATTCTAAGTAGTTTTTTCTAGATTAAATTGTATAAGATATACATATATCTGTTATACATGTATATAAGCAAGCCTTAAAGAAGCAGAGTTAATATAAGGATAGGATCTGTAGTGTTATTAAAGGTGGTCCTCCATGAAGAAATATACTATTAAAACAATATTCACTGCACTGCATTTCCCTCTACAAGGCTGTTCTTAATTTTGCTCTAATTTTGATCATATCTCAGTTAAGATCGTTTCTGAGCTGTCACTGATCCTGACAGATGGTGCAATTCCACTTGTAATTCCTGTAGTCATTTGGCATGTCAGATACCTGGATCAGTTTAAACACCCACAGCTGATTTTGGAGTTCATGCCTGGTGGCAAAATTGGAGACTGGACAGGTGCATCAAAGTGTTGTTTAATGATGGGACCACAATATACTAACAACAAGTAGTTTGATCAGCCGATATATTTGCATTCATTATTTCACTTGAGTCTGTCCATGCCTGCCTTGGAACCTCGGAATTTGGGTTTTTATAAACTGTATGAGTGATCTTTATCTGAATGCAATTTCTTAACTGCATTTGTTCTCTGCGAAAGGAAAGGCTTTTCAGACCAGTTTGAAGTCCTTTGCCTTCTCATTTCCTTTGTGACTTTGCTCTTTGACAAGCTGGTTGGGTGAGTTCAACAAGGGGTCAGCCCCTGTGCTGCCTCTCAAGTGTTGCTAGATGAGTACTTACCTGAAGGTGTTGCATTCTTTCCTACCCCTGGGAACCAGCCTTTTGTTAAATTAATGCTGTACATTTGGACTTACATTTACTATGTATAATACTTTTACCTTATTGAAAAATGGCTCTTGAACTAACATGTTTATCTTCCACTATTTACAAGGACTGTCAAACATTGTTATAGCAGTTTAGGTTTTTAAGCCCAGGTTTGAATTCTGTCCCAAGAGCTTTCTGCCTCTTACCAATATTAGCAGGAGAAGACATGTATATTTTCTTAGCTTGAGTACTCTTGTTATTGAGAGTTTCTCCTGACTCCCTTGTGATACTGTTAACTATGTCAAAGATGAATGGGAGGGTGTTAATTTCGACAGCTCTAGAAATTTCTACAACTGCTAGAATGTATCTGTTAATCCCAAAATATCAGAAGTCTTGTACACAATAAAAAAAAATACTTCAGTGGTCTTTTTCAGATTGAACAGTCAGGCTGGATTCTCTACTGAGTGCTGTATTATTCTTTCTTGTAAAGACTCCTGGATACTATTTCAAAATCAATAAACCAGCCCACTTCTAAAGTTTGCCAACCTATATTTTATTTAGGATCTTCTTCTTTTGGCCAAATCCTGTACCTCAGGCTGCGTTCAGCATCTTTGACCACAGGCAAGCACATCCATTTTCTAAATAATGAATGATCATACAAAATAAAAACCATTTTTAAAAAAATTGTTATCGGAAGAATAACTCCTACAGATGGATGTTGGCAAGAAGGTGAACGAGAATGGCATTATCCAGGCAAGAAAGAGTCTGTAAGTAGAAGTACATATTTCAGGGCTCCTTTAATGGCTCAAGAGTTGGGAGGTACAACTGCCCCAGCTGGACAGTGGGGGTGGCCTGGAGAAGAAAGGACCTTCCTAGAAGTCAGTTTGTAGTTGCAGGAGTCTCCAACACAGCTTTTCTCTAGTTGGTCTCTTCCTGTATTTGTAGAGGTACCTTTATGTCTTCTCAAATCTGTGTGTCTGGGAGTCTTTATCCATTCATTCCTCACAGCCTGATTGTTTGTAGCCTCTGGGCAACCAGAACTGCTACAATTTCAGCACTGTTAATCTGTTTATTTTATGCCTTGGTAAATGTTAAATAAGTATTTTGCTAAATATGTTTAAACTAAGTGAACAAATAGGCTATTGCCTATTGCAGTTTGGTTAGTTCCTGTCTTGCTTCAAGATATATGTATTAAATATACTTTTGTGGAGTTGGCAATTTCATTGCTGACTTATATTGATGAAATTTTTCTATTTCCCTTATCACTGATATTCATTCATGATCATCATTCATGATCTTGTGATGACCTAAGGACAAAAAATCATGGTAGGTTTTGTTTTCTGTTTTTCACTTTCCCCTTTGTTTTTTCTGGGGTTTTATTTTTCCCCCCTCTCCATTTTTTTTTTTTTGCCTTTTTCTTCTTCTTTTCCTTTCTTTGTTTTCTTTATTATTGTTCTTCTTATTATTAATTTTTTTCTGCGCCAGAACTTGAGGGATGTTGGATTTTGCCAAAGAAAAGATGGAATACTCTACACTTGCCAGAGAAAAGTACTTTTTAAACTGTCCATCTCTGAAACAGGCAGAGCAATTCCTGAATTGCTTTTTGGAGCTCCCTTAACAGCCAGCCATTTTTGTGCAGTGCTTATTCCTCTCTGTGCCTCCTGTGGAAACTAGATTTTTGATGGATCCAGTCTTTTTTGTCTTGATTGAGAGATTTCTTGAGAAGCAAAGAGCAAGCAGAGAAGAAAATGTTCTTCTCCCTTTGCCCCTTCTCTTCTCTTTCCAGATTATCCACTGGTTTTCATTTGCAGACAGTTATGGGCCCCTCAATTCAGGAAAGATGTCAAGGTGCTGGAACAAGTTCAGAGAAGGGCAACTAGGATGATAAAGGGGCTTGAAGATAAGCCTTATGAGGAGAGGTTGAGGGAGCTCGGTCTGTTTAGCTTAGAGAAGAGGAGGCTCAGGGGTGACCTTGTTGTAGCCAGGTTGTAGCCAGGCAGGGGTTGGTCTTTTCTCCTTGGTCTCTGGGGACAGGACGAGAGGTCATGGTCTTAAGCTTCAACAGGGAAAGTTTAGGCTAGATATTAGGAAAAGATTTTTTACAGAAAGAGTGATCCGGATGTGGAATGGGCTGCCCACAGAGGTGGTTGTCACCAACCCTGGGTGTGTTCAAGGGGAGGCTGGACGAGGTGCTGAGTGATATGATCTAGATGTAGAGGATAGGTTAGTTGGATTATAGGTTGGACTAGATGATCTTCAATGTCCTTTCCAGCCTTTTCTATACTGGGATACTGTGAAATCTAAGTAAGTTGGTCCTTCCCTGTGGCCAAAGGAAACAAGGCTGTATTTCTTGCTCAAATAATTGTAAATTGGAGTCATCAGTAGTTGAGAACCAATTGAATTCAAATGACATAGAACCAGGTTAAGTGATTTATGTGATAACATTGCTCCAAGTACTTCAGAAGGCAATTTAATTGTGTGCCCTCCCCCCCCAGTGGAATGGTAAAGAAAATATTTAAATTGGTCATAAACCTGAGAAAGTTAGAGTTTTACTAAGTGCTTAGCCAGCTCAGCTATTGCTTGTGATCCTTGCTTCATGCTATAGCTCAAATTTCATTAGAAGCTGCTTTTCATTCAACTTAAATAATCCCTTAAAATCCTTATAAAAATGGAAGACACATGCTTGAACTGTTCTCCTTCTACTAAAGCCCATATTGCACAAATGAAACTGACTTTCAGATTATGATTTGCACAGTACTATATAATATAAATGCATCTGAAATTTATAATACACCTCGAACTGTTTAATACTCGACACTTAAACTGCTGTGTTTCCACAGCAAGCTGTAATAACTGAAGATTTAATACAGAATCTGATATCTGGACTGTTATTAACATTGTTTTCTTAGTATTTTACTGCCTGCTTGTAAACACTACTTTATTGAAATGTAGTAGTATGTACATAGTCATATAAACTGTGAAAAAGAACATGTTGTTTTCTTTGCCAGAAGTACTGCAGATGTAAATGAAAAAGTCTAGACCTTGAACTTAACTATCCAATCCAATATACAGGAAAAAAAAGTAAATCCCTTCCTACCACACTTTTTTTTGACCTTGTGTAGCTGTTCAGGTTTTTGACAAACAGCCAAAGGAAGTTGCTGCTCTGGAGATCTGGTTTGTTTGAGTTAGGTTTTTAAACTCTGTAATTCCCTTTAAATAAGTAGGATTCCCTCCCTTCCCCCTTTATAATCTGCAAAAAGGAGGAAGGACACTTCAATGTACAGTATTATTTTTACTGCTGGGTCTTGTGCCAACAGGAATGCAGGGTTTAATTTTATTAGACTGTAGAGACTAAAAATACTGTAAGAATCTCGGTAAATTGAATTCAATTGGTTCTCAACTGCTGATTGATATATTCATGTTCCAAAGTAAGTATCTCCTCCGTAAGTGTATTTTAAGATTTGTCCTTTCAGTCTTTGTCACCTTAGATAATGATTTTAAGGCAAGACTTTAGCAACTGTACGAAACCAAACCAACTGAACAAAGGAAACCCCAAAGGAAAATTCTTCCCTAGGTTTGGAAGTGAATGAAATGTAATACTAACTGGCACAAGAAAATACAGACCATCCAATAAGTTTAAAATTTAAGGTAGGATGTTAAGGACTTGCTTTCAATCACCTAATTGAGAAAATCCTAGGTTAACTATCAGAGACAACCAATATGAGCCTTCACAATGTTGGTGTTTATGTGAAAGAAATCTACCTTCTTCATCAGGAAGAGGAAAAGCCAAGAAAAGTACCAGCTCTTTTGGGGAGGGAGGATGTCATGCCTGAAGCTGTCAGCTCAGCAGAATTAAGTCTAGAATCTGTACAAACCCAACTAATTTTTGTGTGCTTTTTATACAGGCCTTCAATTTCTAAGCCTGGTCCTATATCTTGAGTCTTAAAGTCTAAGAGTGCTTCCTCTGCAATGAAAGACAAGTATTCTTCTGCTCTCTAGTTACTGTTTTTTGGCTAGATCTTATGTTTCAGAGCCGCTTCATGGATGTTTTTCTCGCTTTGTTCACGAAGATAAGTACCTGGGAAATGGAGCCAGACTCTAACTTGATGAAAGGTCCTTCCTAGTTGCTTATCCTCTATCAAATTTGCTCTCAAAGGAGAAATTTCTAATTAAATTTGGTCTGCGACTAACCTCAGACACTGCACAGCTGCTTCATATAGTTATGTTACAATTTTAGACACCTGACTAATACAACCTGCTCGGTATGGCTGAGAAGGCAGCTTGCATCTCTGCCCATTTCTGAAAAGTTTAGGCACACAAAATCACTACTAAAGTGTTGCATGTGTTGAAAATTAGGGGGAAAAAAAACCAACCAAGAAGAAACAAAACAAAGGAGTAAAAGTAGACAATTACCTTATTAAGGGAGAAAGTGAGAAGACCTATTAGGCCGGTCACTAGTTTCAGGTGCTTCCAAGGCCAAACATGAAGTGTTTTCTCTATGTGCGTGTGTGTGTTAATGTCTTGTAGACAGAAAAGAAATTCCGAGGAATTCTTACTTAAACAGATTATTCTACAGTACTCAAAATACTCATTCTAATATTAGAAAGTAAACATAAAAAAGAACAAACAGAAATACTTGTGAAAGAACAGTGATTTATTTTTAGTATTATAGAACTTAACTATTCTTTAAGATGGTAATTTTTCTTTCTTTTTTGATTTTAGTATGAGCAGATATTTTCTACATTTACGGGTGGGATAGACAGAAAGCAAAGGAAATATCTGCAACCAGTCCCTTTTACTACTGGGTTTGATTCACCCTCTCCTACACAAGGAGAGTGAGCAGAATGATCCTCTGATTCAGGATTTAGCTATTCTTAGCTACAGTGAGTATATCTATCACATACTCTGAGTTTATAGTGAATGCAGATACCAGAGGAACTGCAACTAAAAGACTATAGATTATGCATCAAAGACACAGAGCACTACAGTCACTAGTCAATAGCACCTCTAGCCTTTTACCCTTTAGAGTGACATTTAAAAAATCCTAACAAGATCTAAAAGGGCTTTAGTAACTCTGTTTCTTTTTTTCCAGTAAAGAATAGAAGTGTCACATAACAAAGTTGAAATGAAATGGCAAGATGTGATTCTTTTTAATTAAGTTTTTCCTTCAAATTTCTCCTCCTTTGCCAAATAAAGCAACTGATATTTATATATATATATGTGTATTTATATTTTCTATTATGTGGTAGGAGTTATGTTTTCACAAACAGGTATTGATCCACTATATTCCACCATGGCTGGGGGCCTCCTGTGCAGGTATAGCATATAAAAGAATGCAGAGGAGCTTTGAGCCAAATCCAAGCATTTTAATCCTCCTCAGTTGCTCTCCAGCACCGCAGCTCATTTCCTTTCACTCTCAGATTCCCAACCTCTGAATGTACTCCCAAGGCAATGTCATTTTCTTGCAAAGGCTGCTCTTGCTCCAACAGAACTGCAAGAAATGTGGCCAAAGTTCTCAAAGCTCCATCACGTCTTTTAACATTGAGGTTAATTTTACAAATCTTGGTTTTGCCAGACTAAGACATAATGAAATGACCATGCGATTTTAAAATGACTGAACTAGGGCTTAAAGGAATATACCGTAATATCTGAGATATATTTTCTGACATCCTAGATTAAGAGAAAATAAGTCTTGTCATTTTAGTAGGCTTGCGTGATGTCATCATCTGGCACAAATGAGCAAATCTGTATCACTTAATGAAAATTCCACGGATGTAGTTTTTTTCTTCTGCATACATATATTTAAGGGAGAAAAGTACAAGAGGAGATTTCATTAACATAAATGACAACAGCACATAAAGAATTAGAGCCTGCTGTCTAGGTAAAGACAATACTGCAGAGAGAAATCTTTTTTGAATCTGCCTGCATAGGATTAAAGTTTAAAAACATCTCATAATTGTCTTCACTGTGAACTTGTTTTTCATATCAGCATCTTATTTTAAAATATACAGGCATGCATAAAAACAAATCCAAACAAAGTATGAAAATGTGTATTATTATGGCTCATTAGTGCTCAAGACACATCCTAAATACAGAGGATGCCATCATTCTGTTTCTGAGTTCCAAGGGGAGCTTGGGCAGGAAGGAGAAAGTGGGCATAGAGCAGTATGTGTAAGAGTCAACATCTTCTAGACCACTACCATTGACCATCACTTACACCTGAAATCTTAGGGCTTAAAACCTTATGAAGTAAGAAAATCTGTTTCATGCTGCTCACCATGAGTATGAAACTTGCACAAACCCCAAGGCATTAGGGGTCAGCTCACACCGCTTGTTCCTGGGCAGTCCATATGAAACATTCCTGGTACAGGGATGGTATATCCTAGCTCTGTGCAGTACAGATGAGTACCTGGGCTGGCAAGCAGGGGTAAACTGGCCAAAGCAGATTCTCCTTTGTTCAAGTGACGTGGCCTAGGTGATGGGAGGCTTGGGTGGATGGAGCGTGGTGCTCCCACGCTTGTGGGCCTGATCCCTGAGTGGATGTTTACTTGGGAGTTGGACTATATGATCCTGTGGGTCCCTTCCAACTCGGAATAACCTGTGAACTCCAGCCCTTGTCCTGCTTCCCATTGTAATTTTCTCAGCTTCAGCCTTAAGCCTTGTCAAGTACATAAGCAAGCAGGATATTTCTTGGCTGACAAATTTGTCTGTAACTGTTTGAGAGTAAAACAATAGTAACCAGCAAAAGATGAGATTTACTGTAGCATGTATACTGATATGCAAAAGTTACTTGCTTTACAGGCTTCCTTTCCTGCTTTACAGTTTTTCCTTTCTAGCTTGGTTGTTATTATCATTATTATTTTGAAAGCTGTTGTAATTATTAAAAATGGTATTACTCCACTAACTCACTATGGTTTTTGTCTGTTTTACAAATTCATATGTGCAAACAGGTCCCTAAAAGTCATGAAGTCCTCATTCACACGTGCTAACATGGGCTACTGAGTTATCTTGAAAGCATGTAACTGAATAAGTGTCTTATGCATTAAGCATAACCACATAAGCTAATGTATAAAAGTAAAAAGATTTATAATTATAACTCAATAAAGCCACAAAAATAGACCTGAGTTTTATGCATCTGCACTACTTACTTTATCTTTCATGTTGCCGTTTTCAAGATGGAACACAGTTGTAAAACATAAAATTAATTACCCCCATATACTTAGAAGCATTAGCACTCCTAAAAATGCCTATCATAATAGAAATATAATAAATTATCAAGGCATCATTGTGTGTTTGAGTTACCTATTTTCTAATAATCTTCAAAATCATTCAGTAAAATAAATACCATAAATATTATTTTATCTTTAATGTATTTATTACTATATTTTTTCTTTTTTTTTTTAAATGGTTTCTGTTGTCTTCTGGCCTGTTATTTTCTTGAAGGCTGAAAGGACAAGAGAAAATATACAGTAAATCTCTTGGCTCTTATTTGATAAATTATAAAAAACTTTTGATCTTTTGATCTTGAAACAACATAACCTAAAAGCCTTTACATTTGGCCAGAATCCCAGACTCCAAGTGTCATTCAAAGGATACATTTTCACGATAAACTGCTTGATACTCTACAGCCTTGTATAAATTTGTATTTTTTGTAATTTTGTTGTTGTATATTCGTGCTTTTCATGTGCTTTTTCATATTCAACTTCAGCCATTTCATTGGGATATAAAAGGTTGGATATTTAAAATAAAATTTTCAAGAAGTTTTTTCCACAAACAGATACCATAATTTACAGAAGGATAAATTTAAAGTGGAGTTAAAGTTATCTCTCTGCATTGCTGGATGAAACCAAAGAATTTTGCGTTAAACACAAGATATTATATTATAGGTGAGAAAAGAGGTGGATGCTTCATGGATTATAATTTATTTTTCTCTTTATTACTAATTATCCACATCTAATTCTCTGTTTTAATGAAAGTTTTAGAGTAGAAAGCAAATTCCTTTAGAGACAGTGAAACACATACTGTGGATAAATAATGAATAGACATGGTGGTGTATATGTATCAAAAATTAGTAAATCCTTGTGATCCGGTATGTCAGTAAGCATAAGCCAAGAAAGTATTTGCCTTCAACTAACTTTAATTTAATGGAAAGAGTAGGAAGTTGATTTACAGCAAATTGTTTTAATATTACTGCATAATACAGCCTTGTCATAATACAGTAAAGTTGTCACAAAAATTTACTAGTACTGATGCAGATATTTATTTGCTTGTCTTTTTTTCAAGTAATGCATCATCATAGTGAATCAGTAATTTTTATTCACTACATTGCAAAATATTAGACATTTCAGCAAGTTGAATGAGCAAAAATTCGCACAATTGCTTTTCTATAAATACTTATTTCTATATACTTGCCTTATGCAAAAGAATTTTATGTTGTAATTCTGTAGCTTTCTTGTGTGTTGGGGATAAAATCAACACTGAAACTGAAATAGAATGCATGAAGTTTACATTACAATGACAATTGTAAACTGCACAAACTTTTTTGTTTGTTTAGTTTTTAATTTTAGGAGTGTTCCAGGCATAAATAATACTAATGTTTGTTGCATGATAAGGCAAAATCGTAGGTTTTACATTGTAGAGAGCTATGTTGAGTTTTAGTAACACATTTGTAGCATCTTTCTCATGAGCTAAAATGATCATATTTAAGCTCCAGCTGACGTAATTTCAGTGATGCAGCGGCAATGACTCACTCAACTCTCTGTATTTATGTTTCCATAGGAGGCAATGGACTAACAGGTAGGTCTGGGTGGATTTTGCAAAGAAGAGGACTGACAATGATTTTGCTGGGCTAACATATTTGGTGTGCAGAGCACAAAGAGATACAAGAATTGCAGATGATACCAAGCTGGGGGCAAATGTTGAGCTGCCAGAGGGTAGGAGAGCTCTTCAGAGGGACCTTGATAGGCTGGAGAAATGGGCAGACTCCAATAATATGAGATTTAACAAGTCTAAGTCCTGGGTTCTTCACTTTGGATATAACAGCCCCATGCACTAATATCAGATGGGGAAGGAATGGCTGGAAAATGATGAAATGGAGAGGGATTTAGGAGTTATGATTGACAGAAAACTTAATATGAGCCAGCAGTGTGCCCAGGTGGCTAAGAGGGCCAGTGGCATCCTGGCCTGTATCAGGAACAGTGTGGTCAATCGGACTAGGGAAGTTATCATTCCCCTGTACTTGGCACTGATTAGACNTAGCGTATCATAAGAGCCATGGTGCAATACCTCTGAGAAGGCTGAAAAACCTCTACATCTGAGCACAATACTTTGGATCCAATGAGCAGAAACTTATTAAGGTACTGTAAAACTCTGAAATTAATTTGATTTGAGAACATTAACTATGATTTTTTGCTGTTTTATTTAATTATATTTTTGCCTAAAGATTCAAGCAGTGATCTTATGCAGAAAACTTTGGTTTCTGTCCCAAGTTTAGCACAATCTGAAATGGAGGAAGTTCCTGGTTACAAAGCCCAGTTCTCCATCGTATACCTCTGCGCAGGTGGATGGTTCCACTCTGTGGTGTCCTGGACCTGGAGTAGCATGCAACAGGTAAGGCTGACAAATTACAAGTTCTCCTAAAATATCACCACCACCACCACCACAAGAAGGGTAGGAAAGACTATCCGAGCAATTACAGACCAGTCAGCCCGACCTCAGTCCCATGCAAAGTCATGGAACGGATTGTCTTGTGTGCTATTATGCAGCAACTACGAAACAACCATGACATTGGATCTAGTCAGCATGGATTTCGGAAAGGCAG
>WEKX01011154.1:184479-195058 GCA_013390025.1 Pitta sordida
AGCTTAGTGACATGGTCTAGCTGGGGGGTGTAGGGTTGGATGATCCTGTGGGTCCCTTCTGGCTCGGAGTGGCCTGTTAGCCTGTGAGGGAACTAGGTTTGTGTTTACCACTCTGGGATGTGCGTTCGGTCCCTGTATGGGTGTTAGATGGTGAGTTGGACTAGATGATCCTTGTGGGTCCCTTCCAACTCATAGTATTCTGTGAAATCTGTGAAATCATGACTCTTTTTGACACTGTTAAGAATCAAAAGCCTAGAGAATTATGTCGCTATTCATGTCTTTTTTGTCTTTATTCTGTAATGGTAGCATTTGACGAAACCAAAACTATGTCAGAATGAAATAGATTTCCACTTGAAACTTCCTTGGAACTAGAATAACTTTTTCAAAGTTGAATTGTGCTTATTCAAGAGCATAAGAATATACAACATAGAAAATCCCTCCCCCTCTTTTTTTTTTTTCCCAGCTAGATTTAGTAGCTGTCCATATGGTGGTAAACAGCCACGTTAGCATCTGTTGAATGAAGGTAGCTGCAATTATGTTCTTGAAAGAATTCTGTATATCACCAAAATGGACAAGAAAACCCGTTTTGATGAGAAATAGAAATTTTTGCTTAATTTGTTATTTGATCAGACGGGCAAGTTTCAACAAATACCTGGTAGTCCCAGACTTAATGAGAAGGTTCAGAGTTGTCGAAATTACTAGAGAAATTAATATTACTGTAAGCATCATACTACGTAAGTCAAAAAACTAGTTTTACTAATAAATGGGAGGGGAAAAAAAAGAAACAAAACCAGCCTCTTGTTTGTAGAAACAGAAGAATTTTTTGTTATGGAATAAAAGTCAATAAGTGAGGAAGTAATGAAGGCATCCATATGAGTATTTGTGAAAGTAATTGCATCTGCCAAAGGGTGGAATATTTTTCCACATTCAGGTGGGTGATGCCAGAACTGAAGATTAAGTTTAGATCAGGGATATATTGTATAATTTTCTTTTTCACATCTTTGATATAAATATAGGAATTGAGCTATGCAAGCGTGAGAAGCAGATAAACTATTATTAACATCATTCTAGTAACACCAGCTGCAGTGAATACCAAACAGGTTTATACTTAGCAGGGGAAAGTAAATGCAGCTGCACTGAGATTTGGGTATCTATTAACAGTTTGTCCAGTGGCTGAGATTAGACTGGTCTCATGTCTGTTGATATGTTTCACTCACAAAGTGTTCTGCTTAACATTAAGATAATAATTGTTTATGAAAACAAGAAAATCATAAATATATAAAATAAATCAGATTGTCCTAGTAAACTAGGTCCATGCCTGACCATATAAAATTTATTGCTTCCTTCCTCGACAGACAAAATGAACTTTCAACAGTTCTGGTATTTAAGCCTAAAATTTAAAGTGTGCTATTGCCAAACAGTCTTTTGCTGTTGTAGAAAGCATTTCATTTTATGACGCAAAAGATTTAACCTCTTCTACGTTCTCCCCCACTCCTTCCTAAAAGTACAATTTTCAGATTTTGCAACCAGAGTAGACTACATATTTATTTTTCAATATAAATCAGTGTATACAGGAGTCATTAATGTGCTTTCAGCCATTCAAGTAACGTCTTCGGTTGCATTGTGGAGAGTTTTGAGTTGGTTTCTTTTTGACTTTATTCACTACTTGTAGTGACTGCTTATGGCCCTCAGTTCTGGGCTTCCGTGGTTTTAATTCAGGATAACCGCTCTCTGTTTTACTGTTACCATCTCATGTGTGGCTGTAGGACAGTGTCACTGTCCCTTCACTTATGAACAACTGTGTTAGCTCAGAATGGAGCAGGTTTTCATCCCAGTTTTATGAGTGTGAGTTACTTTGAACTGGAATATAAGTGAGTGCCACAGATTAGAAACCATGTTGCATAGTGCAAAACTGGTTTTTTCAGGTCCTGACCTGACTAAATTCTGAGGCCAAGATATGTAGAAATCATTCAGAAAAACCCTGAAAGTATTTGCTTAAGCACAACTGAATTCTTTATGATTTGAGTGCCTACTTAATGTGCTTCCCTCAGTCTCAGCTTTGAGTTGCACTGATTTAGAAAGAAGGTGTTAATTGCTTTGTATTATTCTGCCAGTAATTATAGTGTTGGAGAATTTATGAGTCATTTCTCACAGGAGATGAAAAAACCCTTCTTGGGTGTTTCTTCAGCTACAGTAGAAACAGAGAGAACTTGAGGGTTTCAGTGTGGGTCCCTTCCAACTCAGATTATTCTGTGAAAGATGCAGTCAGTGAAAATGGCTATTGACTTCTGTGATTGAAACAGATATTTGTATAACTGATGAAAGAAACGATAGCTACAGCTTTGACTGGGTTGAGTAGCGGAATCAGAGTTGAAATCCAGTCACAGTGATAAAGAAATTCAAGTAACTCTCAGAGTTTGCTCATATATATATGTCATCACAGGGTAATTCATTAGAAATCTCCTCTAAGAAATGTTCTAACCCCTTATTTCACACGGATCATCTGCAATGGTACTGTTGCATGTTGTGATAACTAAATCAATTTTAAGAATTCTAATTATCAAGCAAAATGCATTTTAAACACATACCAGAGATTCACTCAAAGTAGATGTTCATCTTAGCTACTTTATCAGATTAGGGTAATACATACTGATTTTAGAAATATTTGTTTCCCTAAAGAAACCAATTGGATGCTTCTGTCACCATAACCTTACTATCCTTCTGGACCACCATCCTGTGCTCAGTTGACAGACTGCTATTATGGGAACATCCCACTAGGAGCCCATGTAGCATTTTTCTATTTTGTTTCTCAAGGGGAGTATGGAAATTAAAACTTGAAAATTATTTAGCATAAATATGTTAATATTTCTGAAGAGAACAAAGAATATTTTATTTAAAAGCGAGTCTTTTCTGTAAATGAGTTCTGTATATATTCTGGAAAAATTCCTCTTCTGGAGAAAAGGAATGTGAGCAATTCATACATTTATTATAGTATTCAGACTAAACTGTTTTGGCTTCCTCTGTACATGATGTAGATGAAATGGGGAAAAGGAAAGCTTTGTTCAGTTCCTTTTTCCATTTCAGGATGTAAGTAAAATTTTTTATCCCCTGGCTTTTCAGAGTCTGAGAAGTTGTAGACTATGGGCTTCTTCCTAAGCACTCTGGAAACTCTGTTCCAGCAGATATACATCATCATGCACATATCTGGGCTGGCAAATATTTTGGAGAAAATTTTGTGTTTAATTGGAGATATTATGGAACTGTTGAATCTTCGGATGACAAAAAATATTTCCTTTAAAACATAATGATCTGGAAATTTTCATATAAATAAAAGAACATGGGAGTAAAAGAACAAGACACTATTACAAGAACAATAATTATATTCCTTCTTCCTGTATCTCTGGAAACCCATAAGAACTGCCTTCATCAAATCTTACATCCTCAACTATTAAAAGTGGTAGTAATAAGAAATATCTATGATAATATATCAGTTTGGTATTTCATACCAGACCATATATTTCCCACCCTTCCAGGAAAATCTGGTACAGAGGAATAATGAGATAAAAAAAAATCTAAGTTTCGTGTTTGATAACTGATGGAGACAGCAGCATAAAAATTTTCTCTCTTCCTTATAAAAATGATTGGAGCTGGTTGTCCTCCAGTGTTAAATTTCACGTTGAAAACACTGGTAAAACAAGTGCATTGTGCCTTGAAAAATGAATCAACCTTCCCTACAGGTAATTTTTCATCTACTTCAATTACCAGTTCACTTTTCTTTGGACATAGGATTAAAGTAAGAGTATAAAAGTAAAATTGCTGCTCTGATTATTCTTCAGCTGGTTTTTTGCTCATTTTTTGAGCACTTTGCACATTGGATGGATGGATGCAGCCAGAGAGTGTGGCCAGTGTCTCTATTTTCCAGGTTGAAGCTGGTGATGAGTGGTGTACCTCTGGACTCTGTCTTGGCACCGGGCCCCCTTAATGTCTTTATCAATTATATAGGGAGATAAGTGCACCCTCAGCAAGTTTGCAGAAGATGTGAAGCTGGATTGTGTGATTCCCAGACCTGAAGGACAGGATGCCATCTAGAGGGACCTGGACAAGCTCGAGAAGTGGGGCCACGAGAGCCTCATGAGGTTCAACAAGTCCCAGTGCAAGGTGCTGCACCTGGGTTGGGGAAATCCCAAACTTGAGTACAGACTGAGAGAACTCATTAACAGCAGCTCTGTGAAGAATGATTTGAAGGTTCTAAATGATATTTAAAGTGCCTTGCAGCCCATGCCATTCTATAACTCTATAATTTTTTCAGATCAATGGATTCCCTACTGATATGTAGCTCAATAAGTAATACTAAGACTTGTCACCAGCAATTACACCATGGAGGCTGGAGAAGCCTGGTGCTGAAACAGGATTTCATGATTTGCCTTGTGCAGGGCATTATTAGTAACTGAGCCCTGATAGATGAAAAGCTGCCAGAGCTCCATGTCCCCAGCCATGGCCAGTGGTGAGGCTGAGCATGTGTCACTGTATACATCCTCACTAAAACTACAGCTGACTGAATTGGTGGTGTTGTACTACGACAATAACTACTTACATAATAAAAAACCCCAAAACATAACAAATATTTACCAGTGTTTTGCGAAGTGACCTTTGGGAAAATTAATGCAGGCTGTAATTACAGAGATTACTTGAACCATGACTACAAGACACAAAACTTTTCTATTGTGACACTGAATTTGCAGAAGGACAGCAAGCAAAATTCAAGGGGACATGTCGTTCCAGAGCTGACCTTTATCACACTGAAAAGCTGCAGGTTTCATCCCCCTCATATCTTAAAGTAGTCTCTTGTGATGATCATCTATACAGATGGGATGACAATGACATCCAGGAAGACAAATGTAGTGAGATGATTTTACTGTGATGGTTGTCTGTATTGTTACATTTTTTGTTGTTGTTGTCATCTGAGCACGTGAAGACTGTCTGGGGTGTATGTTATAAGGCTGTGTACAGACTTGTGTTGTGGAAACATAAAATCTCTATTAAGACTGTCAGTTACAAAACAAAATCCCTGTAAAAACGTTATTGAAAATAGCTAAACTTTGTGATATAAAATCGAAATGATTTCTCCATTAGAAAAGGATAATAAATTGACTAGAAAGATCTAACAGACAAGGTGAGAGCATAGCAAAGTAGACTTTCCGCATTTAAATACAATAACAACAACAAAAACCCCCAAATAAACCAGCATAAATTATTTCTGGAATCTCTTTCCTGTGCTGGCAGATGACAGTGATTATACTAATTATGGTTATATTTTCTGCAGAAGTTTATGGATAATGTATGAAATTAAAATGCTGTCAGATGTTAAAATTACAGAGACAAAAACTTTATGTGAACTTTTTGAGAGCAGTAATCTCAGGAAATGGGCAATCCAAGTTTAGCATTGTTTTGGCATTACATTCTCTTTGCAGTAAAATGCTGAACAGATGTATCTGATAGCAGTTGTAACCTATTCAGAAAGAAGGTTGCCAGTGCTAACCTACCACTGGTAGAAAGCAATAAAGTGTCTCTGGAACCTGTTCACTACATATGGTTTGCCTGAGGTTACTGTCTTGCCTTTCTTACAATGTTACCCAATAAATCATGGAAAATATGGATTCATTTTAAACTTAAACGAAATAAGGAAAAAAAAAAAAGAAAGCAAAGAGCAGATTGTGAGGACTGCTGGATATTTTCATTTCAGACTTGAAACAAGCCATTTATAAGACTAAACTATTTAAAAAATCCTTAAAGTTGTGCCACTAAAATGTCTGTATTGTTGCTTAATATACTTATTTTCTTTTTAGAAAGAAATGCTATTGCAGCCTAGACTTATACAACATCTGCTGTGTTAATTATCAATATATTACTAAGCCCTCAATTTCCTTACTCAAACATAATTCTTTGAAACATTACGAGAAACAATGGATTTAGGAGTGTATCACTTGGGGATTTGACATACTATTCAACTTAGATTCTTTCATTCTGGCCAGATGGAGTTCATATGAAGTTGTGGGAGAGAAAGCCTCTAAACTTTTGCCAAGAAATCTTTACTGCACATGCAAGATTTCCAAAAATTGTGAAAGAGCAGGTTATCCAACAGCAGTCTGTAGGGAGAAAAAACATAGATTTTACATATAAATCAGTTGTGTCCTTAATGTAAAATCAAAGGTAATTCTGTTTCAGACTGGAGAAAGCATGTTCACACAGGCTGAAGTTTGTATTTGAAATGAGCCATTTGGGCCCATATCAGCTTCTACAATGGTAGTACTTAAATTGCCACAGAGCAACGGATAATGAGTTGGAGTCTTCTTGTGGTGTGTACCAAAGAATAGGACTTTGAAAGAAAAAAACAAGAAGAGATAAATAGTCAAAAAATTCTGCACATTTGATTTAAATTACATACTTTGGGGGGATTGAGGGGGAGGAAGTATATTTTCATTACCTAAGTTGGGGTTTGTAGCATTCACATCTGAGCTTGGCGCCTTGACCTGCCTTTAAGTGAAGAGAGATGAGCTGCCATCTTTAGTAAGCTTGGTAACTTGGTTTTGATGATTACTGTGCATGGGAAGAACTGCTAATATTTATGTTTTTCCATTGCTGCTGCAGGCAGCCTGAGAGGCAAGCTCAGATTTTGGTGTTTCCATTGGCCAGTAGAATCCTCCCCGCCACGGTCACAGGTATGTCACACTACAGAGTTAGACTGTGAACGCAAATGAGCTGAGAGACAGTGCACCTAAATTGTTTTCTTAATTTATTTCTTCATTTAATCTATACATGGTCCACTTCGGAGAGTGTAAATTTTCTTGGAATTTAGCAGCCAGGAGTCAAGCCCAGGCAAAAAGACAAGCATGTTCATTTGGGTAATGGGATGATTTACAGATAGATTCATCTTTGGCTCTAGGGATGCTATGGGACCATGTTATTAGACTTGCCAGTTTGAGACATACCTTGTGTGGGTGAGTCCCTTGGACTCTGCAGAGTTTTGATGTGAATGAATTTGTTTTAAGGTCAAATAGATTTTTTCCTCTACCTAGTAGGGTACTGTTTAAAATACGTATAACATTCTTTAAGCCTTCAGAAAATGTTTATTTTAAGAAGATTGACTGTATAAATAAATTTAGAGAAAATATGTATTTATCAAGGGTTACAATTAAGATTCCTTTACTTTTCTTGGCTGTTCTTCTTGAAGAAAAAAAATTTGCTCTTTAGAAAAAAGGGGCCTCGTTCCTAGTGGTCATAAATCAAGTCAAAGTAGCCTGGGGGATTTATAGCAGAGAATGATCTGCACCACCAGGTAAAATTATTCCCAGAGGAAGATTCTTGGTGTAATTCCAATGAATTCACTGAATAAATGTGTCCCTTTCATCATACATGAAATAATCTAACTTCTTCATATACGATGTCATTGGCTTGCAGAAAGAGATTTTTAATATGTCCTTTTCTATCTATTCACTGGCTGAATTAACACTAATAAGATCCTTTCAGCTGACTTCTTCTTTTACACAGAAAATACTATTACTATGTTATTTTATATTACTTTTAAAACAGCCAAATATTTTGCTGGTAAATAAAGATTGGGTTGCCTCAGTATACTTAAAATCTTTATGAATTTTTATTAGAAAATATTTATACCTGTACCAAACAATTGTAAATGCAGTCTGTAGTGGAGCTCGAAGAAGTTATATTCTTTATCTTAAATTATCATCTCTCGGTGTTAACCTAATATCTACAAAGAGATGAAAAAACCGTAAGCTTATGGAATAAAATAGAAAGTTACCATCAGGAAGATATATGTTAGGAATTAATTTGGTCTTGCCTTTTTCTATTTCTCTGAAGGAAATGGAATAGATCATAAACACATTCTTGAGTTTTTGTAGTGTTTTGAAACTGCTGGTGTTGTTTAGAAGCACATTTCCTCTACTTCTGCAGCTTTGAAATGATGCAACAGTAATGGGGTTTTTGCTTGAAAATTACTCTCTTATTAATAACAGGAGTTTGAGGCCAAGCATTTAGAGTCATATGTTGAACTCCATAGGGACAGTTACTATCATCTTTTTGCCATACACCAGGAAATAAAATCATTAATATGAGATGTATCTACTGATGAAATAAATAACAATTATGATAAAGAAAAACAGTTTCTCCAGAGAAAATAGATTTTGCTGCTTTCTTTTAAAGGTTTGTTTCAACCATATGTAGTTTATAAATGAAATACCCGTGTTTGAAAAGAGAAAATGTTTGTTTTCACAATTTAGTAGGAAATTAAGACTTTCTGCTAACTTTTATTTGAAGAAAACTTGTAGTGAAGGTCAAATGCAAGACTTGGAAAACTTCAAACTCATACAGGGTTTTTTGAAAACTGTTCTAAAAAGCTTCTGATTTTACTGCTGATTCTCATTTCAATAAAAGGGTAATATACAATTAAATGCACAAAAGCTGTATTTAAGTAAGATGAAGGTTGTGACACAAACTGACAAAAGACAGGAAATTTAAAGTTAAGGCTGTAACTCAGGCTTTAAGTCATGTCATGGAAAAACAGAGAGAGTTATAGATAGAGTGTCAGCCTTAGCTTTCAATTTCCTGGCTTTTGTCAGTTTATGTCACAACGTTAATTATGTTTAACATAACTTTTGGATTTAATTTCCTTGTCTGTTTATCTGTAACTTCTTCAGGGTGCTGTTTCTTTATAGGGGAAAATAAATTTCACTACAATTAAGAAGGTACATATTATTTAGTAGTGTGATTTATTTTTTGCTTTAAGTTGTTCTGGTTTTGGCTGGGATAGGGTTAATGTTCTTCACAGTGGCTGTTATGGGAGCGTGGTTTAGATTTGTGCTGAAAGCACTGATAACATAGGGATGCTTTATTTACTGCTGAGCAGTGCTCACACAGAGCCAAGGCCTTTTCTGCCACTCACTCCACAGAAAAGGGGATGGGCTGGGGATCCTCAAGGAGTGTGAGGAGGACAGAGTTGGGACAGCTGACCCCAGCTGATCCCATAACAATATTAGCAATAAAAGCTAGCAAAGAAGAAGTAAGAAAGTTGACAGAGTGATGGCATTTGTCTTTCCAGGTTACTGTGATGTCTGATGGAGCCCTGCTCTCCTGGGGATCACTGAATCCTTGCTTGCTGGTGGGAAATAGTGACTGAATCTTTTGTTTTGCTTCACTTGCATGTGCACCTTTTTCTTTACCTGTTAGACTATCTTTATATCAACTTACAAATTTTCTTTATTTTACACACCCATTTCTCTCCCCCATCCCACTGAGGGGGAAGTGAGTGAGTATCTGTGAGGGGCTTAGAAGCTACAACAAAAGGTTTTTCTCAAAGGCATAATACAAGACTTGGAAAGCCTATTTTTATATATCCCATTATAGTTAATTAAAAGTTGATATGATGAATTTGTTTTACCTCGTTATTGAAGGTTGAGGCCTATAGAGTTTTGCAAAAGTCTTTTGCATTTTTTTAAAAAAGCACTAAGACTATGGACTCCAATTCTCAACCTCTCACACTTTTAAGGCTAGAATAGGTATCCTAAATCAAGAGAAACTATGGGGTTTAGGTGTTGTGACACTTTATAATGAGTGAGTCATGTTCTGCAACGCAGAGTTTAGTTGATTCCCACCTCTTGTGACTTCCAGGCTTTCGTGACTTTCAACATAATCTCGTTGCATGTGCTTGAACCAGGACAGGGAGGAGCCTGGTCTTGCTCTACATGTTGCAGTTGCTGTAGAAGTTGATGTTGATTGTGCAGAAGCAAATTATTGCCTTGTAAATTGGTATTAATAGGAGGAAATACTTCCACACTGCTGAGTTCTTTCCCTTATGTCAGTGGAAAAAGGAACCATAAATTTTATAGTACTTCTCATAGGAACACAAAATAAGCGTACTATTTATGTTTTTATTTAGTTTATCCAGAACATAAAGACATTTATTTAAGTGGGAACTTCTAGGTGCTGAGTCTCACTCCTAGCATTATATCTACCTTGGAGCTGAAGTACTGTATTATACTATCCTTAAAAAAACTGGATGCAACAAATTGACTTTCAAGGCACTTATTCCCAGCTTGCAAGCTCCTCAGATGCTTGGTGGACAGATGAGAATCCTTTACATATAAATTTGAATTGTGAATTAAGAATAGGAATCTTTTAGTTGCGTGAATAAATACATTTCCAAACAGTAAAAATTGATAAAACACTTTAATCTTTTTCAATTCAATATTTTGTTACAACTAAATAGGACAACTTTTCTAATTCAGTTACTGAAACTGGACAGGCCAAGTTAACACAGAATCACAGAATCACAGAATATTATGAGTTGGAAGGGACCCACAAGGATCATCTAGTCCAACTCACCATCTAACACCCGTACAGAGACCGAGAGCACATCTCAGAGCGGTAACACCAACCTAGATCCCTCACAGTCTAGCAGGCCACTCCGAGCCGGAAGGGGCCCATGATCATCCAGCCCTACACCCCCCAGCTAGACCATGTCACTAAGCTCCTCGTCCAGTCTTCTCTTAAACACCTCCAGGGA
>WEKX01011154.1:195322-225178 GCA_013390025.1 Pitta sordida
TACAAGTTTCTCCTGAAGCTTATTGTGGGAAACCGTGTCAAAGGCTTTGCTAAGGTCCAAGTACACAACATCCACAGCCTTTTTGTCATCAACCAGTCGAGTCACTGGATCATAAAAGGAGATCAGGTTGGTCAGGCAGGACCTGCCTTTCCGAAATCCATGCTGACTAGATCCAATGTCATGGTTGTTCTGCAGTTGCTGTGTACTCCTTGAGGAACAGCAGATCTTGGTCTTAGCTGGAGATTTTGCCTCCTGATGAATGTTTGTACTTGCTTTTAATCCCCTTGTTCTGCATGAAAATTCAGCAAACCTCAGTGACTTGCAAACTACTCTGACTTATATGGCCAGCTTTTTCTCTAAAACAGATTTTAAAGTAACAGACAAGTTTCGGATTTAACCTGTACGCACTTTAAAATTTAAAGCTCTATTTATGTAGTTTACAATTCCTTGAACAGGCAAAAAAATCCCTTCCACCTGTGTACATAGGTTTTGTAGTAAATCAGGAATAAATATATCAAACCAGTATATTACTTAAATGACTTTACTTGGTCCAAGTTAGAATTTTTCCTTTCACTGCTGGCAAAATTCCAGGGAATAGAATGTACTTGCAGATATTGGAAACAATCTGTTTTCTATAAGAGGTCAGGCAGCTTAATTGGTCTCTTTACTATTAAATACCTTTCAGTATATATGTTTTTAATAGCTAAAGTCTTGGTGACTTTCATAAAAGCGTTTTCTTTTGAATAATGCCTTGTGATTTTACTCAAACTTGATTTAGTGAAATAGTTTTGAATGATATATTCAGAATAAGATTCCCACGATTAAGTATATGAATAAAATGATCATTGATATCAAAGAAAGATTTTCTACAGACTTCAGTGTGCTTTAGCTGACATCGCAAATCCATTTTTTACTGATTTTTCCCCCCTCTTTTTACATTGACTTATGTAACTTGGTGCCATGCTTTCAGGTTGCATTTCTCATTATTTTATTGGGGTTTTGTTGGTGTTTTTTTCACACACACTGCCACTTAGATTCATCTCCTTTCGTCTTTAGCATCTTTATTTCTGACCATTTAAGTGGTTCCAGGAACCTAAGATAGTCTAAGAAAGGCATAACTTTTATAGAGAAGAAAAACTTGACTGGTAAGTTTATGTGAATGTATCATTATGTGAAAGAAAAGCAAATATTTTTTTCTTTTATAACTCATAATAAAGCTCTCTGAGGAGCTGTAAAGTACTAGTGTGGAAAACTACTTCTTAGTCACCACTCTACTGTATTTTCTGGAGATCCATTCACTGAAACAGCCTTTTTTAGACCTTATCTGTTAATTTTGTATATTGCCAATTTTTTTCCCAGTAACCGAGGACTTATATATATGTTTAAAAATTAAGCATTTTTCCATAAATGTTTTACAATGTGATTTCACACATTCTAGACTACAATTCTTGTCTTATTTTACAGAGTTCTTTTACAATCAAGATAGAGCTATCACTCAAGAGAGGAAGCTGTGCCTGTTACCCAATCCTTTATATGTCACAGGTCTTACTGGTTATTAGTCTTGCTTTTAAAAATCATTATTTACCACATGCAGCAGGACTGAGCAGGTGCAATAAAAGCTATAGCTGTTTCTGGTTTTTTTGTCTCCCTCCTTTTACCTTCTACTAAATATGTCCCAAATATGTTCAACAATGGCCTGCCTACCCAGGAAACAAGCATCAAAAGTCTAGTTTCTTTTGGTACATTCTGCCTTTGCTATCCCTAGAGGAGCAGGTTTTATAGCACTTCCAGCATGCCAGAAGCAGCAGTCATGAGGAAGACTGTGGGTCATAATATCTCATTTATGCTTCTAATTAGAAGCTCTCTGGGGTGGCTTCAGATTCCAGTGCCAGCAGCATCAGCTGGCGCAGCATCTCTGTGGGCCGGTGTCTGCCCTTTTTCCCCTTTTTTTAAGGAGTTGCTGTTGGGCCAAGAGGTCTGGAGGAGCTCACAGCTGCTGTAATGTGTTGTCTTCAGAATGAGAAAGATGTAATGGCTTTCACTGTGCATCTGGTGGCACAAGCCCTACCAGAACTTCATGACTGCAACCATCAACCTGTGGTTTGACACTAGGGACACACCAGTCTGTTTGTAAATGTGCTGTTCACCTGGTTCTGATTTAAAACCACAGAATCATTATGGTTGAAAAAGACCTCCAAGGTTATCAAGTCCAACCTTTGACTAAACACCAGTTTACCAATTAAACCATTGCACTAAGTGCTGCATCAAGTCACTGATCAAATGTTTCCAGGAATAGTGACTCCACAGGGTGGCCCTTTACAATTCTTGATTTGGTGACTGGAGGTAAATTCCTGCTATAAACAAAAAAACAAGAAAAAGGCCTCGTTTTGGTACTCAGAGAGCCCACCCAGCAGCTGCTGTTCTTCTGTCTAGTGTTACCTGTTTTATACTGACAGCCGTGCAGAAAAAAGAACTTTTAAAGCATGCTTCCCTTTGACAACCCAAGAATGAATTATTAAAATAACACTCTGTGTGCCATATATTCTGTCTCACACGTATATTGTCTCAAAATGATCAGCCTTTTTGTACTGTGACATGAGAGGGAGAAGTTGCTTTGATTCCGGAGAAAATGCAAATTACCTAAGGGAAAAAAAGAGAAAAAGAACAAGCAGGCACTCTCTTTGTTCTGTAGACAGGAATTCAAAGACAGAAATTAATCTCTTTTCTACTCATGCAACCTTCATGTATCCAAGAGATTTTTTGCCATCACTGCCTCCACCATGGAGCCTGTCTGTTGTGGTTTAACCCCAGCCAGCAATCAGGCACCACCCAGCCAATCCCTCACTCGCCCCACGTTGGGCTGGGGGAGAAAATCGGGGGGGTAAAAGTGCAGAAACACATAGGCTTCATTAAAGACAGCTTAATAGAGAAAGCAAAAGCCATGCATCAGCAAAGCAAAACAAGGTTTTCATTCCCCACTTCCCATGGGCATGCAGGTGTTCAGTCACCCCCAGGAAGGCTGGGCTCCTTCATGTGTGATGATGATTTGGGAACACAAACATCATCACTGTGAGCGTCTCCCCCTTCTTTCTTCTTATTCCTCAGCTTTATATACACACAGTATGGAACATCCCTTTGGTCTATTTACATAGTAAAATGTACTTCATATACTGAAATGTTCAATTTTAGATGGTAACTAAACCTGAGAAAATACTGCATTCTTGGTTTGTGGACAGATCAAAGGAAAACCTGTTAGCTTAAAAATATTAGTCATAATTCCACACTGTGACAATTCATGTTTAAAAAACTATGTCTTAAGCACGGGATGCTACTCCAGACTGAGGATTTAACCGAGAACTACTAAACAAAACCAAAGATTTGATAGCCTTTATACATTAAAATGGAGAAAATGATTTGCATACTCTTCATTTGATTACTCATTTTGGTATTGTTACATTTCCAGGACTCTTCTAATGGAAAGCACTAAGTATTTGCCTTAAGTAAAAAGATGTGTGCTGTATTTTTGTTTTTCTTAACACTTAACACTTGAATTTATTGTGTGTAATGATGATATATTCTTATCTTTATTCCAGGTTTCTGAATTTGGTAATACTTGTGAGGTATTTGTCATCTCATAGTAACCTCTTACATTGCCCATCTGTATAACCTTAATCAATCTAATAGTGTTGTTTGTGACATTTCCCATATCCCTAATGGGGAGGGCTCCACATCCTCTACGGTGGGATATCTTCAGGTATTGTGTTCTTTATTCAGTGTTTGCCAAAAGATTAGTACTTAGAAACCAATCATGTACACACATGATGGTTATTACTTTGGTCAAAAACTAGATTAATTAGATTAATACCTGATATTAAATACAATGTTGTATGTACAGCATATATAATTAACTTACACTTAAATGTAAGTGTAAATCAATGTATAAGAAGTATGTGGAAGAAGTTATGTGTTACTCTCTGTTCACAAAGGTCTTTATAAAAAGGATAATTTCTTTACAGATATTCTTAGGAATGTATGTAATTGTAATATGAGGAGAACAATGGACTAATTTAGTGTATATTAAAGAAAAGAGAAGGGTATGGGTAATATTTGATTATAAACAGATATTTTTTGCTTTTTAAATTGCCGCTGAAATTTTATGACACATTTTGGGGAAAAAAATCTAGAATCTTTGTCAAAGGAAAATACCCAGTCTTTAATTTCCCTGAATCTGCTTTATTTCAGACTTCTCAGACTCTCTGTGGGGAAGTCTGTATAACCTGTAGGGAGCTGGGGTTGTTCAGCTTGGAGAAGAGGAGGCTCAGAGGTGACCTAATTGCTGTTTACAACTACCTAAGGGGAGGTTGCAGTCAGGTGGGTGTGAATCTCTTCTTTCAGGCTGATGACACCAGAACAAGAGGACATGGCCTTAAACTATGCCAAGGGAGATTTAGGCTGGATGCCAGGAAGAGCTTTTTCCCAGAGAGAGTGATCTCTCATTGGAATGGTGTGCCCAGGGAGGTGGTGGAGTCACCACCCCTGGAGGTGTTTGAGAAAAGACTCGATGATGAGCTCAGTGACATGGCCTAGATGATGGGAGGCTTGGATGGATGGAGCATGTTGCCCTTGGTTCCACGCTTGTGGGCCTGATCCCTGTGTGGGCATTCACTTGGGAGTTGGACTAGATGATCCTGCGAGTCCCTTCCAACTCAGAATAACCTGTGAACCTGTGAATAAAGCATCACAAAATTCTGTTCACCACCTAGGCCTGTGCTGTTATAAATTCATAAGTAAACTATGATTCTGCATGATAATTTTTACCTTTAATCAGATGTAAAGTAACGAGCCAAATTCTCTTTCAATTCTAGAATTGGGTTACTTCTCTTTCATTTGTGGTGGGAGTTATTTTTTTCTCTTTGTTTCTAGAATAGGGGTCACTAACCGTGAATCTTTCAGTAGATTTCTCTCAAGTCTTTATGCTTTTCCTTGTGATATGGGATTTGTAGTATGAGCTCTTATTTTCCTTTTGATATTTTTACATTTGTAAAATCAAACCCCAAAAACTTGAAAAAAGTCATGTCGTTATAAAAGCATATAAGAATGCTTCCTTTTATAATTTCATTTTAAAAGTTGCCTCCAGTCAGTCTTATTTTCATAAGCACTAAGTGGAAAAGTGTCTTGTATGAGCTGATTGAGAATAGCTTTCTCAGTCTTCTAATGACTTGCAAAAAGAAAAGGTGGTGCAGAGCAGTGTGATAGCAAAGGATGGTAAATAGCCCTGACAAATAAAAATGAAAGGTGAGGAAGCATGTTAAAGGTCCTTTCCAACTCAGAATATCCTGTGATCCTGTGAAATTGAGAACCTTGCTATGGCAAAAGAACACACTTTAAATGGGGTGGTAAGAATTTGTTGTAAGTCTAATTAAAATTTTAACAGATTGATCAAAAAAATAAGAACAGTTACTCTCAGTCCAGTTGCATGGTACTAAATTATCTAATAAATAAATGGTAACCAAATTATCTAATAAATTCATAAAAATCTCTTTGATAATACAGTTTAAATTGTTATGCAAAACCTTGGTAATACCCACCCTTTTCCTCTGCTGCTGTGATCATCCTTGAACGCCTCCTCTAGGCCCCAAAGGTCCAGCAAGAAAGGATACAGTGGGTTTCAGCAAGTCACCAGTGTCTTGCCAGTGCCAAGTGCCATGGCAGCCTGGCACTGTGCCTCTGATGAGCCTGTGCACGTCCGTGGCCCTGTGCTGTCAGGGGAATGAAAAGCCTGGGGTCTTTCATCAGGAAGTATAAAACATTGCATCTACTGGGTTACAAGAGGCCTGCAAAATATCCCTTTTAGTATTGACATGGCAGGACCTCTTGGTGCACCGTTAGTAGAAGAGTTTCAATTTAGAGAAAAAGGGAATGTAATGATTTTTTGCTGATCCCTAACTGATATCCTCTCACTCTTTTGAAGGTTCCCATTCACGTATTTGGCACAAAAATCAATCTAGTGCGAGATGCAACAAGGCTTCATAATCAGCTATTACAAAACAGATTGAGCCTGGCATCAGAGAAAAAGGGGAATTTCACTGCTGTGTGCAATTTAACTGGACGCTCCAAGATGCTCACCAAATATTACTTGCTCAGCTGTAGTGTCCCTTTTCTCTCGGCCTTTCTATATCACACTCTAGCAGCCAATATGAAGTCACGCAATGGAAACATGTCAACCTCTATGATTTAACTTTTTTTTTCTACTTTTTTTTCCTTCTAGATTTTGGTTAAACAAATGTATAATTAAACAAATACAAATATTACCCATGTTTGCTTTTTCTCTCCCTCACATTAGTGGTAACCTGTATATGATTTAAATTTCATTACCAGTGAGTAGGTTTGATCTGCAACCTGATAATTTTTGGAATCTGCAAGGTCACTTGACAATCTATGTTTTTGTGTGAAACGGTGTTTGCATGTCGCTGTTTATAGGATTAACAGCTTGACCACTCTAGCTGGAATTTTACAATAAATAAAGCAGCAATGAGCAGCAGCAATAATCCTCGACTGAAATAGTTTGTGTTTACTGGTTCTTTATGTAGAGATACAAAGATAAGAACTGATGACCACAGTATAACAATACTTATTTATGAAATTCTCAGTAGTGGTTTGTATAACTGGGATCAGTATTTACATGTGGGAGTAAGTACAAATATTGTCATGTATAACTTTGTATCTGGAAAAAACATGTCGTCTCATCTAATTCACTAGTTGTGGTTCACATCCATAAAAATCTGCCGTAGCTTTTTGTTAGAAGGCTGATTCACATCTGAGGGGTAATACTGCTTACTGTAAATCCTAGTGATGTTGAATGGCTGAAATTTTCTAAGCACATAAACTGTTTTAGGATCTAAGTATTTGAGAACAGTGACATGCATCTAATCCAAATATGCTACTCAGGCAATATGAGAAACAGGCCTGTGGACTGAACTGTGGTGGTCGCAAGGAAAAAGATTAAGGTCATCATTAGGGGAATACTTACTGTAGCCTTGTTACTGATGAGTCAGCAAGGCTGTATTTGGGAAATAATTATCATAGAATTTTCACAGAGTCAGAGACTAGCCTAGGTTGGAAGAAACTTTAAAGATCATCTAGTTCTAACCCCTCTGCCATGGGTAGGGATGCCTTTCTCTAGAAATACTAAATATAAAATATATTATGTTTTAGAATAATGAAACATCTAACTTATATATACTATATAAAATAAATATATAATTTAACTACTGTGATAGAAACCCATTAGCTATTTTTACAGTATTTAAAAAACCCTTCTAATTAAAGGTATTTTCTGAAGATATTTTGATGGGTTTTCCTGGCATTCAAAGCTCCAGAAAATGCATTGGACTATGTAATCATTGAAGTCAAAGTGAGATTGATGTTAACCTGATCTTGAAATATTTTGTGTTAGAAACACATTTGGAAGAGAGAACCAAGTTGCAAATTCTTTTTTCGTATCTCATTTTTGTTTGCCACAAGAGGAAAGTTTTGAAGCATTAAGAAACATAAAGGCTTACAAAATTTTTTTTGTACACAAACATTTTAACTTCCTATAATTTTTGAATATTTTTTGTGAGTCATCATAGGTTCCAGAAATGTTTTGTTCCAAAGAGCCCTTGAACTGTGAAGACCAGTGACACTTGCAGAACAGTGTCAACATATGTATGAGTGGCCAAATGTCCAGACCTCAGCAAATGTCCGCAAGAGTAGATAATAGTAGATAATAGTCCAAGACTCAAATAAGTCACAAAGGAAGTAATAATTGTATCAAATGAATCTTTGTAATGAATCAAGTTCTTCTGCTTTGTGCTGTCTTTCTCTCTCAAAAAAACCCAAACAACAAAACCCCCCCACTAAGTGCTGTTTTGGCACAGTTACGTCTTCTCTTCACCCCTTAGGAGAGCTTTTACCTTTAATTTTGGTGTCTCCTGCTGTGGCCATGCTATTACTTAGCTATGACAAGAGTTTTAAAATGACAAACATGTGGGGCTAGGGTTGCTGCATTTTGCTTTAGCCTTTCAAAATGGCTTGTTTATGTTAATATACAGCCCCCCTGCTGTGCTATTTTTTTCTTATTCTTTCTTTTTTGTTACATTTTGCATGTGGAGCCTGAGTGATTAATATTTCAACAACTCCTCAGTGCAGAATGTCACAAGGATGTGTTGCATTTGGCTTTTCTGGAGCTCCACTGCCACTGAATTGTGACTAATAGCTGGAGCTGGACCTCTAATGGCTTCATGGAATCATCAAATAAAAAGAAACAACTGTTTGTTGCATCATTAATCTATAAGCAGTTAATTAAATACTTCCATCTGCATTTTAAATATGTTACCTTCTCTAAAGTGTGTCATAAATTATTCTGATAATGTATACCACTGACTTGTCTTAATTTAATCTTTGGTATAAATTCAATATATAGCAGCATAGTTTCTTTAATAAAATGATCTGTTGCAAAAAGAAAGTGTTACAAAATTAATGAAAAAATTGTTAATCTGTATATTTTGGCTAGAAACTAACAATTTTTGCAGTTTTAAGGTTCCTAAAGAAACACACACATATACACATAAATACCAGATGTTGGAAGCACAGTCACTTAATCTACAATATATTTGTTTTCAGAAGTTAAATTGGATACAAGTTTTCATAATTATCTTAAAATCATCTTGTGTTTGTATTAAAAAGCATCAGGAAGAAACATATTTTTCCTGATCTTTTTTATTACAAACACAGGATTATTGTCTAACAGAGAAATTGTGATTTCATTTCTTTCTAAAATCAATGCCTGCTTTATGGGTGAACATATTGCTTTGTGGGACAAGGATGGTGAAAGGACTGGAGAACAACCCCTATGGGGAATGACTGTGGGAGCTGGGGTTGTTCAGCCTGGAGGAGACTCAGAGGTGACCTCATTGCTGTTTACAACTCCCTGAAGGGAGGTTGTAGTCAGGTGGGTGTGAATCTCTTCTCTCAGGCTGCCAGCACCAGAACAAGAGGACATGGCTTTAAGCTATGCCAGGGGAGGTTTAGACTGAATGTTAGGAAGAGTTTTTTCCCGGAGAGAGTGATTCCTCTGTGGAATGGTGCGCCCAGGGAGGTGGTGGAGTTGCCATCCCTGGGGGTGTTTAAGAAAAGACACGATGAGGAGCTCAGTGACATGGCCTAGATGGTGGGAGGCTTGGATGGATGGAGAGTGGTGCCCGTGGTTCCACGCTTGTGGGCCTGATCCCTGGGTGGGTGTTCACTTGGGAGTTGGGCTAGATGATCCTGTGGGTCCCTTCCAACTCAGAATAACCTGTGAACCTGTGGCTCTTAACGTCAGCGTTACATATGCACATGAGATTGGAGACTTGGTTAGCCTTGGTGATGGTGGGTGGCAACCCAGAGAGAGACCAGAATGCTGAGACTACATGAGATAAAAGAAGACTTAAAAGTGGTGGTGGGGGAAAAAAAATCAGCTTAGCAAAATCTGCAACTCAGGCTGGGGGGGTTCTTTGATTTTACATGTTTCTACTAGATAAAGTATTTGAGCTACTGAATAAATGGATAATCCACACAAGTGCTCTTATCAGAAGCCTTTTACTACTCTTAGTAGTGATCTCAGTAGGCTACAATTCTACCTAAAGCTCGGTGATTGCATTAACAATAAAAATTGGCTTAGTTATATGTTATATGTACAAATACTTAATCTTCTGTTTTGCCTCTGCTGTGGTTAATTTTGTGAATGATTTTGTGGATCTTTCTGCTCATTATTTTCAAAACCTTAAAGGAGCGTTTAAGAGCAGTCTTGCACCCAGACAGACTTACAGAAACAAAACAAATGATTCTCATATAAAACACTGGGCACAAATATATGGAAATGTATATTAATCTTTTAGAAAAATGAAGAACATTGGAAAGTGAAGGGTTCTATGATATTATGAGTTTCATCTCAGAGCTTTAAAGAAACATGATAGTAGAACAATGAACTACCTTAAACTTTCATTATGCATATTTTCTGCTATGATGTATCAAACAGAATAAAAAAGGTTCTTTTGACAGTTAATTTGCTGAAGCCCTTTCTAGTGCAGTAACGTTTTCCTTCAAAATTATCAAAGGAAAAATGTATTGAAGGAAATGAAAATCATATTGTAACATCAGCCTTTTGCATTTGAAGGTAAGCAGAACTCCATTCCCATTGATCTGGGTATTGCCTACCATGTTTATTGCTTGGCTGCCTGTTGGTAAGGTCTCTCCTTCTTCCCACTTTTGATAATGTAGATACTGGAGGGGAAATTTGGCATTCATGATTGCCTGTTCACATTTGCATCATTATCTTTTTCACAGGCTCTACAACATTTGTTAATATTTTTTAAAATCTACCAAGGAAAATCAGGAGATTGTTTGAAAGCTTAAGCTGGCAAATGCAGTAATTCTACTCTTCATTAATGTGGTGGAAATTTTCAAAGTGCAGCTGAAAAGGAGAAACCAGAAAACCAGAAGAGGCAACATCAGTGCTGGTATGACACCTAGGGAGAGGGGAACAGCTTGTTACTTTTGAATGCTTAAAAGCTTCCTAACTTGGTGTCTTTCTTCATTTCCGCGTCATCAGAGGTACATTAGCTGCCACAAAGTACATGCTGAAGGAGTGCAGTAACTTAAACCAGTCTTCAGTAGCCCAGGGAAGTGCTCCAGGTGTCAGGCTGTTGAGTGTTCAGCAGTGGAGGTGTCCCAGTGTGTCCCACAGGAGTCATCCTGCCCTACAACTGCAGTTTCTTTAACTTTAGTCTCTGATGCATTGCTGTGTTATGGGGCTACAGAGCCCTAATGATGAAAAGTTTTGTTGTTTAAGAAAAAAGAAGAGCTCCACACAGAAAATCTCCAGTGTGTTCATGCAGGAATAAACAAATCCTCTTGTCTAGGAGATGCTCTCATGATGTATAAGATTAAGGTTTATCTCCTCTCTCTGAATCATATACAGAGCAGTAATTGTTTGGGAAGCAGATGGTCTCTTACCTTCCTGTTCGATAGTCGTAACTTGATTCAGTGGTACAAAAGAATATATAAATTCTTAATTATTTTTTTTTTGTGGGATGCAGGGTAAAAGAAAAAAAATAAAAAGCTAAGCATGGATGGAAATCCATGGAAATCAGTGAAAAGCAATCTCTTCCCTGAAACTGTTTTGTGTCTTGGAGAGCTGAGGACACATAGCCAGCTTGCATCCACTTCCCTTGGTGAGGCTTGCTGTGAATAGGCAGATACTGCATTTCACTGTGGGTCTCTGGACCTGATAACTCTACCCACTAACATGGATTGGAGCATGCCAGAGGCCTACTTTGAGCTCTCGGCATTATCATTTTGTGTAAAGGAATGTAATGCTTGTAAAACGGTGCTGTTGTTTAGCTAAAGGAAGAACGATTTTGTGGTTGAGCCTTTCCATATCATCATGCAATTTTTAAAAAGAAGTGACAGACAGTTCCTCTCCCTGCTGTGGCAGTGGTACCTCCATGGCTGTGATTTCCAGGGATTGTGGGGGGGGCGTGGGAGTGGAAAGTGGGATAGGGAAGCAGGCGAGAGGTGGAGAAGGGAATTCTCTGAAGCAAAAATACCACAAGAACTGAGGAGCACAAAGACCTGTAATGTAGGATTTGCTTTCTCTGGTTCCTGGCCTGGAGCCAGGGGAAGTTGCCAGTGCTGTTTTTGGAGAGTTTTGTCCCATGTCACTGCTTCTGCCACCATTTCCCTGCAGATGTGATGAAAAGAACACAGCAGCCTCTGACAATGTAGCTGTGCTGCTTAGGTTCCAGCCTGACCTTCTAGAGGGATCTTACATTGGGAGCCACTTTCTTGGCTTATAGGATTCCTTTGTCTCCAAACGAAAACGCCTTTCCAAGTTCTCAGTTAAACCAAGAAGGGAGGGAGTGGTTTTTTGGGTAACATTCTGTTTTGCTATAATTTGTTTTTGGTTTGCTTTGTGTTACTATTTTCCTTTTTTCCATGTTTAGTAAAATAGATACATTTTTCTTTCCGTCAGCATTGTTGTTGGCATTTCTCTTGGTAAACAGCTTTTTTCCATTTTCTACATCCACCTGTAATCGTCTCTCACAGTATTGAATCAAAAACCAGGGGTTTTGAATCCGAGGAACGGAACTTCTGTCAGAGGTCTCTGCCCCTTCTGAATTGTCTCAAATTGAGACAAACAGGCATTAGGACTGGTATCCAAAGGCACAGCAATAGCAGTTGCAAGCTTCCCTTTCCCATTTCAGCTGCATGCCTTACCCCTTTTCTGGCACAGTCACGGTCACAGAATTCGTACACAGGCTTCATTTCGTTGCCTGCTGCAAGCATCAATTAAAGTAAATTGCGGTGGAGTTTTTATATTGGGAAGTTATATGCAAGCAATATATTGAAACAACTAATGCATTTTATTAGAGCAAGAAAAATCTAATCTTGTGTAATGTACTCCTGCCAACAGTTCGCTGTGTTATGACTGAAAATGAAGTTCCACATCTATCTTGCTGCTGACCTGGGCTTAATCTGAACATTCACTATAAATGTGTGTAAAACTCCATATCTCATTACTAGTCTCCTGGGTTTTCTCTAAACAAATACAGTGGATTAAAATGTGAGTTCATTAGGTTAAAGTGCTTAATTATCTTAAAACTCTTAGTGTTGGAGTCAGATGTCAAGATTTGATTAGCACTGCAGGGAGGCTCTGTAAGGAGCAAAATGGAAATAGCCATTGTCCTAGTATAGTTAAAATGCTATAAATATGTAAATAAGGACACAGATACGGGTCTGGATACATATGCAATATTTCTTAACTCTCAAATGAAATAATTAGCATAAGTTATTTTGATGTATCCCTATCTCTGATCCTTAATTATATCAATGCTGCATTATTTAATATTCCATGACAAGTTGTCATAATCACATTCCTTTCAGTCTTGTTTATTGCATTCTCTACTTATTAAAGTGCCTTTTATTTGTGTGTAGAGGAAAAATTAATATCATTTATTATTGACCCTTAATGCACCAAGATTTAGAGTTCTGGGACTCTCCCACAAGGTGTCTTATAAGGACGAGTTTTAGCTCAGAAGCTGTATTCTGAAATGATTCATGAGCCACCACCCAGGGAAGAAATGAAAATACTGCGTCTTACCATAAGAAAACACAATTATCTTTAAACAGCCAAGGTATCTGTATTTTCACCTTCCTTGTTTCATTGGTTTTCTTTGTTACTCAAAAAGAATTGGTATATAGGAAAGAGAGCAGAAGGTGATTTCCATGTGAGAAAGTCTTGTGATCAGTGTACAGTAAAGGCTGCTTTTCCAGGTGTGTATGGGACGAAATATTTTTCAGTACACTCCTTGCAATTCGGTCTGTCCAGTCCTAAAACTACAAAAACCCACAATCAGTTTCATGATTCTCTTCATGTTTTTTGAAAAGAACAAGAACCCAGCTACTTAATAGCAGCAAACAGGAAATTAAATTGATAATTAAATTAATCTTGAGCTCGCACATCCATAAAGTTCTTTAATCTGGCTATGAGTTTAAAGGGGCAGTCAAGTGAGCCAGTAGCTATAGTTTTTTCTTAGGGGTGGTTTTTTCTGCTGTTTGTTTTTCTTTGCATTTGTTTATTTTTGTCATACAAGGATTTTATTCTTAAGGTGTGGTTAATTTATCTTAAGGGAAATATTATTGAAATATTGTTATTTATAGCCCGAGATGAAACCTGCCACATAGTGATGCATTGAGAAATCCCAAACAAATGAAATTCCGGGTTTATGTGTCTAGGATTTACAAAGGCTTGGGCAATGGTAGCTAAGCATGCCTTTGGTGGATGTGGCAGTGCCTGTTGCAAACTTTAGTGTGTGCCTGGCTGTGCTGCATAAGAATTTCATGGGCTTTTGAGATGAAGCGCCTCATCTCTTCCGCTTGGATGATCAGTGTTACACAATATTCATGATGGGTCTGCTCCGCTGAGGTTGAGGTATTTAATCTGCAGCTTGCTGGAGGGTTTTGAGACCTGTTAACAGGGTGAGGCTCAGGCAGGGAGAAGTCTTCCCGTTTATTCCAGTCCCAAGTGTGACAGCTTTGCTGTAAGAATATTTCACTTCTATCTCTGTCTCTCTCTCTCTCTCTCAACACTGAGATGAGATTTTTTACATGGCATCAAAATGGTTCTATAAATAGCTGTGGTGAAATCCTGCCCCCAGGAAGGAAATAGTCATGCCTTTGGAGGGAATTGTGTTTGAGCAGGTGGTCTCCAGGGCAGAATTCAGAAGGCAGATCTGAACCTGATCGTGCTCCCCTATAGAAGTCACCTGTGCCCACATATAAGTTCCAGAGAGAATTCACCCACTGAACAATGGTTGCAGCATTGGGAGTTTAATCTTTTGTGAAGTAATGACTCTCTACAGAAATATATTGAAAGTAAAAACTGTTCTTGGTAGGAAGATTTTTATATTATTTTTTTCTACAATATTCACTTTTTTTTCCCTACAGTATTAATGTCTCTATGAATAGGTAGAAAAACCAAACCCTACAACAAAATATTTACTCTCAAAATTTATGTTTGGAAGAAAGTCTAACTGAGGGCACAGATTACAAATTCAATGCTAACATTAACATCTTTCTTGAATCATATTTTAAATATTGTGAAAGATAACTTTCAAAGTGTGAAATTATATCCCATATTGTGGTTTTTTTCTCTTTCATCCTCAAGATTTTTGATTTCTTCTAATTTTGTTCAGGCTTCAGTTTCTGCTTTGAGACCCTGTATCCTCAAGTTCCTTCTTGCACTGATGACTGAATTTTCTATCACTGATCCTAGTGTGTTCATACAGACACACCACTGTATAATTTATCAACCTCTGGGATTCTGCAGATGTCTATAATCTTACTCTCCCCCTCTTATGGGTGGAAATGGAAAAACTGAAAAGTACAAGCAGTGAGATGGTTAACTGGCTTCAAGACAGATGTTCATGTTGCTCTAATTTTGACAAAAGTACATTGGCTTCCTGTGAAGCAAAGGATTGATTTTTAAACATAGTATTTGCAGACCAAGCACTGTGTGGCTCAAGTCCAGCTCTCTTGAAAGACTTATTAACAGCCCCTCACGTTCTCTTTGTTCTTTTCAAAATCATCAGCTGCTTCAGACACCTACTGTAGCTTCCTGTGGTTCATATACTAGCATTCTTTTAACAGTCTCTTCTCTTATCTATTGAACACACATCCTTATTTTTAGACATTTTGAGAACATTCTTTAATGTTCTTCATTAAGTAATTGCAAGAAGTCACCGTATTTTTTCTGTTAACAAGAGTTTGCTTAGAATTTCTTAGATTATGGATTTTTATTATGCAATCAATAATTTTGCCTTCTCCAAAACACACTTTTAGCAAATCTATTTCCTGATCAGATTGTTTTAAGTGGTTATGAATACTTCTATTTACATTATAATTTAGGCTTTTAAAATTTAATTTCATTTTATTTATTTTTACAAATTTATTTATGAACAGGTTTATAGAACTATCAGATGTATTGGTATTTGTTATTGTTTAAGCCTCAAAACAGGTCTAAGCCAACAATATCCTTTACTTGCATTTCTATTATGATTTTATACTTATTTATTTACAATTTCACTTATGTATTTATATGTAAAAGCAATTCCCCTCTTCCCTTAATCTTTATGCCTTCTAAATATATTTGTCATCTGCTGCAATGTAAACACTGAGTAAATCTTAGCTTTCTATTTCCATTTCCAAAACACACATATTATTCCAGTAAATGTTAAATATAATATTGCCCAAAGTTCAATCTGCAATTGAGTAAATACATATTTAAAAGAGTGTTTGGTCTCAGCTAAAAAATGAGGCAAAACCTAATAATAGTTCAGTTTCCTGTCACTGATTCCCTGAGTTTCTTGTTTCGCAGAAAAAACATTCTAAAAATAATGTAACATTTCAATTGCATTAACTTCTTACTCGCTCGCACATTTAGAATTTCTTATGTTGCCACTTGTAGCATATTTTAAGCAAATTGACTGCATTTTACAGATGTTGAGAATCAGTCTTGGCAAAGGGATCACCTATAGGAAAAAATAGGAAACAGGTTTTCACTCTCTTTCAAATCCAGTGTTTTAACTAATGTTTTATTACAATTTCCTCCAAAAATCCTGAAGAAAAAAGTCACGCTAAATTTTCCGATCAAATTACCGTGGTAATAGTTTTCTAAACAGTTTTTAAAATAGTTTTCCTGATGTATGAGATATATGCAATCCTGCAGTATTATTACCACATTTTTTTTCTCTTTGACTGCCATATATAGCACTGTAGAACATGAAGAAAAAGTGTCTGTGCAACTGAAAACCACCATGGACTATCCTTAGAACTGTTAGCTTTTTTCCCATACTCCAATGATCATTCCAGAAAAAAAAGTAATTCACAGAATCACAGANCCTGTAGTCGCTCCCCACAGGGCCTGCCCTCCAGTCCCTTCACCATCCTCGTTGCCCTTCTCTGGACCCTCTCGAGCAGCTCAACATCCTTCTTAAACTGGGGAGCCCAGAACTGCACGCAGTACTCAAGATGAGGTCTGACCAGCGCTGTGTACAGGGGAAGGACAACCTCCCTGGACCGACTGACCACACTGTTCCTGATACAGGCCAGGATTTCTCAGTGATTTCTTCTCTCGCTCTTTCTTCTCCTTTTTTTTTTTTTCAGAAAGTAACTTTTCTTCTTTATAACCAGTGGAATTGATCCCATTTTATCACAATTTAGATCTTCTAATTCCCTGCAGCAGACTCAATCAGCAGTATGAGCAGTATGTTTGACATGCTTGAGAAAGAGCTTAAATTCCAACTTTTGTCTCTGTTTAAGAAGGCAGAAAAATCTGCTGGCATAAATTGGCTGAACCTTACTGCCTAGATAAAAATGTCACTCCTTTAAAAGTGAGCAACATGAATGTGCAAAAAACCACCATGATGGACTGTAATAGTACAAAATGTCCCTAGAATGCCTCGCTTTCTTATCAGTTTTATTGTTTTTCATCTCTCCCTGAATTATAAAATGCTGTATGTGATTCAGATGATTTATCCCAACTGCTGTGAAAATGGTCTTTCAAAGCAGGTTTTATGATATCTAATTTTATTATTTTACAGTAAATGTATGGAAGCTTGAAAATAAACACTAGGAGAGACGTGGATAAATGCCACAGATGTTTTACAAATCAGAACCATTATGCTTACACTTAAAGCCAGTTAGGATTCAGCCTATAAGCAAACTTTTTTGGTGATTGATCATTAGGAAAAATAGGTAGCCATAATTTTCGTACTTCTGCTGTTATCTCTCCTTCTGTTAGGGTAAATTACACAGGAAATATAAATCTCCTTTAAAGTATGATGGGTTGTATGTATGACACTCTTTGTTCTACCATCTAACAAGGCTCTCCAAAGATCACAGTATTGCAGAATACTAGAGACATGTATACCGCCCATTTAAATATATATTTACAGTATATATAAAGTGTAATGAAGGCAAAGGAGACATTGATTCACCTAGCAAAAAGCCTGAGCTTTGGCTAAGGTAATATTTCTGCAGTAGCTAAAGCTCTGCCAAAAATGATGACCTGCAGAAAATCACACTTTCCAAGTTCTGAAAGATGTAGAACATTTTTTGCCCTGCAGCTTTTTTCTTTCATGAGTAAGAGAACATTTCATGAAGCATAGATCACTTCTGTGTGTGAAAACTTGCTAAAGGTAAAACATCCCCCAGCACTTTGTTCCCAGTGCTAGGCAGTGAAAGAGCCAGAAATCTACATGCAACATCTGCGTGTTAGGTACTTGGCCTGAAAGGTACCTGAAATTAAGGATTAAGCAATTAAGAAGTTTAACCCAGAGAGATTCACGATGGGTCAACCTATCTGCAGGTCTTGGTCATCATGTTCAGGTGGCACCTTTGGTAACATCTGCTGCTCACAGCTGGAGACAGGATCCTAGAGAGAACAAATCCTTGGCCAGAGTCAGTATTCATGATGAAAGGTGTTATTTTGCTCATATGGCCCAGCCCTGCCATCCCTGTAAGCTGAGAAGTTAAAAATAAAATTAGAAATCCAGGGAGAAAAAAAAAAAAAAGTGTGGTGTGCTTTACCCTTTCTCATGGGCACCTGAGCCATGACTGATCCCAGCCACCTTCATGGGATATCCAAGTTATAATCCTGTATCACATTTCCCTTGAAAATGAGACCACTGTTAAGAAAATGTGGTGGCTGTGTTTATAAATGCACATGTTCTATACATGTAAAGTAATTTTTATCAGGTTTCATAATGTTTGGAGTATTTGCTCAGGAAGTTGGGAGTTCTAGGTATCCTAGAGTTCCCCTGCCCCATTTCTCATTTCAAAGTTGTTTCCTACAGAATCTCTATCACAAGTGTTGCAAGTTGATATCTTGAGACAAATTATGATTTCTCACAATAAATATTTTCTAATGAGTGATTATANTGGTGGCTGTATTTATAAACACACATGTTCTATACATGTAAAGTAGTTTTTATCAGGTTTCATAATGTTTGGAGTATTTGCTCAGGAAGTTGGGAGTTCTAGGTATCCTAGAGTTCCCCTGCCCCATTTCTCATTTCAAAGTTGTTTCTTACAGAATCTCAATTACAAGTGTTGCAAGTTGATATCTTGAGATAAATTATGATTTCTCACAATAAATATTTTCTAATGAGTGATTATAGTGGATTCTATGTAAGCTTTAGGTTTTCCTTTTAATTAACTAGTGTGATACAAATATGGACCCATAGGCAGTTAATAATATAGACCTTTATGATTTCTCAAGATATAAATAAACATTATAAAAGAATTTCAGCTTGTTGAACCAAGGTCTTCCTCAGCTGTTATTAGTGTGAAGAAATAATAAATCTAAAAACTTCTGGATGAGATTGGAATATTCCAATTATTTTGTACATATTTACAGATCAACATGAGTATGTACATAAATGGAGAAAAATATGTATCCTTTTGCTTATAACCTTTGATTTTACCTCATATGAGTTTCATGGGGCAATACATTCAGCTCAGACTTCTGAAGTGTCTGCATCGAGGAGAAATGTTTGCGGAAACAAAAATTCATTCATGTAATCCTTTCCAGAGTTCTTGTGGGTAACATCTTCTCTTACGTATAGACAGAAGGCTTGAAAGATGAACAGATGCTACAAAAATTACTCCAGACTAGCAGACAATAAAATACCTGCTGACATTCCATCAAATTTGTTCCTTTTGTACTAAGCTAGGAAGGTACGGAGTGACATCAGGGTATAGAAATAAGTAAAAAATAAGAAAATAAGACAAACATTTAGACATGCATAGAATTAGCATAGAGACATTTTCCAAGCTCAGGCAGGATTCACCAGCAGCAAAGTACTAGCTGATAGAAAAAAACCAACCCTGTACTGAATAGATTTAGATTAATTTTTCTTTTTCCAGTTTCAGAAGACAGAAAACAAGCAGAGAGGAAGAAAACACCACAGGGATTGGAAGTTTGCAGTCAGGTGGGTGTGGATCTCTTCTCTCAGGCTGCCACCACCAGAACAAGAGGACATGGCCTCAAGCTACGCCAGGGCAGGTTTAGACTGGATGTTAGGAAGAGGTTTTTCCCAGAGACAGTGATCTCTCAGTGGAATGGTCTGCCCAGGGAGATGGTGGAATTGCTATCCCTGGAGGTGTTTAAGAAAAGACTGGATGAGGAACTCAGTGACATGGTCTAGGTGATGAACATAGCGTGGTGCCCATGGCTCTGGGATTGTGGTTTCGATCCCTGTGTGGGCGTTCACTTGGGATTTGGACAAGATGATCCTTGTGGAACTCTTCCAACTCAGAATAACCTGTGAACCTGTGAAACTATTTATTCCCCAGACCTACTGAGGTCACTGGTATGTATTGTTTGGCCCAGCACTTTGAGACCTTCATCAGTGATCCCCATCTCTGGATTGAAGCCACTGGCACCAGGGGGAGGTTGTTTCCCCTGACAGCATTACCATTATGAAAGTTGTACTGAGTGAGCTGTTTCCAGCATAAACAGAGCATTTCTGCTCCTTTATACAGGAGACAGGAGAGATATCACTTGCAGCACAGTGTGCAATTCCTGTTGCCTGTGTTCAGGAAGATGAAGTGCACGTGTAACAGAATGATTGAGGAAGCGGGAGCTTTGCTTACAGGGGCAAAGAGAGGACCCAGCCAAATAAAAGCAATGTTTAAATGTAGAGAAGACAAGCATGGAGTAGGGGAAATATCACTCAGCTAATAGATAACACTTGTCAAAAGACAAATAGGGGGTAAACCTCAGCGTATACGAATTTATAAGGAAATTTAAAGGCGGCCTCCAAATTCTAAGAGCAACGAGACAGGAAAAAATAGGTGGTGGGAATTTAACTGGTTACCATATTAATTCTGCAGCATGAATGCAGAAGAAAATGTGTGATGTACACACCTGAAACAGGAGAAGGTCCTTTTCAGCCTGTTTTCCATTTTCTCTCTAGTTTGAACTTGACTCAGACTATTTCACCTAAATATTTTGGAAATCTGTTTCAGCTTTCAGCCAAAGTGTCTGTGTTTGCCTTCCCAAAAGCTGAAATGCATATGTTAATGTTTAAGTTTGTAGACTTTAACTGTTTCATGTAAATAAGTTGATACACTAAATACAGTTTATGTGACACAAATAAATGTTCTTTCCTGGCATGGATAGCAAGCAGATTTTTTAAGATTTCAGTGGGTGTTTAAAAGTTTAAAGGCCATTTTAAGTAGAATTATTGTACTGCAAAATAACCTGTTGTCCAAACGTAAAACTTTGAGTGAATACTATTCTTATACCTTGTTAGTACTAAAACTTCAGATTACTGAGGACTCTTTGGATGTTCATGTAATTTCTTTCTGCTGACAAGTTAATTGAATAACAAGGCTACAAACATAACTGCTATGTGTTCCAGAATTGTTAATTCTGCCCAGTATATTTGTGATTTCATTGGGATGCTGTTGATTAGGATGGTTACAAATTAATTTATGCATTGCAATGAATTTTATTCACGGGGAATTGCAATGACAACTATATTACTGATGCACTATCTTTCTATAGGGGTTTTAATAATGTAACCACATTCTTTAAATGAACAAATGTATTTTCAATTATAAACATTAAAGTGATAAGGGAGAAAAGGAATATTGCTATTACATATTTGGTTATACAAGAGGAAGGTCGAACCTTCATTATCATTTTATTCTCTTTGGGAATTTGACAGAGGCCATGTTACCAGAAAGATAATTAACATTACAAAAAGATGTATGTGTTTTTAGGCTGATTTTTATTCTGACAAGTTATTTTCATGCCTATGGAAAATGACTTGTCACTTAGGCCTAATATTTAAAAATACTTTTATTATAAATATTTTTGGTTTTCTAATAAGACTATAACAGGATTAAAATGTAACAGTAGTCAATTTATACTTTTGAGTATTAAATCTGGACTGGAAATGAATTCAGTTTTCTGAAAACCCCCACAATTAGAAAAAAATCCTTCCTAAAACTCTTTTATTGGAAGTCTTGTATGTTTAGTGGAAAGAACAGAAAATTAATTTCTCCCTACAGCAATCTTAATTCTCCAGACTTAGGGACTTCTCCAGGTGTTGTTTTTCTTGCACAGCTTTATGCCTTTGTTTACTTTGCATTTTTAGCCTGTTTTCACATGGTCTTTGTTGCTTAAATGCTCAAGTTAACAAACACCTGACAGCTGTAGAATAAGTATTGCAACCCACTTCAGTGCCCAGAAACAGATCGTGTAGTGCACATCCATCAAACTGGCACCCGAAGAACCATGGGAAGGATCCTGTGTCTTAATAAAACTTTGACAACAGTGCAAGTGCCTTCAGAGATTTGTCCCTGAATGTAACATGGGAAAAGTTAACAGATTGGCTCCCTTCCTAATTTATCATTTGTCAGGTCTCCAGGTACATCTACTTTAATCCTGAATGTTTCATTGTCTGATATTCTGGCCTTAATTTTCACATTGTGTTGTGTCAAAACAAAAATAAATCATTGCAAATGAGTAGAATTTTTTTGTAGGAATATCTTTTTGTATGAATACAAGAAGATAGGGGGCCTTTAAAGTATTTTTTAATTTGGGAAGCCATGAAAATTTCAATTCGTACATCTTCAGTTTTTCTGAGTAAATAGGCTGGGTTAAGTAAAGTCAAATTGATTACTGGTTTTGGGTTTGCTACTGTTTTTAAAGCAATTGTAAATTTATGCTTTCTACAAATTCAGATTATATCAATTCTTTAAAAAGAATTCCTATGACATTCTATTTCATCATGCAACACATTAGAAAGACACAAAAGTTCTGGAAAGGACTGATAAAATCCCTGGTCTGTCAAAAGAACTGAAAGGCTTGTCAGGATAAAATGTAAAATAACTGTAAGCTTTCCTTTTCCCTCCAAAAAATATGGGCAACTTCATTTTGTAAGTGCAAGGATAGATGCCATTGTTTAATATAAGATTATAAAGGGGTTAAACTTTAATAACAGCAAAGAAAATTAATCTGTTGTATTTGCTAATGTACGTAAAAGTTGTCTATGCTCTTTTGTCTTCTCTAAGAACAGCACAGGTGAGATTTAGAACTGATTTTGGGAAAAAACCAGAAGAAAATATCTCTACAGAGCCCATGTCTGTTATTTAGACGCGTAAATAAGCAAACAATTTCAAAAATGCTATTCCTGATATCAATTTCTATTAGGATCCTTCAGTGTCTGAAGGATGGTCAAGTACTTACTCTCTAAACAAGGATTTAGGGTTTTAATCTCAGGCGTAGACTGTTCTTTTGATTTTTCTTTTGTCTGTTTGCTTGGTTGGTTGATTTTGGTTGTTTGGTTTTTTTGCAATGATAAAACATCCATGAGCAATAAAACTGAGACACGTGGGTAAATATATAAAAAATAGTTGATCATATTCCAGAATTGAGAAGTGTAATTAAATTTTGGAAACTCTCCTTTTTAATATTATTAAATTTGGGAAAAAAATGACACTGTGAGATACAACATTGCCTTGTTATTAATATTTTAAAAATAATATATATGGGGTTTATGTCTTGAAATTATGGGATATGTACCTTCTTCAATGTCAGCTGGTGCTCCAATTCCTCTTAAATTTTGGCTTTTTCTTCTCACTACCTCCTTTTCCATGATTTTCTCCTTGTTATTCTTATCTCTGCCTTTCCTCTTTTTGTTCACTTTCCTGCATTGCTTCTCAATTTTCTCTTTCCTATTTGAGTCTGTTTTCTCTACATTTTCTGCTGTTAAATATCTCATCCTCCACTTTCCCTTCAGTTCTTGCTTGTTTTAGCATTCAATTCTCTCAGAGTTTTTTCATTTTCTCATTCTTAAAATTTGTCTCTTTTTTTTTTCTTCTTCTATTCTTGTAATTTGCTTAGTTTGTATAAACTGCTTTTTCTCACTTTAACCATGTGTATCCTCTGCAGTGAGTCTTGCTGAAGGTTTTCTTTTGTTTCCTGTTTGCAGACACTGTAAACACTGCAGGTATCATGTGCAGCAATTTCAGAGGCAATCCCATCTTCATTTTAGGAAGTCATCCCAGCATGCTGGTTTCCCATGCATAGATAGTGTGTATTGGGTCAAAATACACACATGATTATATGTCTTTTTCTGTGGTGCTGTCCCATTTCTATGGTAACACTGCACACATCACATCTGTGTGATGGAGATTCTGGCAAATGGTTTCCTTCAGCTGATTCCAGTATATTTAAGATATAGAAGGTTTTGAAGAAACTTAACAGCACTAACTCCTTCACTTAGTCCACAAACTAAATGGAATTAAGACTGCATTTTTATTGCATTAAGGTTTTTTGTTTGTTTATTTTGGTTTTGTTTTTAAACAATCTGCTTGCATATGGTCGAAGAACAAAATAAATAATTTTTACATTATTTCTTTCTGATTTAAATAATAATAATTTTTAACTCAGGAAACTTTGTGGATGACAGGATGACTTCTGTGCTTAGTGGTGAAATCTTTTCTAATGCCAGTCCAACCTGTGATGCAAGACTTCCCCCTGGAAGGGGGACTGTGACGTTATCATAGAATAATAGAATCACAGAATCATTAGAGTTGGAAAAGACCTCTAAGATCATTGTGCCCAACCATCGACCTGCTTGCAATAATGCCAGAAGCACAGTTTGTATTCCAGATTCTAAGACAGATTTTAAAACCTGCAGGTTTGTGTAGCAAATGTTCACTGCTACGGATATGATGTTTATTATAATTCTACTAGAAAAGTGCTTAAGTGTGTACCTCATGGCTCTATGTGCTACTTCACTTGGCAAGAACAATATTCATTAGGGTAACAATGCTTATTTTAGCTGTTAAGTTTTGTAAGTGATAGTTTTTTTAAATATATGTTACAGCAGCAAAATACTAATGATAAAGATGAACCTCAGATTAAGATTTAGATACTCTTTTGGGATTTAGGAAGAGGGTAAGTATATTACTCCATATGCAGAACTGGAAAGGATTGCACCGTGGGAGAAGCCTTGGCTTCTCTCTCCCCTTTGCTCTGTTTTAAAGATGAGCTGTGTCATCTCAGAAGACACTCTGGTGCTAAATGCATCGGGCAGCCCAGGGGACCAGTGTCTTCCAGGTCACACAGGAGCAGAATGCCTGCCCGTGGCTCAATTAACCTTCCCCACTTCATCTTCAAATAGAGCTTCAATGGGAAGGAAGGAAGGAAACTCCTTTTTGACTGCCTTTTAAATTTGAGATGGGGTTCTGCTTGTGGCAGNACTCCATATGCAGAGCTGGAAAGGATTGCACCGTGGGAGAAGTCTTGGCTTCTCTCTCCCCTTTGCTCTGTTTTAAAGATGAGCTGTGTCATCTCAGAAGACACTCTGGTGCTAAATGCATCGGGCAGCCCAGGGGACCAGTGTCTTCCAGGTCACACAGGAGCAGAATGCCTGCCCGTGGCTCAATTAACCTTCCCCACTTCATCTTCAAATAGAGCTTCAATGGGAAGGAAGGAAGGAAACTCCTTTTTGACTGCCTTTTAAATTTGAGATGGGGTTCTGCTTGTGGCAGCAGGTGAATTACTATAGTCTGAGAAGTATAAGAAACCTGGCTTTATAATTTCCTGGTCTAAAAACCTCCAACAATGCAAATCAAACAAACCAACTAAACAAGAAACCCCACCGTCCCCCAACCACTAAACCATACCATACAAAAATATGATAAAAAAAGCGATGAGTTATTGGGATATTGGTGTCCTGTACCAAAGAGGGATACACCCTTGCTTAGCATTTTTGGTGGGCAAAACAGGTTGAGGTGGTACAGAGAGTGCACTGGAAGTGCCAACTCAGTTTCAGGTGTTTTCCATGCTTCCTAAACCCTGATTGAGGTGTCTAAGTGATTGACTTGATACCAGCTGCCCACATCACACGTATTTTGGTTGCTAGTGCTGTTTGTTTGACTCTCTTAGTTTGGATAGCCCATTAACTTACATGAATAAATATTAGCATGTGTTTATTTTTGACTATGTTATAAAGAGATATTCATCATCATTAAGATAATTAGACATGTTTAAATGGATGTTGTGTGTTTAATGCTGTCTCAAATGCTGCACCACTCTAAGTGAATCAGAAAGTTGGCAATTTTTCTCTAGGTTAGGAAAGGACTTAAAAAAACTATTCAGAATTGTAGGTTCAAAAGCTACTAATTTTAGCTTTTCAGCTGATAGCCTTCCAGATTTTAGAACCTGATGTGACTGCTCTGTATGAGGGTTATATGAACCCTGAAGGTTCTTGCAATAAATTGCTTTCTTTGAGTTCAGATGGAACATTTTTTGCTGGCCTTCCCCCATGTTGGGATTAGCTGCTGGTTGCTTCCCTGCATAAAACCTATCAGACATTTCAGGAAGGCAATCAGGGAAATAAAATCTTGTATTTAGAAGGTAATCTTCAGGAAAAGGAGACACAATTTGCACGTTTCTTTATCTCAAGGATTTATTTGTGTCCCCAAAAAAGAAGAGAGGAACAACAAGAGAATATTTTGTAACTGAACTAAACCAAGAAGTGTACAAGAAAGAACCAATGTTATGTTTTACTTTTTATTTTATCAATTATTGCTGCTACCATACTTACTACTATCATTCAGGAAAGTATAAGAGCCTTTAAAATTAAAACATTCCTAGGAAAACTATCCTTTTACATTACAAGTTCTACATTACTTATAAATTCAGATTACTGATATCAAATACTTTGACAGAAAGTGGATTTTTCATATAAAGTAGTAGAGTGATTAGAATTTCCCTATATTATCTTTTTTAAACCTTCTCTCCTTCCCATTTTTTTAAAAAAAGTTTGTTTTTAAAGATGTTATTAATCTGGCTCTTGCATTTATTTTCTCCATTGTTCAATTGCTTTTTTCCCCATTATTTTTTTAAGCTCTTCATATACTTTTTTTTAAAATTTTCTCTCTCTTATGCCTTTGTTATAACTTCATTTTATTCCTGTCTACTATAACCTTCCTATCTAGAAGTTTAGGCCCATATTCCTGAGAGACAGGAAAGTGCTGCTTTTAATTTTTTTTTTTCACTGAAGAGAATATATTTTACATGATGGTGGTTAAATTCAAGAATGGTGAGGACCTGAGTGCTGCTTTTAATTTTTTTTTTTCACTGAAGAGAATATATTTTACATGATGGTGGTTAAATTCAAGAATGGTGAGGACCTGAGCACAAGGTTATATCCATCCAGGTGTCCAACATTTGAACAGCTGCCCTAGTCAAAATGCAACTCTATAATTAGCAGGCTCCTCTAAACCTAAATGAAGGAATGTCTTTCAGAGATACTCAGGTTAACATACAGGTAATAGATATTGAATTGTGTCAGACTGTATTCTCTTAAGAAACATGGGGGAAAAGTCAAACAATTCAGTCGAGTGGACCAGAATACTCGTGAGAGTCTATTTAATATCCACAGAGATATCAAGTAAAGCAACAGTAATGAAAATGGAGCTACATATGGAACCTTTGATGGAAGAATTAATGAATAACTGAGATTTATAGGCTTCTAGTTAGAGTAGAGGATCAATATTGATTTGTGAAAAAAGGTTTACCAGCACAATTAATGTATTTGTGGCTATATCCAAGTTCCCTGCATATCAGTTTTGCTGGCATTGTGCAGATTGCAGATTGTGTCTGGAGCACATTTCAGCTGAAACAACAGTTCACTTTGGTGACTGGGGTACAGCTGCATTTCTACTTCAGGTGAAGGATAGTTAGCTTCATCAAGTTCTTGTGTGGTCCCTACACCAGCCCTGTGCTGTCTGCACTGGTGGATGACCCTGTCTGTCATGAGGCACGTGTCTATTTAGGGTGGCTGGTTTGGGCTTCAAAAGCAATGAGGACAAGATAACTTTGGTTTAGACTCAGTGGTAAGTGTGATCAGTGGATTCCTTGTAACATGAAAGCATCAAGTGAAACAGGAAATTATGATTTTGCACATACTTACTAGTCAAAGGTGAGGAATTAACTTGTTATGACCCTAACTATCAAAACATGATACATGTGAGACATGCCACATAACTGATACTTGAACAATTATAGATGCCTTATCTCATCAATCAGACCTGCTGAGAAAGCTCCCACAATTCTTTTGCTGTTTGTCCATGAAGGTGATAAACTGGCATTTTTCTAAGTAATTTTACCCTGTATATATGTGTTGGTATGCCCAAAAATTCAGGTCTAACTTCCCGCTGAGGTAAAATCAGTGACGTTACTGGCGTTTCATCAAATTACGTGTAAATTTGGTGTTTTGTCTAGTAGGTTTTATGATGCAACAAGTACATTCAAGTGAAAGTAACATTCAAGGGAAAGTAACATTCAAATACGCTCAGGAACATTCAAGTGAAAAATGTGAATACTCATCAGTTTGAAGTGAGGTGGTCACAGCTATGTTCTTAACACAGTTTTTAGATAAGCATGATGCTATGCAAAGGTTTTAACATATCAATGGCTTAATGTAAGTACATTTTTGGTCCTCTAGAAACCAAGAGGGACTTTGCCTTGAAATCTGAGATGGCCAGGATTTCACAAAGTGTGAGAAAAAGTACGGTAATAGTTTCTAAGTGTCAGGTTTTGATGTGATTCTCAGAAAATAAGGATGTTCCTTCATTGTTTTCCAATTTTTTGTTTGAAATATAATTGAATTATATTGTGTTTTACTTCCAATATCAATTATACGTTCCTTCAAAAAGCCAAACTCTGAGACAATCCCCTGTGAAGGTAAAATTTGCAGAACAAATTTGTTCTGCTATTATTATTATCTCTAGTTTTCCCACAGTTCTCTTGATATGCAAGAGATACTGGGCAGGAGGTGTTTCTGTGTGCACCAGCAAATATTTCTGTGTAGAGTTCTGCGTCATGGAATGCAAAGAAATGATTAATCAATGAATCATACAGTAAATAAATTATTGGGCAATATTCTGCTTTCTATGCCATGGGCATCTTTGCACACAAAGAGCAGGATCCTTCTTCCAGAAGGGATATGGAATTGAACAAGCTCATCTCAGCCCCAGGCACCTATGCTCCCCACGGGCAGCGGAGTATTTAATTTCTTGGAGCATTTCTATTATTAATTTGTCTAACAGAAACAATTATCATAAAATTATTAGGTCTGCTCCCATAATCAGGATTGCATTATTAATAGCTGTAAAATCAGTCTGATCTCTGATCAGTGCTAGGTTGGATTTTTCTCTGCTCTGCCAGTAGGCAGAATAAAGGAAATATGCATATGATGACTATCTCTACTTCCATGTACACATTTGAATAGAAAAAAATTGTAACTGGCTATGAGGTTTGTATAAATATGCTGCAGAAAAGGCAAAAAGGTGTATTCTGTTACATGTGGCCAAAAAACTTGTTGCTGAAAGCAGCTATAACATGACAAGAGGCTTTTGGATTGGTTTGGTCTGGTTTTTGTTTGTTGGATTTGTTTTGGGTTTTGTTGCTTTTTTATGATAAGGAAACAAAATCTCTGGGGATATACAGCAGAATCTACATGGCAGCCCCCTCCTCCCCCACACACCAGACAAGAAAGCCTATTAGGCAGATGGTATCACACATGAAAAAAGTGATCAAGCTGTGAGCAAGAAAGCCAGATCTACTTAGTGTGATAATTAGAAAAGAAAGAGCCCCAGAGGAAGTGCAGAAGAGTAAAATATAATATCACAGCTGGAAAATGTGGTGGGGATTTTATTTTGGACACAGGAATAGGTCAGATCAAGACAAAAAGAAAGAGGAATGACAAAGTTAAGGGGAAGGATCTGGAGAGAATGTGTCTATCAGACTTTGCAAGTGTCACTGAAAATCAAGTTGTTCTGATTCTTGTCTGATGCTTGTAGCAGCTCAGGAATGTGAAGTATAACACTCCTGCTCTTTTTTTATCTTTTAATTCTGTGATCTCTCCAGTAAGTCGTATTCTGTATTTGCTTGTCCTATTCATATGTGTACACGAGGTGAAGAAATCCATTTAGAGCCACAAGTTTTAACTCAGTTCATAATTATACTATAAAGTGGTTTTGTAGATACAAACTTAACAAGTCTTAGTACTCAAAAGTTAGCCACTAAGTTAGAACCATGCTGTTATCTCGGAGAGTAAATGTATTTCAGGGTAAAATATTTAAAAGAAAAATACATAAGTCTTAAAAATAAATAGAAAAAATATGAAAAATGGGGATTTTCCCTCCTCAGTGCTTCGGATTATTTTTTCAATTACTATAAAA
>WEKX01011154.1:225541-243133 GCA_013390025.1 Pitta sordida
TTTTAAGTCTCTAGACAGCTTAATTAAAAAAAAGTTATTTCATTAGTTTGACCTTTAGCTTCACTAGAATTGCTGTTCAAATGTTGCTCTTATTTCAAAGTTGCATTTCCAGACAATTCTACTGACTCAGCTTTACAATATACAGCTTATGAAACTCTGGTAGCTCAAGAGAGAACATTCATTCTCATTAAAAAAAATCTACATTTAAACTCTTATTCAGCTCTAAACAAACTCAGTGGCAATTCTTCTGTTGGGTTGGGGAGAAAAGATTTTTTTCATGAGCCTGTATTTAGGATGGAGACATTTAGATCTGTGTTTTAATGCGCAGAGAGCAGAATCACTGGTTTCTAAGGTTGTAGCAAAAGTCTCAGAGTGAACAATGATGATTCTTCTCCATAGCAACTCCTTTCAGTCACATTATTTTTTTTCCTCCAGTAGAGGAGACATTCATTCATAAAAAAGATGTTTACGTCTCAAACTTTTGGATGGTATGGTTTGGACTTACTTGTTATTTTTATGGAAAAAGACGGAAGAAGGTATAATGAATGAATGAAAGTTGATTATGTTTTGTATAAAAGGGCAGTGGCTATCAATTTTAAAATCTTCCCTTTGGTTTAATTTAATTTACAGTTCCTTCAGTGAATATTAGCAAAAGAGGCAAGTAGTCTCGTTGTACTTATCATGGCACCATCTACTTATATGAGTACTTCTGGTAACATATCTTAGTTAATCCTTCTTGAAGCAAAATTTTATTTTATTTCATTATTTAAAAAAAAAATCCAGGCCTTTTTTATAGATGATTTTTGTTTCCCTCATCTTTGAATATCCTATATTTCTGCTTTATTTCATGATTATCTCTTTGTATGGGATAAAAAAAAAAAGAATATTAAAGATAATGTCTGGTGGAATGCTGCTGCTTATTTTTCTCTTTATTTTTGATTGGTTGTTTATAAAAGAGGGTGATTCAGGGAAATTCATAATACAGTTATTCGTTTTCCATGCTTTGCTTTATGTTATTTTTTTAAAAAAACAAATTTCTAATTGCTCCAGATAGAATGTGTCGCATATTCTAGAATGAAGAGGAGAACCTTGAGGTGCCTTTCCTTGGGTTGCTAAGGAAATCTGATGAAAAAACTTTGAATTAACGCCCACATCTCTTAAAAACCTTTATTGCTTGTGACAAACACATTTGTAGTCTGTAACGTGGACACTAAAACTGGACAGGTAATGTCCATTTATACTTGTGAAGTCCTGTGAGTTCTACTGTGAAAGAAAGGAATGGACTAGAGCAGGTGAACCTTTAGTAGTGGCCTCGCTGTTTGTGCAGGTTTTATGAATAAATATTCCTTGCACTCACGGAAGGTAATGATTTCAAATACACCCATCTAAAAAAATGCTGAAGTATCAAAAACTGTTAAATTGTGCTAAAGTTATGTTAAATGATAGGGTAATGTTTAGATTAATGTCTTTTCATTAATGGCCTTTCAGCTATCAAAGATTACAAAAGCACTTATAAAGGTATTAGGTTTTTGGGGAAAAAAAGTTGCATATAGTAATACTAGAAATAACTACTTCAAAATTATAATAAGCACATTTAAACTGTATTCTTGAGGCACTTAAATTTTCTGGTTTTACTGATGCATGGACAAATTGTAAAACTCATTCTTGGATTATTCTTTTTTCACCCTAGAAAAACCTCGAAAATTCTTCTTGAAGTATTTAACACCTGCTTCTCTCTTCTTTTATTTTTTCTTAACTTGGTGTAGTTGAGGTATAAAATTACCATTAAAAACCCCATTTATTTATATTGAAATAGGTGCAATTTTTCTTCATGTTCATCAAGAATGGTCAGACAAGACACACACACCTCTTTTGGAGTCAAGTAATATTTTAAGGATTGTTTCCCTCAAGGTTGTGACATCAGGAATCTGCATTATTCTGTAGGAATATAGAGTGCTTTACAACACAGAGGAATTACTTTTCATGTGATCATTTTGATAATTGTTTAATATGTAATAGGTGGTAATAGAATTTTAAGTATAAATGAGTACTAACAGTAAACAGGAAAAGAAACCTTTACATCTCATTCCTTACTAATGAAGCAGGAAAGTCATTCACATCTGAAGGTCACTTCAAAGGCCTTCATTGCAGCCTTTGATCATACTTCATATTTTTAATCTAATGCAAAAATAAGCAACTTAATTATCATTAACTTCAACCTGACTTCTGTTAGATTTTTTTGATGTTGATCAGTCAGAGTTTAAAAGTCCATAGAAAATTCAAAGGAAATTACCCATTTATATGCTTATTCACATGATATTTCATAGGCACTGAACTGCAAGGGAGAACAGAGCTAGGACTTGCTCATTGTCCCTTAAGGGAGGTGGTGATGCCTGACCAGAGAAACAACATGAAATAGGTTTGTCTGCACCTTTTGGTAAATTGTGCCCTGAGTGTAAATGATTTTTATGTTACGATTAAATTCCCTTCTTATAACCTACAATACATAAAATATTTCCCTTTAATAATGTCCTAGGGTGACTCCATTGAGTATATATATTCCATGTCTCTGTGCTTCAGCTTTAGTCTGTGAGGGAATTTTGTTATGGATACTGATCCTTGGTGACCAAGGTAATTTTCTCTCTCTATCTGGAAGAGGAAGAAAAAACAACCAAGAAGCATCAGCTTAAGGATAAAATTTCCAGCAATATCCCGGTCACAGCTGCAGTGGCTTGGAGCTTGTTAACACTCTCTCCCACAGCTGCAATGAATAAGGCTGGAGAAGGGCTCCTCTGGAGGGTGTGTTACAGTTCTGGCTACTCTCTGGGCACCTGAGATGTTTCTTCTGGGACTGTCTGGTGGAATTTGGATGAGTTCTGCAGGATTCTTCACATCACAGGACTGTGAGGTATCTCAGGTTTTTCTCTCATAACAACAGACTTTGCTGTTTAATACTATTGTATCTTGACTTGTGTGTTTACTAAAGTAAGTAGCTTATATTTTCCACACTTTCTTTGCTTTTCCTGAGTCTGGTGAGGGGAAGGGGTGGTTGTGGTTTTTTATTGGCTTAGCCCCCAGTTTGCCTTTACAAATACCCTTCCTCTAATGGGGACAGTTTGTGTCTCATTCATGTGGGAGTGATAATGTTATTCCAAGGTATAGACAGTAAGGCTGTACCATCTGAGTTTAGTCAAAGTACAGTTTATATCCTTTTATTGGAAAGAACACTAGCCTATTATTTCTCCCCTTGCTAGTGCCTTCTAGAATAATGATAATTTTCTTCTTTGTTGCATTTTTTTTACTCTGTAAAATCCACCCATCTGGCCATTTATTCTGGAAGCTGCTTTCCTCAATTTATGATATTATATATATATTAATGTACTATATATGTGTGTAGTACTTTTGACTATGAGCTCTGTTTGTTAAAGACTTTCAAGGCTGTCTTACAAAGCTGAGATATTTACATTAGGAATCGCCCATTTGTGTTGTTTCCAGCCTTGTATTCACTCATGACAGATACACATACACACCTTTGCTTCGGTTTGCTCTTTTTCCTTCTCATTTCTCATACTGCACGATGTGTAAAAACCTGTGATGAAGGCTCATCAAAGTCAACAGAACTCCTCATTTATCTGAGTTAGATTGCTTTTGTCATCCATTAGTCTTGAAGAGGCCCATCTTTCAAAGCCTGCCACAAAATGCTCAGTGAATGTCATAGGTGTCCTGCTGTATGTGAGGCTCCTTTGAATATATAAACTAATGTGTTCTGTGTATTTCTAGGCAGAGTCAGTACCTCAGCTGCTTTAAAGTGATTAAACTTGATAATATTTATAGGACTTACTGACCCTTATTCTATTGCCTACAGTATTTAAGTAAGCAGTGCCTCTGAGCCATTGTCTCAATATGAAAATAATATGAATTATCTTTTTTCCATACTCTCTTTTGTCTTTTTTTCCCCCAATAACTGCTGCTATTTTTAGTAAAAAAATATGGTTGTGTTTTTGTTTGTTGTAGTAATAGGGGTTATTTTTAGTAAAGTCTCCTGCCTCCCCAATTTAATTAGAATTTTTTTTCTTTTAATACTCCTGTTAAGCACTGGCTCTATCTACTAATATGAAAGATGTATTTTTGTTTATTATTACTAATAGACTTGTGATGATTTCCCATTGTTTTAATGCTTTTTAAACCTTTTTAAACAGTTGTTCATTTAACAGCATCCACATGTGCCCACATTCACAAAAGAATCTGGACTCTACTTTTTACTGGTGTTATTTTGTTGTCTGTGCAGACAAAATCACGTTATGATTTTCTTTGTCAAGTCAGCAAACATTTTTTTATGGTGTATTGGATATTCTCTCTAATGGATTGCTTCTACAAGGTGCTAATTCCCATCCTGTCAGTGATATAAGCCTAAAAAGTTCAGACCGCTTGAAATTTGATAGAAACATATGATCATTGCAATATTAATTTACAGGTTAAACCACAATAAATATATTGCTTCTTTATCATAATTTTCTTGTTAGAAAACCTTCCCCTTTACTGAATTATATTTAATTAAAGCTTTTCTTTAGGCTACTTGCATTTATTTCACAAGTCCTAGTAAAATGAAGAGTAGAGCAGTGGCAAAATATCACTAGAAGTGATTTGACCGCACAAGAATTTAAACTGGGCAATGCTAAAATCTATTACAACCTCCCAGATTTATCTTTTTTATATATGTATGTTTCCATGTCCGTCTTTCATTTCTGTCACTCTGCTTATCTGCCTATGGTGTCAGAGAAAGCAGGTGCTTCAAATCTTCATGCCTATTCTATAAAAAAAAATTTTTTTGAGATTGTTTTAGGTTTTTGGAATTGATGAGATCTATGTGATTTCTTGGTGTTTGCCTCAGCTTTTGATTACAGCAGGTTGAATGAAGATCATTCCCTGCCAGTTAGAGAAATACCACTATGTGCTGTGGTCAGAAGTCTCCTCTCCTTTCCCAGATCCTTTGTCTACTTAGTATCTATGTACAGGCTTAGATCTTCATATCTTCATATCTTTGCGCATCTGGAAGAAAATGTTACTGACTATTATGTATTTAGTTAACTCTAGAAAGTTTAGGAGCCAAAACAATTCCCAGTATCTCATGAGCTGCTCCCAGGAGAACCAGGCGACACATGCCGGCATTAACTGCTCCTGAGCTGTTCTTGTCCTGCCCCAGAGAGGGAAAAGAGGTAAGAGAAATACTTCTGCAGTAGATCTACAGTAAGAACTATATTCTTCTCAGAAATACCCTGAGTGCACTTCTAGCACTTCTGAGGGCTTCCTTTATCCTTAACCTCATTATATTCACGTGTCTTGTGAGCAACATGCAAGAACCGCTCTGAAGTTCAGCCCTTAGAAGTCGCCGTATATGAGGGCAAAATAAAAGTTATGCTTTCACTTGTATGCTTTCATCTGCCAAAAATGGGTGAAACCTTTTATCCTAATCTTGCCTTCCCTTGCATCTAATGAAAACATTTTTCATTTCCTGGTCTGACCAGCTCCAGGAGTAGTTTTATTTGGTGTGTGCTCTAATGAAAAACAAAGGCAATGTATCTGTAAAACTATTCACAAGTACATATGGACACTAATTCCACTGCTCAGACAAGTTACTGCTGTGGATTTGGAGTAAAAGCAACCTTTCCTCTCTATTCCCTGCTGTTTCTGAAATGGTGGTAGGATTGTGTGTTATGGCTCAATCTCATAAATGTTGAATTTAGTGCTATGAATAAAACCATTTAAGATGGTAAATATGTAGTTTTCCTTTCAACATCACAGATGAAGCGCAAAGTGTTCTGGTGCAGTAATTGAAGCTACTGTAGCTAAAAACAAAAAAAATTATTTGGTTATAGAGTTAACATGAGCCAATGACTTGCAATTGAGTTTTTTTAAGTCCCCAAAATAAACCATCAACTTCTTTGCATTAACAAGAATAAGCTAAAATAGTTGAGTAATAAAGACTAAAATTTCAATGAATGCTAATTCTATCAGTAATAATATGTAGATATTATTACACTCCCCATCTGTTCCTGCTTTCTTTCATTTTGTGAAAAATTATTTACTCACGTAGGTGACTTAACCCATATACTGATATGACATTTGCATCAGGCACTTGATCTGCAAGTTAATTTCATACAGTGGTTACAATATGTAAAAATAAGGTTAAGTGGTTGTAGTATACAAAGCAACTGAAAGGTGGAAAATACAAGAAAGAAAGGGTGACTCCCCCCTTCAGCTCCCACTCAAACCTTGCCTTTCATCACTAAAAATGTCTTACTGTACACTTACTCTCCATAAATAATGAGCTGAAACTTCTACTCTAGATCTATGATGGTGCAAATCTGAAGAGTTTTTTACTGTCTGTAACTCCATGGAAATTCATTAATATATTCCTGGAATGATGAACCGAGGAACTAGGCCCTTAATTTTTAATAAAACTCATATTATTTTAACAGAGGGGTTTTCTCTATTGAAATCCCATTTTCACATGTAGTTCTTGATCTTAAACCCCTATACAAACATACCCACCACCAGGACTAGATTTTCTGGAATTATTAATTTTAGTGAGGTTAGCTATGACCCTCCATTTTGGGATGTTGGGACAGTGACACTAGGAACTCAGGCTTTGCTGTGTTTGCTGGGAGAAGGTGATGTGTCCAAGCCTTCCCAAACGTGTAGGGGATGAGTTTTTGGGGTAAGCAGCACCTCTGCATCCGTCAGCTTCTGCAGTCTTGGGCAGAATGAGGCCCGCTCAGATCTGGCGGCATGACTGGTTGCTGCAAAAGAAAAAACATTTACATCTTCCACTGCTGCTCAAAGATGACATTTTGTCAAACGTTAATGGGAGCTGCCTCCTAACTCGGGCAGCTTCAAGGCCATGTGATCTGTTCATAATTCAGGATTGTGAAATTGCGCCTTCACAGTGTGAGTCTTGGTATGTCTCAAGGAGAATTACATTCACCATTTCTCCTCCCAGGACTAATTGCCTGGCAGTAGAGTAACAGAAAAGAAAGAAGACCCTTCAGATTTCCACAGTGGTGTCCTTGAAAATGTGAGCTGTACCTCTTGTTAATAGATGGGGTACTATTTTTAGTAAGAGAATCTAAAATAACAGAAATGGAATACATACAGCGTAGCATAATTTGTTTGAAATTGTCTAAGTTATTTAGACCAACAGTTTTATTTACTATGTGTGTTTTATATTTTTCTTCTAATACTATTAAGGATGACAACTTTGGATCAATTCACTTGGAAACTATGAACTCAGCCAAGGTGAAATGTATAAAACACTCAGTATTGCAGATCTGCTTGGCCTCTTTCCATCTGTTTGTGTATTTTGCCCTTCAAGCTATTTTTATTAGTTCTGTTTGTATTTTTTCAGTGTCCTTTCCTCATAAATTTAAGTTTGTAAGCAAGAAAAAGCCCATAAAAAGTAGAACAAATGAGAAACCAGAATGCTTGAGGAACTCAGAATATCACTTAAAAATGTTAATTTTACTATTTCTTCATGTCTTTGTCACGTATTGGATCCTTCAGCCTTTAGCCATTTAAACTTTCATATTTCTTACACACAGGCTGATTAGCCTTTCCAATTCCTCGGTGTTATTCTGAACAACATAAATGAATGTTGATCTAATATTAAATTTTCTTTTTTCTGTTATTTTCTGTTTTTTCTAGCTTATTTTTGTGTCCCACTGATGATTTTATACTCTAGAATGGTTTGTAACACAGAAGGGCTATTAACTGCTTCCTGTGTTGCAGGCAGCAAAACTTATGAGACATGCAAGACCTTTGTCATACAGTACATTACGAGGCAAAAATAGGCTTTAAGTTGTCAGAACAGGCACTGACATGTTGCCTTTCCTGCATTTTAACTATATTTTATAAGTACTTGGTAATTTCATTTTTGTTTTATTAGCAACAACAAAAATAAAAAAGTACATTTAAAAAAAAACTTTTTTCATTAACTCCATTTACCTGTTAATTTGACATGAAGCTGAATGAGGAACACAAGATTTTGTTTTAAAATATCACTTCAGATAATATATAAAAAAAATTAAAATTCCAGCGAAGGACATTTTCTTTTGTAGTAGATGCTAATAGATCTTATAATGTAACCACCCTCCAGTTACAGTGATCAAAACTTGATTCTGTCTTATGAGGGCAAATTATCTCACTGATACAACTATTCTTGCTGTTATGATTAAAGTTTCCCCTTTAAACATTGTTTCTAGATAAATTAAAAAATTTAAAAATGTTTTTCATGTGACCACATGAAGAGTCTAAGAAGCATAATTCCCACTAGACTGTCTTTCCTTAGAAAAAAACAGTTCATGATCATCTAAGCTCATCATGGTCTCTGCTTAGGGCAAACTGAACAGAAAGAAGTTCCCTAACCCAACGTAACTGATTCTGTGGATTTACTGCAGCTGGAGAGATGCATTTTCTAGAAATTATTGTTATTGTATCCATTGCAATGAGAATGATTATCAGTTTTAAATTAAAATATTGCATTTGGTTTAAGGCACCCATAAACTTCTTCATTAGTATCTCACCAGAGTCTGTAATTATTTGAAATAGCACAAGAGAACAGAGAGATTGCTCTAGGGCAACCCTGGTAGTGGGAATATGGTTTTCACACATCCATCAATCATTGTCTTACTTTAGGCTTGGGAACAAATAAAGATGAAAAAAGCTCACACGTAATGTCATTCATATTTGTTACAGAATTCTTTTTATTTATGATTGTTTGAGTCATAACACAGAAAAATCGTCTTTCACGTGAGCGCTGTCCTTTATGCAACACAGAATCACACACAGAATCACAGAATATTATGAGTTGGAACACAAAACACTTTTTTCTTTATAAGCTGATTTTTTACTAGAATTCCCATTTTGAGCAAAAACCCCCCAAATATGCAAACCAATAAAACTTTATAATGCCACTATCACAAGTATCTCACAATTTGTAACCACTGCAGACATAACTATTGTTTGAAATGTCACATTCAGAATTTTGAACTAACAGGCATAATACTTCTGTGTGATGTGTTCTCCCTCCTATCTTTTATTGGAAAGACCTTTTTCTCTGAACAATTACTAAAGGAACTACTTGTTGAGCATAGTATTTAAAGGATTAAATGTGAAATATTGCCAAGAGTTATAAGGCTGGTCACCTGGAATGTCTTTGTGAGTATGTGGGATAATAAAGACAATTGCTAAATTATTTTGGGCAATGAACGGAAACACTTTTAATGCAGATCTTAAATTAGACCAAAGAGTCTCTTGGGAGAGACAAATGACCTGCTCATCATAAGGATTGAAAAGGGCTAAGAAAGGGAAGGTTGAGTGATCATTCCTCGATGAAAGCCTATAGGTCATTTTTCTCACCTTCCCTTGTCCACTCTAGCATGGATAACCATGGGTAAACTTAAGCAGGCAGAAATCCCCGTGAATTGTTAATAAAAAGCTACAAACTTATGGTACCTTCATACTTATGGTACCATACGTAGGGAACTTAGGAAAGACACTCTTGTAATTGAAGTCTGACAAGAAAAAGATTTTGTATGATGTGGGAAAACAGAGGTTAATACTCTGTGCCTGAAAACACTGAGAGCTGCTCCTTGTATTATTATATCCCCATTGGCTTCTTATAAAGGAGTCAGAAACGTCAACAGAAGAAGGTCTATTGATCAGGCCACGATACAGTCCAGTTATAAATAACAATAGAAAAAACCGTGACTTCTCCTGGCTCTAGTATAGATCACTTTGACAGAGCGATGCACCCACTATGCAGTGAAGCCTCAGAGTGGAGGCTTAAGAACCATCCAAAAGTTCATTGGGTTATTGGTTTGTTTTGCCTCTTCTGTTTATAGAAGGAAAGATAGATCAGCAATCAGAAGCAGTGAGCAGCAGGTCTCTTCACCTCTTACCTGTGTTTGCTATGTGATAATGACTACTCTGTACTCCTAACTTGCTAATATTGCTGTTTACAAGTCAGATCTTCCTGCTGCAATAATGTGACTGTGGTTACTGTCTGATTATTTCGTGCCAGTTCTTTTCTTTACAAGATACCTAAACATTCAAACTCAAAATTTTCTGCTTCCATATATGTGCCAACAGAATAAAAAAAGAATTTTCTTTTCTAATGTCAGCCATTCGTCCCTTGTGTAGATGATTTGGCAGCCTAGATGGTGTTTTATTGTTTATGTTTAAGTCACTAAATTCAGATTTTGCATTTCAGAATAGTTAATGGTGTGTAGTAAAAACAAAATACAGAAGTGTAACATAACTTCAATGGTATTTTAGAGCAAATCCTCCAAATTATGTTCGCCATGTAATCTGGCAGGTAAAAAAGATTTGTCAGCTGCAAAGTGTATTACTTCTTTGGAGTAGAACAGAGGTTGCTTTTATTTTTGGACAGGGTAAAATCAATTTGGAAAGATTTAGTTAATTAGCAGAAACAAAAGTGAAAATCCAACCTATTAAATGTAGAAGCTATTAAGGAAACAGATGGACAAACAAAGCTGTTTTTCTCTTTGGCTTTGGGTCCAGTTATTAAGGGTGGAGAAATTAGCATAATCCTTTCATTTGCTCTAAATTTTAGGTCAATATTTAAAGCTGTGTGTGCATGAGCAGTGCAAGAGTTTTGAAAATTTAACTTTTGCTTTGGATACTCACACCATCTGGATTCTTTATTATAGCTGCACACGCAGGCCACCAGGACAGCTCTCAGAATAGGTAATGGATTGTGGCTCCTTCTGCAGCACCTTTCTCTTTGCCATGTCTTCCTTCTTCCTGTCCCTTTCACCCTCAGCTCTGGAACAGAAGCAGAAAAATCCCCCTTGTCTATTCAGTCACTAGACATTACATCAACAGTTTAGCTAGTGATAGTTAGCCAATGTCATCTAATCAGAGGATCACAGAATGGTCTGGGCTGAAAGGGACTTTAAAGATCATCCAGTTCCAAGCCCCCTGCTATGGACAAGGACACCTTCCACTAGGCACTGCTGGCCTGAATGGGGATATTCAAACATGGAAAATCAGGGCTGGAAGAATATTACAGAGTTCTCTGTGGTTCCTTGGTCTCTATAAGCCACTGTAGCAGCAAATTACCACCCTCTTATACAATCTCTTTGGCAGGAAGTTCTATTGTGTGAATTGATTGCTGTGGGCTCACCTTTAACTTTCTTCACCCACCTTGTCTAAACATGCCTCTTGGACACAACCAGTTCTTATGCTGGTTTTCTGTTCTTTCTTGCTTCTCCATCCAGAAATGCATCCCTGTTCCTGTCATTCACCTTGAAATCTGCTTCTCTGGAAATCTCTCCATATTCCAAGCATGCATTAATATCTAGGTAAAGCAAACAAACCTCTATTTTGCAAGTCTTTAGGAAATGTAAGGGTATGGTATGTAGGTACAATAGCCAGAAAAGAACACTTCAAACTCAGTCATGCACCTCAATAAAACATGCTCCCTACTTCCCTAACCTTATGTGTAAAACTGAAAGGCTGGAAAAAATTAATTGTTCTGTTGCTTTGGTGGCACCATGGAAAGCTCTTTACATTTTAAAAATTAAATTAATCCCTGAGTGGTAACTAAATACATTATTTGTTCAAAATATCAGCAATATTCCCTATGTCTCATACACAGACTTCTAGATCGATTTATTTATGCATTAAATACTCAGCTTTGATATTAATAGCTAGCTGTACATTTTATGCATCCTCAATGTTTCCTTAATTTCTTCAAAATTTATATGAAATATTAATATGGGGATTGGGACAGTTTAGTTCGTTAACTATAAATTAATAGCTGGCATTCATTATTTAGTAGTTAAATTCTGGCTTCTGTTTTTAATGCTTTTTCTTTCTCTAATTATTCTTTTCCTAATGGAAGTAATTATAGAGTGGTACAACACCAGATCAAAACAATATCTCCCCATATTTAAAAAGATGCTTAAATACATTTACTTAAAACTCAGAAGGTCATCCCAGGGCATGATGTTTCCTTAACCTTGTGAAGGGTAGAAAGGAAACAAAACATTTTTAAAATCTTGCATTTCCACTTGTCTAATTTTTAACTAGGGTGGATATTCATGGTGACAACCACAAAAGTAAAACATATGTGTAGTATTGAGTTCACCTGAATGCAGTATGTAAACAATCTGTTCCTTAACTCTGACCTAGTCTTGTTAATCTTGCTCTCATTGTAAGGTCATGTATTTCTAGTGTAATTCTCCTAACACTTGTAGGAGTACTTAAGGATGAAGCTTGTGCTTAATGGAGTGCATAAACTATTGCAGATGCAATGGAACCAAGAGAGTATCAGGGGACATATAGGCCTATCTGATGCAAAATAAGACCTATTAAAAATAATTAATTAATTTTCAGGATAAAGGACCTGATCCTAAATAAAATTCACATTTTCTTTGTAGAAGCGTTTTAGATATTTACAATGTATCAACTACACCTGGGCCAGTCATGTCAGACTTATTTCTTACATATTCAGGGCAGAAAAAAACATTTTTAGACCATACTTCTCACCCTAAGATTATTACCTAATTAGAGGGGTAAGCAATCACACCTTAAAGTAGCAGATTTTACCTGCTGAGAAAACCTGAAGTGACTGACTCAGTTACTCATGCCTACACTAGCAAATCCTCATCCCCTTGTTTTAATCCATCCCATGCTGGCTCCTGAAATTTTCCCTGTACAAAGGAGAAAAGGCACTGAAACAGTAAAACAAATACATATAGCAAGGATGCAGAAAGCTACTCCTGCAGCTTCTATGGTCTATGCAGTAGAGTTAACAAGTCATGTACATGAGTGTAGTAGAAATAGAAGTGAAATAGGCACAGACAACTTGTTCTATGTAATATGAGGGGAATGACCAAAACTTAACAAAACACTGACTTGGAAAATTCTGTAAGATTTACACAAATCAAAGGTTTCACAGAGTATTTTGAGTTTGAAGCGACCCACAAGGATCATCGAGTCCAACACTTGAATGACCCAGACAGGGATCAAACCTGTCACCGTGGCGTTATTAGCACCATCCACTGACCAGCTGAGCTAATCTCAGGGTAATTTTGAAACACAAGCTGGTTGGGGATTTTCTTCCTCTGCCCTCCCACCCCCTCCTCATTTTAGGAAGTGTGTGATTTGTACTTATCTTCTGCATCTGACCTGCCACTCATTAAATTGTCACTGCTTTTCCTAAAGCTTGCAGGCTTTGTAGTTTGAGTAGAAATGTAGTTATAAGACGAGGCAGAAGAAAAATGAGGTTGTTTGTCTCCTGGCTCTGTCACTACCTTGCCTGTCCTCCCTGTACTGAAGAACTCATTTTTCAGGTGCAAGCTTTTTTCCATGTTGATCCTTCCTTTGATTTAATTTACTATTCAAAATTCTCCTTGTAGTTCTTTATTCTGTGAACATATTGATAAAATACAGGAGAATGTGCTGATAGCTACACAAAGGTGAGATTTATCATCCATGCTTCACTCCTTAGCACCTTCACTAACAGAATTGTTAGTATTGTCTCAAAGATGTTAAAAGAAAAACACAAAATAGCTGAATTAAAGAGGTGAAGGGAGGGAAATTAATACTGATGGCAGCTGTTCTCCTAGACACTGACATGGGAGCTCAGAGGGCAAGAGCAGACATAGCAGAATGTTGTTGGGGACCCGTCATGCCATCTCATATCACCTTTGTGTTTTTAATTTTTTATTTGATACTAATAACACTATGCTATGGTCAATTATATAATAAAGGTCCCATAAGTAGCAGCAGAGTTACTCATTCATGGCTGGCTAATTCCTGTATTGTTAACAAACAGAGTTTAAATTACCCTGTGGTAGAGAAAGGCAGTTCTGCTGTCACTTTGGAGAGAAGTGCCTTGTGTGATGGTTGACAGAAAACTTAATACGGGCCAGTAGTGTGCCCAGTGGCTAAGAGGGCCAATGGCATCCTGGCCTGTATCAGGAACAGTGTGGTCAGTAGGACTAGGGAAATTATTCTTCCCTTATACTCGGCACTGGTCAGACCACATCTTGAGTACTGTGTCCAGTTTTGGGATCCACAGATTAAGAAGGATGTTGAGGTGCTTGAGAGGGTCCAGAGAAGGGTGACAAGGATGGTGAAAGGACCAGAGAATGAGCCCTATAAGGAGCGGCTGTGGGAGTTGGGATTATTCAGCCTGGAGAAGAGGAGACTCAGAGGTGACCTCATTGCTGTTTACAACTACCTGAGGGGAGGTTGCAGTCAGGTGGGTGTGAATTTCTTTTCTCAGGCTGCCAGCACCAGAACAAGAGGACATGGCCTTAAGCTACGCCAGGGGAGGTTTAGACTGGATGTCAGGAAGAGCTTTTTCCCAGAGACAGTGATCGCTCTGTGGAAGGGTCTTCCCAGGGAGGTGGTGGAGTCGCCATCCCTGTGGTGTTTAAGAAAAGGCTGGATGAGGAACTATGTGCCATGGTCTAGACAATGGGACGCTCAGATGGACAGAGTGTAGTGCCCATTGCTCTGGGGTTGAGGGAGCAATGCTTGTGTGGGAGTCACTTGGGAGTTGGACTAGATGATCCTTGTGGGTCTCTTCCAACTCAGAATGACCTGTGAACCTGTGTCTTTCTTGGGTCGGTATGGTCCAGCACCTGATAACACATAATTAAGTTATAAACTGCAGGTGTGCTATGTCAGTGATACATAAGTATGAAAGTCAGTTTTCAACAGGCTACTTGCTAACTCTGAGTTCTTCACAAAAATGAGCAGAAATATTAAACACAGTCACACATTTGTTGAAGCAGTATGCTACCACGTGACTTAAAAAATTTACTGAATTAAGTCACTCTTTCACAAATCTCAAATGCAAGAAGCTATTCAGTTTCCTATACAGGTAGAGCACAGAGTCACCATCACATCTGTGGCACAAAACAAAACCTAAAAGCTCTTCAGCTAAATGATTGTTATGCTCTTTTATATATATATATACACATATATGTACTTGAACTACCTAATTTAGAACAATTATATATTCACCAGATTTTATGATTTGAAGGAGGATAATGGGAGTGATACATCTTTCAATTATGTCTTTATGACCATAGCAAGTGGACTGTGTGATTCAAATCTCCAGCTATTAAAGTGCCTTTGCTATAACCTCAGGCCTTTATCTTACCTCAGATGGACTTCATAAAATGATAGTTCCCACCTTTGGGATTTATTAAGCAGATATGTTGTCCTTTACAGTTCTGAAAAAGGTCAGCTTCAGAATGTTGCTATTTCCTACAAGCAATCATCAGAAAATGCTAGTATTGGAAATGCTTGATATCTTAAATCTCAAGGTAATGGTGCTGGGACTTACCAGCTCCACAGCAGGCTGAATCTAAGTTCTCTGCAGTTGACTTCAGAAATGTGTTGAGCTGCTGCCATGTCTTTTAATACAACCAAAGTGATCTATTTTTAACCATAGGCTTAATCAGCATAGTTGAAATTTTGGCTATGACAAGGGAAAGGACTGTCACTATCTCATTTAATTAATTGCCCCATTTTTTTTTTCAATGAGAATGCAGTTGCTGAGCAGAAAAATCCTCAAAAAATTGTCAAGTCATGTTACTGTTTTGGGTCTATCTGGAAATTTGCTTCACAGCACATAATTTGGAATAGAAAGAATGAAAGGCAATGCACTCCAGTGACATGGCAATAGCAAAACCTGAAAAATTCAATTTCAACATATATGATACCCTGTGACCTTGGGATCCCTGGGATTAGTTGTCTTGCCAAAAACATAGTAAAGTTGACAAACCTAGGACTAAGGACAACTGAAGGATGTCTGAGCCTCCTTCTTAGCCTCATATTCCAGTTCATTTGTAGCCATTTTTTGCTGCAGATACAATAACTTTAGTACCTGGAATAGAGCACAATGTTGATCATAAAGATGAAAAAACCCCAACCCTCCAGAGCTATGGGAATTTTATTTTTTTTATAGCATATTCTCCAACAGATCTTTGGAAAAATGTTACAACAAGTATGTTACAACATACTTGTAACAGCCATTAAGCAAAATACAAAATTTAAATTTTTGTATAACTTCCTGAAAAGGCACTAACCTTGAATTAAAATCAGAAAATAAGCTTATTTTGCTCAGGAACTAAGGACAAGTTTGATGCATCATCACTGATTTAGCTAGAGCTAGGCTGATACTAAACTGCTGCGCAAGTAGTAAGAAAATCACAAGAATAATTTGAAAATATCAGAGCAGTATGTGCTGTATGGATAGGTGGGAGCTTGCTGCAGAATACAGCACATATAATTATGTTTTCATGTTCCATGTAGAGTTTTCTGTGAGCATTTTTCATGCATGAGTTGTTCTTTCCACTAATGACAGTTGGAAGCTGTGGTGCATTTGAAATCTGATGAGCATCAATTCCAAATTGCTTCTAAGGTGTGGTATGAATCAATTGATATCTTCTGTTCTGACATAAATTCAAGGACCATAGGTTTCAGAAGCATGTACACTGGTACAATTGTGGAATATGCAATATGTGTTGATGAACATGCTAAGAGGAATATAGAGATAATTATATGCAACTGTACTTGTGAAACAAAATCAATGTTATTTCCTACTGATATTCACAGAGGCATAAAATAGATTCAATGCTAATAGTTCTGCTAATTGCACATATCTTTATGCATGTTTATGAATACAAAATAATCAGTGTACTTCAGAATAAAAAGAAGCACAGCTCTTAGGAGGACATTTACTAACTAAAGTCGTTACAATAATGAAAGTTAGCTAATGGAGAAAACAAGAACACAAAATCACAGAATATTGGGTGAAAAAACTGGTCTCAATTTTAAGAACAGATTTTTGTAATAACTATAATTCTTTCTTTTAGTAGGTCTAAATCACAAATTGTCCTGTTTGAACTTCTTAAAAAAGAAAGATATTCTGCTTTTCTTCCTGTAATTTGAATATCTCATTGCATGCAACTGTTGTTTAGTGTAACAGACAAGTCTTTACAAACTGGAGAAATCCAATATGATTTGAAATACTGTAGAAAGAAATAATATTTTCTGAATGTCAAATGCCTAGAAATTTCCCTTGGAAATAGTTATTTTAATTGAAATATTTGAGCATTTCTCCTTCTTCTATGTCTTTCTCATTCCCATTGCTACTTCTTCGTCAGGTCATGACAAAATTTTGTGAGCCTAGCTTCCTCCTCACTCCCCTTTGCTGCCCGAGGAAGCACAATGAGCACAAGGTTCCTACCTCCAGGTCTGTTCCAGCAGCTCCATTTCCTCTCCTGGGATGAAATGTCAGCCATCCTCTCTCTTGCCAGGAGGGGTGAGAAGGGCTGGCTGGTGTGCTGGTGGAGCAACCTGCTGTTACTCCTGCCATGGGATGGGACTGGAAATCATGGAGTTGTGTGGGAAGAGTGGTATCCTACCACAGCTTCCCCAGTGTCTGTATCAACAGCAATGTCCACCAAACCTGCAGTCCAAGCTCTCCAGATCTTGCACAGATACAAAATAGTGAATATGGCCTGACCAGGAGGATGAGGTGGACCT
>WEKX01011156.1:0-35831 GCA_013390025.1 Pitta sordida
TGTCTGTCTGTCTGTCTTTCTGTCTGTGTGTCTCTGCATGTATGTACATGTCCACCTTTATTTCTGTCTGTGTGTGTCTCCGTGTCTTTGTAAGTGTCCATGTGTACTTCAGTGTATCTGTGTGACTGTCTGTCTTGTCCGTGTGTCTCTGTCTGTCAGTCTGTCTGTCTGTGTGTCCGTGTGTATCTGTGTGTGTGAGTCTGTCTGTGTGTCCGTGTGTATCTGTGTGTGTGGGTGAGTCTGTCTGTGTGTCCATGTGTATCTCTGTGTGTGTGTCAGTCTGTCTGTCTGTGTGTCCGTGTCCGTCCCCCCGGATTTGGGAGCCCCGCGGGCCGTGTCCGGCTCTTTGCTGCTGTGCCCAGGCCAGTCCCCATGAGGTGGCAGCTCCTGGCCCGTGGCGTAGGACAGGAGGGCTCCGATGGACTGTCCTGGTGGTTCCTGCGGGCCCCGCGGGCGCCGAAAGTCTCGTGGTGTCCGTCCCTGTGTGGGGATGAACGTGCGGACCAGTGTGTCTTCCTGATTCCACACACAGATTCACAGATTATTGTGAGTTGGAAGGGACCCACAAGGATCATCGAGTCCAACTCTTAAACCACACCACTGCCTCCTCGGCGGGAATCGAACCCTTGTCTCCCGCAGGGCAGGCGGGGACACACCACTGCACTAAAGTGGATTTTTCACACATGGATGGAAAACCTCATTTAGACAGGTTAGACAGAGTATAAGACAGGTAATTGCGGGTTCTCTGTCAGTGTCATTTGACTACCTGGCAAAGAAGTTGCCAGAGCTTTTCTTGGCCGTGGAGTTCATCAGCCCGTTGACACTCACGAAACACCGGTTCTGCACTAGCTAAAATTTGTGACTCTTTACCTTTGACAGGCAAATATGTTGAACCAACGTCTGTACCATTTACTAATTTTCACATCTCCACTAGTGTTCGATACTACTCTGCCCAAATCCATCAGATGTCACAATGTGTATTTCTCTCCCTGTGTACAGCTTATTCGCTTTAATTTATTTGATGCTGAATGTGAAAAACGCACACTGAGGAACTAAACTTTCTGTAACAGAACTACTATGTATTATGTTTTTTCTTTACCTTCCAAAAGTGAGTCTAGTGTCCTAATGCTGAAACCAAATCCATCACTGCCTAATTAATTCTGCATGTCTAAAGCTGTTGACTCAACAGCCTGACTTCTCCAGGTCCCGGTTGTCCTCAGCACAGTGGTGCTGTACGTGTGTAGTAGATGGGTAGAAGTGAAACAGTTGGAATAGCAATTCCTGTTAACTAGCATATATCAAACATGTGTTCACAGAATTGTTAGGGTTGGAAGGAGCCTCTGGTGACCACCCAGTCCAAACCCTCTGCCAAGGCAGGGTCACCTCGTGCAGGTGACACAGGAATGTGTCCAGGTGGGTTTGGAATGTCTCTGGAGACAGATACTCCAAAGCCTCCATGGGCAGCCTGTTCCAGTGCTCTGCCCCCCTCAACGTAAAGAAGCTCTTCCTCATGTTGAGGTGAAACTTCTTGTGAAAATACTCAGATACTTGTTTCCGTAATCGTTAGAAATGAGTGGGATTTTCTTTTAGGGTGTAGTAGATGGGCAACAGAAGCAACATCAAAATGATGCTAGTTGTCTTTCTGGCAGCAGAACTCACCGTGGGCCAGCTGAAAGAGTAACTAAGTTGTAATATTTTTGTATGGAAGTCTGTGTTGAGACAATGTAGGAAAAGTATGAACACAATAAGAAATGGTATAGCAAAATTTTTCATGCCATTCAGAGTATAGAATAGCTGATTTCATATGATAATGTATATGATATGGCAGAACACAATGAGCTTAGAGGGAGGGTCTTGAATAAAACCATACAGTGGGAGCAACTTTTGCATGGGTATGACAACTGCCAAGGACAAATGTGTATCTGTGAATGACAATATACGTCACAGGTTATGTCTGTAGTCTGTAAACAGTACTTCTTATTTTTTCATATGGAATCAATTTTGATCGCATCATCTCCTACTCATTTTGGGAAAACTTATTGTCCACCAAGAAATATAGGAGCAATTCTATTCAGTTTTTCCTGCTCTTCTGACTGGTGAGTGAACATTCCAGCCCTGTATTTATAAAAACAAACATTTCCCAGGGTCATAGATATCAGTGTAGGAGTCAGAGATCAAGAGAACTTGACTTCTAGTTTCATAATTGGTGCATGAATTCACGCGTCAGTAATCTCATCAGCTGCAGACTGGGACTGCAGCAATTTTGTGTAATGGGGGGGTAGGAAGGAGTGCTGAAAGCACAGAATGCTTGACTACTTCTGATGTAGTTAACTGAATAACTCCGTTAATCAGGAAACAAAATAGCTGCTGTTTTTCTTTTCCCATGTGAGGAATTTGCTGTTTACCTTGTTGACTGAATCATTCTGACTCAGAGACATTTTTCTTATGCTGGCTTTCTCCTGACCTTCAGCACAGGACTGAAGTTCACCTTTTGTCCTCTGTATTTCCTCTTGTAATAGGGGAAGTAATAATTTGCATTCTTTTCTGCCTTTCGCTCGGGGTATTTAGGCTGCTGCTCAACAGGAAATGAAGAGGAAAGAGTTGTTGTCATAGATTAATCCAAACCTTAGCTCTTGGGTGGATGGATAGGATTTTCTCTCACAGCTCAGGTAGGAATTCAGCACAAGTGCCTGAACACTGTCCCTAAGGAAACACATTAAGCAGCTGAACATCTGAGGGCAGCAGCAGTTCTGGTGAAGGGACTCATTAGGTTCTGTTATCTGTGTAAATGCAGATGCTCCCTGACATCGTTAATACCCCATGTTGCCATAATGCCAGGCAGAGAGGGTACCCTTGTACCCTCACATTGCTGAAAAAGCTGAGCTGCCCAGAACTCTTTCCTGACTGAGCCAAGTTCTCTGAGACAGGAACTCCCTGCAATAACCCCTCTAACAGACCTAGGACTCAGGCCAAATCTTGCCATGAAATAAATTTATTTTTCCTTCAGCAGTAGGAATAATGGAAGATTTGGCATTAGAATTCATACTGGAATGGAAAATTTGCCCTTGCTCACAATTTTTCTTTAGACAGCATCTTGTCTAAAAATATTTTTCGATAAGAAACACTTCTTTCCTTTTTCTTTTTTTTTTTTTTAATATATGCACAAAAAATCTGTGTCATTTATCACATCTTGGTGACTTAGGAACTGCTGTAACACTATTGTGTGGACTGTCAACAGCCCTCACATGAGGTCTAACTGTGACCTTTTAGGGCTTTGCCAGAATAAAACAGTTTTAAGCAGTAGTTTCTCAAAGATCTCTACCAGTGAAACACCTTTCCTTTCTGCTGCTGATTTTTCATTTTAGTAACACTGTCTTTGATCAAATCTCCACACATGAGGCAATAACCATCCACCACAGGCCTTCACCATGAATCATGACTAGGAATTAGTAATGACCTCAGGCTTCAGAAGAAAAGACATCTTCAATTTTTCTCTGAGATCCTCATCAACTAAACCAAAGTTCTGCTACAGGTGGGGTGGATACACACAACGGTGGGGTGGACACACACAATCCAAGGGCTAGGAAGCACAAAACTGGTTAACCTGTTCTACATTTGATACAAGTAGCATGCATCTTTCCACGTGAGGACAGATTTCCATCTTAGTGTAAGACTGTAGCCTAGAATAGATGCTCAATCTTGCTGAACAGCACTTGGAAACAGGCTGAAGGGAAGAGCACAGGGGAAACGCAAAAACAAGGAGGCTTGCCATTGGCCCTACGTGCCTGGCAGTGGTGGCAGTGGTAATGTGAGGAAAGACAAGATGCAAAAGTCTGTTTGGGGTGGACTTGTCCAGTGAGCAGGAGACCATGCCGTGCAGGACTCCCATGGCAGGAGGCAGAGGTGAGCCTGGGAAGGTAAAAATGCAGGGTTTCTTCTTGGGCAGAGGATTTGCATGCAGTTACAGATAAGTACAATGTCTTTTTTCTGCGGTGATATCAGCATGAAATGAGATTGGGGGATAGGGGGCAGGTATTTGCTAGTAAAGCCCAGATCTTTTGCCCACTCCCACAGAGGTTTGCTGGAGTTGGCCTTCTGTGAGCCTGTCACGAGGCTGGCTGTGCCAACAAGAAGGAGCATGGGATGGGTATTGTACAGACATTATGGGGACATTAAAGCCTCCTTTTATTCATATTGAAAACCTTTATTTATTTGTGCAAATAGTGTTCATGCAAATTATGCAGCTACACTAAAGAGAGGCCCTTTAAGAATGTGTCTCTGAAAACACAGGCTCCTTTGCCAACAAATAATGGGACTTCCTTAATTATCAGCTGTTATCTTCTGGGTTTGGCAAACTTCTGTTGCTTTATGTGCGGTTGCTTCTTTTATGCTTTGACATTAATGAATTCGAACTGAAATTATGTGCCGAGGAAAACAAAGTGATCTGTATAAATAATAAAACGCTGTTCTTGTGTGTGTCAAAAAGAGGGAGATCAAGTATTGTGCAGAAGGAATTTGGAAACTGTGCTTTCACACAAGCATCTTAATAGAAACTAATAACTGGCTCCAAATCACAGAAGTGCTTTAAGAGTTGTTGTTTTGGAAATCTATCTAAGCAGAACTCAGTAAGTCTGGCTGGTGTTGGAGGCTTTCTGTGTCAGGTGGCAAGCTCTATTGTAACAGAGGAGTTCATATGCAATTTTAAACAATGAATCTTGTGGGGGAAGAGGAGAGAAATGAGTTGTTAAGCAACAGGTATGTGGGTCACCAGGGTGTTGCTGGTCAGGAGAAATTAGATATGTACAGATTCTCCCACTGTTTCAGAGGAAGAGCAGAAAGAAACCAGCTGGAGAAGAGAAAGTAAGTGAGAGAAATTATGCTGGGTTGAAAGAAGGAGCTAAATCCAGGATTCTTGAATTTCTTAGAAAGCTCTGTCTGAGCGTAAGCAATATTCTGGAGATGAGGCAGAGAAATAGGAGCCTGAGACCCAAAGGAGCCCATGAGTCATCAAGGCTTACTGGTAGCTGTAGGGACAAATATGTACTGAAGTCTCTCCATTACGCTATGAGGCTTTAGTGTGCTGTGGTTTTATTAATTTGTCCAGATGCATCTGCTTTTCTGATAGCCAAAGAGAAGAGCAATTTGAGGTCGGAGTCTCTACAAGGACTGCTGGGTTATTTGCACCTCTCCCAGGGGAGCCAGTGCTGGTCCTGCAGCAGCTGAGCCAGAAGGTCTTGTTTCCAGGAAGGGTCTGCAGACAGAAAAAATCCCCAACGCCCTGTGCTCTGAAAATATTCCAGAGATGATGTCTGCGTTTCTTGTTTGACTTGAACCTGAGCCCAGGGCCTACATCTCATCTTGGAGGCAGCTGCATCCAAGACCAATGGCTTCCAATGGTTTCTGCCTTTCTGCTAAACTGGTGGTCCTTTGTGAGGGCCCCTCTAGAGTAGGAGTGCCGAGGGTCCACTTGAAAGGCAAACGTATCTGTACAACCTTTCCTGTGGAGCAGAGTCAAGGACAAGTTTTCATGCAGCCAGTTTCTGGTCAGTTGGTTACCAGAACCTCAGAGCATCTCATTGCCTGTCTGAAACAAGCGGGAGTCCAAGCTTGTGTATGTGGGCAAGCTTTTCTCAAACCTTGCAAACCCCATAGGCTTATCCTGCTCGAGATAAGAAGGATTATAGAGACCAGGAATTAAGTGTGGGGATGGACAGTTAATTAGAACCAAATGGCCAAGGCAGACAGGACAAAAGACTGTAGCATGCTCAGGAGGAAAGTAACTCAAAATCTCATAGTTCAACACACGTCACTTGGTACAACTCCAAGAGAGAGAGCATGGCTCTAGCTGTTTACACTGGTTTTATGCCAACTGTCCCAAAATTACCAGTGCCCTGACTTTCATACTTCTTGGGCCAGTGCCCAGCTGTATGTGCTGGGTGCTGTGTCACCACAGAAATTTCTTAAGTGTTATATAAGTAAGTTGGAGTTTTGGCCAGTGAAGTTTAAACTGCATTATGTAGATGACAAATGGTGCTCATAGAGACCAGCTCTACCTGGTTCCTTTCTTGCCTAGAGATCACTAATGTTCTGGTGTTTCCTTATCACAGCTCCTCTCTGTAAAGCTGTAAATAGTCATTAGTTTGGCCTTTGTTTTTTTCAGTACTCTGTTAGATCAATTATACAACTGTTAGATGTTATTTCCCAAAGTACACAGAGGATGAGGGCTGGCTTCTTTTTGCCCAGCGGGTGTTTCTAAGGAGACAGCTCATGTGCCCTGTGCATCCCTGCCTGGGGTGCCAAGACCCTGAAGACACATCAAGTGCAATTTCAGTGCTCCTGATGGTGCACTGACAACTCCTGATGCTCCTCAGATGACCTGGTCCCCTGCCACACTGCTCCCTTTGAATACTTTTCCATTCTTTGCATCTTCTGCTGCCTGCACTTGGCATGAGTGGGCTTAGCAGCTTAGAGGCATTTACATCAATTTGGTGCCTTATTTCTCCAAAGCAGTGTCTTCTCTGTGGCAATTCACACCGCAGGTAGTGAGAAGGAGCTGATGGGTAAGCAGTGCCTGTTCTTGTAATAGAACCCTGAGATGGTCAATAGAGGAGGCACTCTTCTGCCCAGGAATGCAGTGACAAGCACACTTGCAAGTGTAGGTACTGACCAGGCAAGCAAAGGGGAGATCATGCCCTGCTTGTATTGTTTACTGCAATGCAGGACAGAGATGCTTAGCTAGCTTGAGTAAGGAAAACACTTGTAAAAATCGTGCTTCTCTGTCAGCAAACATATTCTGGTGTCTGAGCTGGCTCGCTCCAACCACCACATGCAAACTGCAATGATTTGGAGGATTAGGATATGTTCAAGGGTTAGACTGTGGACACATTTCACAAATGTAGGAGAAGGTGTAACCTTAACAGAGACTATTTACTGCAGCACTTGAGTCTTTGCTTCAAAACTCATTTTCGTTTCTCCAGAAGAAACATTTTTTTGATAGAGGGGAAGGAACCTATTTTTTTATGAAGCACCGTTCTTGAAAATTACCTTATTTGATGAATTTTTCTTGAAGAATGTCAGCTTGGAGCAGATATTTTCTGCTTCCAGGAAAGTTTTTCTAGAGTTCTGCCTCCTGTAAACATTTATACAAACAACTAGAGACTGCTAGAGTTATAAGCCACTAAGAAATATGAGCCTAGGATGCAAAACAGTGAAGCTTAATAGTAGCATTGTTAACTTCGCTTCATAAACAGATGCATTTAATATGGTTTTGTATAATAAATGCTAGCTTAGACATGAAATTTTTGCATCATTTTTTTATGACACAGCAAGAAAAATTTAGTATAGCCATACAGAGTGTTGAGTATTTTCTGGCAGATGTTGTCTTTCTTAAATGATCCTTGAGGTTGTTTGATAGTTTTAAGTTGCAATGGACTGGTATTGGTGTTCTTTCCATACGATGTTTCATGTAAGGCAAGTGACTACTTGTTTTGACAGACTGTAAAAGATACGTAATTATTAAGGGAAAAGGGCTAGTTCATTCCTGTGACACTTTATGGATTTACATGCTTATGTGAATTGGACGTAAAACATGTCAGCTCATCTGTGGTTTTGTGGGGTTTTGCTTCAAGTGCTCAAAAGAAGCTCTTACCATTTTTTATCTCAGAGAAAGGAGATCTAGTGGATTAAACGATGCAATTAAAAGATTTACATAACAACAGACAAAAATTTCACAGCCAAACAGTCTTGTTTATGTTTAATTCACAATACTACCATGTTGAGACCCCAAGAATTTTAATGGAGGTATGACTTTACACTAAGTTTCAACAAGATAATTCACAATAGAGTGAAGTGGATGGCAATTCCCATGCCCCTCTGAACTGAGCTGTCTGAGAAGTTGCAATGGTGACAGTGGGTAACAGCACCTATGTCTCAGCGCTGGGACACCAGCTCCCACTGGAAGGCCCTGGCAGACACTTTACCCATCCAGAAGATAAGGGTGTCTGGAAACCTGGACAAGAGAAGAAGATAAGAGTCCAGAAGATAAATGTGGCTGCCATGATACTGGTGCGTCATTTAATAATTAGCTGACTTTAAGTCTGTGGAGTAACTTTCTCACAGGTCACGTTGGCAGTTATCTTTATAATAAAGCTCTATTTTTTGTGGTGTTTTGGGAGCAACATTTACCAGACTTAAGAACCTGCATTTTGTGATAACTTCTAAGATACTTTGAAGTTATATGTAGTGGAACCCCATTCTTCTAATATGCTATTCATACAATATGTTTTCTTTATGAGAATTGTAAGAATTTCTGGGAGTTTATTCTGAAAATTTGCATTAATTTGGACTTTTTCCCCAAATAGTCAATGTCAGTAAGTTAAGTATAGATGGAAAATATTGCAGTCTAGTGTTTCTAATGCTGAGCAAATATATGAGTATACAATACCTTATACTAATTAAAAATGTAGTGGTTTTGTTGCTTCCAAGTTGACTTCAGCCTCAGATAATGGGCTAAAAAGTGCAAGCTCAGCACTTTGATTGGAACTGTAATGTCTTTAGCAAATGAGAGAAATTGAATTCCCTTTGCCTACATAACCTTTGCCTTCACTGCTTTTGCCTTATTCACATTTGGAAGTACACATCATCCCCAAGTGTGTTTAAATAGCAGCAGGATGGAAGTAGTGACTGTGTTTTTATAGACCGAATGCCCCTGAGTTCCATGGGAACTGGCTGCTAAATTGTACTAAATTTTACTATACATGAGCACACATGGCTCAGACCTGAGCTCTACATCCGAAATGTTGTAATGAAAAGCATCACTTTATTTTTTTTAATACTATTTCTAGCAAGGGCAAACCTATTTCATATAATTGAAAAAATATTTTTCCTTCCCATATTTTCTCTCATATCTATACTAATGTGTGTGCATAGATATATATATATATATATGTACACACATGTAATACCACAGAACAGAGCAGACAGTACCGGGCATATTAGAATTTATTTATGTGCTGGACATTAAATGTATGCATCCTCTGTATTATTTACTAACAACTACTTTATTGCAGACATCAGAAAAATGTGGAATTCCACTATGTCTGAGAGGACTGATTACATTCACAATGGTGAACAGATTAACCATTTAGATGCAGGTATCAAGGTTGTCACTCAAACTGGCAGCACCTCAGAATAGCTAAAGCTTATCAAAAATTGTCTGGATTGGAAATGACAGCCATACATGCATGAATGCGTCTGTATGGCTGGAAGATTGTTGAAGTGTGAAGTGAAGAAGTTCACTTTAGTTTATTTTTTATCATAATTACTGTATTTTGTGAAGGAACATTGACTTGCCACATGATAAATACACGGGGAAACAGAAAGAAACTTCATTCTCTTATCATCTTTGTCTCCCAAAGGTCACCACATTTGAACAAAGCATATTTATTTCATTCCTTATGCATTTGTCTAGCCATTTACTGTACTCTGTATAAGTGAAGCAGAATAATTTTTTGCGAGACTAATTAAAAGTTGCATGGTAGAAAATGTTTTTGTGATCACACCACCGTAACGAAATTGAGCTGTCTTTACTGACATATGCTCCATTTACTGGGTTTTTTAAAACTTATTTCCCACACTTCCAACAGATTTTTTTTTTAAAGAAAACGTAATAGTTTTTCATCCTAAGAAAATTAATATCCTTAATGAATATATAGAGAAAAATAAAGTGACAATCTATCTCATGTTTTTACTATTTATTGTGTGGCTTTGTACTGCTTCCTAGCTCTATAGTATGTTACAAAACTTCCATGTCAAATCAAGAACAGCTAAATCATCTCCGAGTCAACAGGATTAATGCTAAAGTTTTTTTTTGTCTCCATTCCAGTGGCATTATAGTCTCCTTCAGACCCAGCATGAAGTACTAACCAGGCAGTTTCACCATGCTCTATATTTTGAATCCCATGTGGAATAAACATTTAGTGAATGAAAAGGCTATTAATTTAGTTATATGATTTCATCATAGACTGTTAAGAGAGATGAGGATTGCACTGAGAAAGTCTGGAGGTTCTAGCAAGACAAGTGGACTAGCCCAATATTATATTAAAGAAAAAATATATAGATTAAATCTCCCAAGTTAGCTCAAACAACTGTTAATTCTTCCTAAAGGTTACCATATGTGGGAGCAGGACTTAGTTTTGTAGCTGGTGTTATTGAGGAGAAAATGGTCTACCAAAGTAAGGGGTAATGCCCAATTTGAACTGGCACAGCTCTCCAAAGTGCCCATTTGGCTTCCACAGAGAATTTGGGAAATTTTCTTCTTCAGGTGTTACGTGCTTAATGAAATTGGAAGAATTAATGCTCTTTGTGTATACAACTGCCATATCTGAATCAGCCAGTGGATAAAGTGTTGATAATATCAGAAGTTCATGTCATGGCCAAAAAGACTAAAACACGTGACGCATTTGATGCATTTTCTCCATACAGATGTGGGGATGGGAACTAGTCTTAATCCTCCTACTGGTTCCAGCAAGTGTCCTTCAGCAAGTTCTGAAACTCCAGTTGGCAGAACATGAATGTTTTTTATTATTCTGACCATTGATGTTAAGATGGCACCTAGAAGACTTCTGCAAGATTGAGTCTCTGTGAGTGGGACAACCGAGAGCCATGAAAAAAGTGCCCTGCAGAGATATCAACCCATTGGGTGGGAGAAAGGAAGTATCTTTAAAAGGTGGAGGAAGGGGGTAAGGAAGAAAAGCCTTAAGGCTCTACCTGCATTGAAGAAGTGAAAAAGCCATTGCCAGGATATATTAGTTTTGTTGCAAGTCTGTGACTGCCTAAAGCAGAAACCCATACATATACATACTATTTTTCATTTTCAGTGGTTGACCACATGAGTGCAGATGAAATGCCTCCTTTTCCAAATGCATGGAAATGGCTCTGAGATATGGATAGATATGGGATTGTCAACTCCAATTAGTTGAAGAAATGACCTACTGTACTTCTCTTCTATAGGTATTACAAAAGCCGTTCCGCCCATGAATTAGACATCGGTGAGAGGCTGAATTTAAGCCCACTATTGTATGGGAATGTCCACTCCGCTTTGCCACACTAAAGACATTCAGGCAGGCAGAACACCCTCCGCTGACTCATTAGGGCATACATTAGAGGCAAACTCGCTGTGCTCGCCATGAACCCACAGAGCTCTCTTGAATGGTAGCCCTTGGTGGATGCTTGCAGGGCAGGCCGGTTCCCACAGCACCCCGCTGATCCCCTGTGAACAGATTCACAGCTCCCCGCTGGCTGCAGGAATGGATTGCTTGCCCCATCCTCACCCGCCACTGACAGCCCTCATAATAATAACCTGCCCGGGGGGCGAGGGATGGGGACGGGTTTCTGACAACTCATTAGCCTGAGATATGGTCGGTTCCTGCCAGGGATTGTCACCACTGCTGCAGAGGGAGCAGGACAATGCTGCCCAACACCAGTCAGGCCCTTTCAGGACCATCCTTTCCCCAAAAAGTCGCTTTCATCCTCAGAAAGGAGCACCTGCAGAGGGTGGCTCCTTGAAGATTCCCAAGGAGGGAAAAACCAGGAAAATTGGAAGTGCCAGAAGTGCTGAGGAGAAAAGTGAGACCAGCAGGGCGTCATATGATGCTACAATGAAACCACAGCTGCTCAGAGGGGTGGGAGGCAGCCCTGGGCTCAGGCATGCACACATCAGCCAACCTCGAAGCAGCAGTTCAGCTCTGTGGTCCTGGGTCTGGTTTCTGAAGGGCTGTCTCTCTTCCTCCTTTAGCTTCATCAGAATATCATCATCAAGATACCACTCTGGGAAAAGAAATCAAGAAAAGTGAATACTGCTTTTCATTGTTCTCTCCAGTTTGTAATTTAAAATCCTGGTGCACTGAATTGCCCTGTGACTTTTGGTCCTGCCAAGAACTACAGGTGAGGAGACCCTGTCCACTCCCCTGTGTTACTGGAGTGGATGACAGGGAACTTCCGAGTTTGACAGAAATGCTTTGGGTGTAACTTCTCTGTGTATAAAAATCACCACCTAGAAATAACTTAGCAGGGTTCAGTAGGAGGGCTGTGAAGAGCTGTCCATGATGAGCTGGTTTTTTCTGGCAGTCATGGAATGCTCTTACCTTACCTCCAGCTTGGAGAATGATGCTTGCAAAACTAAAAGCACCCGACAAGACCAAGGCGTAGATTAGTCACTACAGTTGTCCTTGCTTGTAGTTGGATGGGAGCAAGACAATATTTCACCTTTATTACATGTATCTTGTGTGATACCTGAGGGAATTGTCTATGTGGACTGAAACTGATGTTTACAAGTTTAATCATTGCATTCCAAAAAAGCAAAAGCATTTATTTATAAGATCTCATCTCTCTGCATATTGGTAGACAATGAAACTCTAATGGGTGTTTTACGGATTTTAGTGCAGAAACATGAAATGGCTTCATTAAGAGAAATAATTTTCAGCACTACTGCAGAGAAATGCCATCTATCAAGAGTGGAGACAGTCACTTTAAGAAAATGCTGGCAAGGCCTAATTTGACAGAAAAGAAAGCACAAAACAATTCAGGCCATAAATAAATAAATAAAAAGAATCATCACAGTGTGGTGTTCCCATAGCTCAGGGGCTATAGAAATAAGAATGAAGACTTTCTGAACCACAGCTCTCAAAGTACTCCAGTGTTGTGGTCAGGAATAGCTCACTGCTATTGTTGAAGTATTGGGGGGTATGTAAAATTATAAAGGAACAACGGTTTCAGAAGGGAGGGAAATAGAAAAGGATGAATCTATGTGCAGTGGTATAAAACTGTGTTATTTTATTGTTTCTGTCTTCTAAGCAGCTTGTCTTGTAAGCAGGACTTCAACTCTGGAGATACAGAGATATTTCAGGCACCCTGGCAATGTTCCAGATCCACTAACAGTCCTCCCTAGTCATGCGAAGCAGCAACACGTAGTAAATTGTACTGAAGGCCAACAAAAGGTTTTTAACAGCTTTGTTAATGAATTGGAAAGGCAGGAGCATGTCAATGACATTAGCAGAAAATGTTAAATTTGGATCTGTTGCAGGCAGAAAAATTGCTCAAAGACAAACATGGAGATTAAAATGATTTGCCAGAATTGATACCAAATCATTCAGATTCAGAAACTGCAACTGTTGAAAAGAAAGTCAAATATAGATATCTCAAGTACGTGTATTTATCAAATATTTAGGTTTCAGATGCAATCTAAACCATGCAGTCTAACCAGAAGAACTGACCTCTTGTGAAAATAGAGGCCCAGCAGATATACATAAATGTGACATCATCTGCTGGCAAGTGACAGCTGGTACTGTCCCAGTGGCCTAAAACAGAGCTATTGATGGGAAAAGGAGTAAAGAGAGGGAAAGAAACTAAATTAATCTAAATTAAAAGTCTGGCTGACATGATCTAAGGCTGCAGTAAGATACTGCTAAGTAAATAAGACATGTTTGTTTCCAAGCTGTCTTGAGAAAGAGGCAAAAAAAAATCTTTGAAGAAGAACTTCGTGAGAGACTCAAACAGTAGCGGAATTAAATGGGTATGGATGTGGATGTGTGCTTTGTCAAAGACAAGGGAAAGCCAGAATCTGCTTTTGGGATAAACTACAGAAGTGTCTTGTCCTTCCAACAAAGAAGATTCAGTTGGTAGAGGGAGAAACTCTAATTTATGAAGAAGGCATTATGATCAGTGATGTATGCACGAGTGCAACTGCGGTTTTGTACACAGTAGAGCAATCTTCTGAGGGAGGCAGACGTATATGGCTGAGAAGATTTCCTCTGGACACATTCCTCTGGGGGATTCACCAGTCCAGTTTTCTGGACCAGGGTCATATACCTGAATTGCTTTAAGCACTCAGTACAAAGCAGAGGACAAACTTTATTATCTATTTCCAAGGAATTCTGGCTAACTAAACCAATATAAAGAAGTTTTCCTCAAGTACAAAAAAATTTTCTCACGCAGAAAAAGAATTCGTGTGATTGTAAAAATCCACATTCTGTTGGATTTTTTTGCCATGCTAATCATGTTTTTCTTGGATGTGGGACTTTCTTCTAGAATGGAAAATACTAATCGTCCTTGAGAAGACTGTAATTTTGCATTGTGTTCAAATCTGAAAGTGGTTGCACTCTTGCTAAAGGCTGTTGATTGAAGTGATTGCTATATTTACATACGGATGGACTCCAGCTGATTGTGCCACATCTTTCAACAGAACAGTTGTAACCAGAAAAAAGAGACTTTTCTTCCAAGTTCATTTTCAGCAATATATTTGAAATGGACTCAACAAGACTAAGGAAGAAGGAAACACAAGTCTTACCCGAGCCTAAAGAGACATAGTCCAAAGGAGCAAAGATTTTAGCATTGCCTCTCAGAGGCACTAACAGAGCTGTGTAGGTTATAGTCTTAGAATCTCAAATGTAGTATTAGTACCAATATTCTCCTTACTCTGGTGTGGATCACAGGTTTGTAAGTGAAGTGAAGTCCAGCGTTTGAAGACGAAAGTGGCTGGTGAAATGTAGCAGTCCGGAAGGAAGCATGGGAGGAAACCATAGGGGAGTAGAGGATCCCTTAGAGGAGACTGACACTTAAGGGCTGCCACCTCTGAATGCAGAAAAGAGCTACTCATCTGATATTCCTCTGGGCAAAGAAAGGAGCTGACGTTACTTTTCCTAGTGTGTGAACAGCTCCAGCTTCTGTGTGTGTGTTCATATGGAAATATATAAGACAAGCTAAAAATGGTTTCAGAAGAGGAGTCTTCCCTCTTTATTATGATATGGAGGCTATATACAATGTATTTTAATAATGTTTGGAATACCTTCACAGCAAGCCATTTCAATATGTTCCACTGACACTACTTTTCAATGGGAAAACAAACACATAAAGAAGAATAGAGCTTGTAAAGCTCTCCAGAAGATGTTTTTTGCTTTTGTACACTTCCTTCCAAGCCTATTACAGTATCACAGTATAGATAAGGCTGGAAAGGACCTTGAAGATCATCTAGTCCAACTTATCAAACACACTTTCTGAAAGTCAAAGCAGTTCTTTCACTTCAGCAGGCTGAATGAGTCCAGAAAAGCATTCAGTCTTGAGTTCTCAGTGCCATTTCTGATCTCTCTTTCAATATTTTAGATACTTCAGATATTTCTACATCAAGACCTCTGAAGGCAAGGGCTGTTAAATCACATCTGTAAACTGAAGCATGGAGAATTCTTTACATGTGTAAAATTCCTTCTCATTATATATAGAGAAACAGTTTACAGACTGCTCTAAGTACAAGGCAAATAACTCACCAGAACAACAAGAATAGTATACACAAGTCTCTTAGCCTTGATGATCTTGTTTAGCAACAAATGTCTGAATGGCTTGCCTGGTTTACTTGCAAGTAAATAAATTAAATACTGTCTTTTGTTCATTAGGGGTGAGATTTTTTTCTGAGCATTCTACTCCTGTCCTAAAACACCTGCAGATAAATGAGAAAAATAAGAGAAAGCAAAGTAGCTCATAAAGGGGATTTAACCCTCTCTTAAACAGAAATAAAAATTAAAATATTCTGACTAGCCAGGGAGATCCCTGCTGAGGGAGAGTGGTGCTGGATACTGGACAGGAACAATACGAACTTAGATTTCACCGAGCATTCATGTCACCCTGAGCTCCAAAAGTGGAGGGCATCCATGATCACATTCACAAGATATGATAAATTATCCTTTAATACTTACATTGAGAAATGTCAGGAGATCAGAATCTGGATTCCAGTGTCCTAGGCTGAATTTACACATATGAAGACACTCTCGTGGAAAGTTACTGTGCACCCAAAGCTCCAATTCCTCTCATGAAACTATACTTCAGATATATGAAACAAACTGAGCTGTGTGCATCCATCAGAGCATGGGTTTGAGTACTCTCTGACATATTTTCAAACACATCAAGCTCCGTGTATTCTCTGTGCACTCCTGCTGAGAGAGCAAATCCCCATATAAATGCCTGCACACCACCACTGAGTGGAAGACTCCTGTATTTTATTTCCTTCAGTGCTCACTGCATTGACCCTGTACACGGGTTGGAGCCAGTGGTTGCCTGATTCATGATCTCTGACAGCAATGGAAGATTTGGATCCAGGGAACAACCTAAGTGCTGTGTCGCAGCCATGGGATAACATGTTACGAGGTTCTTTCCCTGGACAGTTTTTTTGTTTTCCATATGGCAGTTTTGCCTGGGTGGGTTTTGCCAGCTCCCCATGAGGGCCCTGGATTTCCTGACCCCCCCTCTCAGCAAGGAGGCTGGATCATTATGCATTCTCACAGGCTGCATCTGGAGTGTCTGCACAACACCATTCCATGGGCATATGTATTTCCTGAACAGGACAGCCAGGTCTGTGCTAGGCAGGGGCTGTATGCAGACCCCTCTCCCCACTGCTGCTGAATGCCACTGCTTTCCCAGGCATGTTGTCCCACCTGCAGGTGCTGACACCCACTGCAGGACCCCAGGCATACCATGCTCTTACATGCTCAGAGATAGATGTTGAAAGGTGTGCTTTTAGAGTTACGTACTAGCCATTTTCGTCTGAAGCATCTGTTCTAGTTGTACTTTCTTGCTGTCTCTTATTCCCTCAGACAAGGAAGAAGCAAAGGTTTTGTGAGCCAAGTCTAATCCTGTTTACATGATGCTTTAACTCCTGTATTACTAGTTCAAAGCATGTGTCCAAATTTGGAAGCAAAAGTAATACAACCTCAGGCTTAGTACTCATCAGATCTCACTAATTAAGCATGTTCAGGCCTGGTCAGTACCAGACAGAAAGTTATCAAAAAATGATACGTCTGAGCTAGGAGTGGTCTCAGAGGTTGCAGGTGACACACTTCTTTCAGTAATCAGCTACTGCCCCAGTCACACTTAGCTTTGGAGTTTTGAATGTCTGGAGCAGAGTTTTGTTTAGTTACATGCATAGCACTTTATGTGCATTTTTCTATGTGGAAAGGGAGAATCAGCCTGATTTTGAAGACCAGCACAGGGCTACTTAACATTTAAATCAAAAAATTCCTATGCAGAGGACAGAGAAGAACTTTCATGCTGCAGAACATGTGCTGGCCATCTGCATGGTGCTATCTCCTAGTGCTATCCTCTGAATACAAAAGCGAATACAAAAAAATAAAGGGACCCACTCAATGCTTTTCGGAAACAGTGTCTAATTCTGTTTATATAATGCTATCAGATCTAGAAATATCAGTGCTCCTCTTGCAGCCCATCCGTGTAGGGTGCTACCTATACCATGGGATTCCCTCAGCTCCATGGATTGCCCCTGGTATCCTTTTGACCCACATGAGGGAGGCGCACACACGGGAAGGTCCCTGCACTCCAGTCCCTGCCCCATCCCCTCATGCCTCAGGTGGACTTCCCTGGCCTCTCAGCGTGCCACACATGCTGTTTCCTTTTGTAGACCTGTCAGTCAGGATAACGTCCTTGACCAGGCAAATCACAGCCACTTTTCAGCTGGAAACAATGCTCGAACCACAACATGGCATTGTGCTCAAAGCGGATTACACAAGCAGGGCTGTCTGCCTGGCATGATATTATGATATCAATAGGACTTTTCTTTCTCCCGGAAAACGTAAGCTCTGTTATCTTTTAACAAAGAAACCCAATGCCAACCTGCTGCCAGTCGGCACTTTTAGCAAAACAGTGTTGCTTTTCTTGGAAAGCACTAACAGCTATGGCTTCTTCATTACAAAAGTGCCAGGGGCTTCAGCGGGGAAAGAAGGGAGAATTTCATATATCAATGGTCTAGATTCCTCTTTTTAAATCTAGTGGCAATCAAACCAACAAAAGGAGGTCACATGAGTAAAACCCTGTCCTGATGCAAAATCCTGCTTCAATGCCAAATCCCCGTGTGTCAGTGGAAAGCCCCTTGACAGCATCTGTGTGCAGTGGATGGTGAGCAGCACATGGGATGGTGAGCTCATGTCTCTGTGGCATTAGTGGGGTCTGCATCTGGAGCTGCTGAGGAGGAGGAAGAGCAGGCCAGCAGCTGTAGCAGCAGCAAGTTTCAGAGCACTTGATTCCTATAAAGTGGCATTAAAAGGCTGTTACTGCTGCGCCTACTCTTTGTGGATTAAAACAAATATCATTCCATCTGGCTACATCAATCTGTCATGTTCGCCCATCTGTGGTTTTGCCTGCCAGTTAAATTAATTTATCATTAGAAAACATGCCTTGCAAAATAAGGGAAAGTGAGGCCATTTGTTGGGTTGAGTTTAGTTTAATTTGGGATGTCAGCTTGAATATACCCAAGGAAATTTCTGAGTGGCATTCCTAGTCCATGCTGGGAAATACGCCTGTCTTCACATATACTGAATGTGTCTGCTTGCCCAGGAGGGCTGGAAGACAAGCCAGATATGTATTCAGCTACTGTATCACAGGGACATTGTCTGAGGTACGGTCAGGTCATATTTGTCTCTGTGCTGGTCAAAAGGAACCTTATTGAAATTAGCGCAGGACTTTGGCATAAATCTAGCGTATGTCTCATCTGGAGGCAGTGTGTTTGAAAATGCTAAGTCACCTCAGGTCCTGTGACCCTGTAGAAGAGGCCAAGATTTCCTGGTGGCTATCAGCATCTGCAAGTACATATGTTTGTGGTATAGAATCTATGCCCTTTAGTGTAGATTTTCCCCATCCTTCTCTATATTTCATCTCTGGGTTGTATTTATTTAATCCTAAATCATTGAGTCCCTGCTGGCCTGTCAGTCACTCCATCTCATTTATCGACTCTAGTCTTCTCTGCCCTGCTCCTTGTACAATAAGAGGCCACTGACATTGCCTGATTTGATGCTTAGTTTCCTCCTTCTCTGGTACCTACTCTGCCTGGGCCAGTATTCGTAGACCTGTTTGTGCACCTTGCCTTGCAGATAGAAAGGGTCTTGGAGACTTTGCACAAGCCAAAAGTCCTGGCTGCCTTGAGATGGAGCATGTGCAGTGCAGATGAGCGCCAGTACTCCAGTGGCTCCCCATTCTACTGTGGTGCTTGTAGCATCCCCAGGCACCCATCATCTTCCAGACATGAAAAGGGGACCCAGAACTGGGTCAGAGATTCAAGATGTGCATTGGAATAAACCACTGAGCCTCCTAACATGAATAAGCCAGTCAACTGCAGTTCATTACCACCTTAGTCATTACTTTGCAAATATTTGGACTTCTGCCAGAATTCATCAACATATTTCTAGATTCCAGGAGTGTCAGGAATTCATACCAGCTGTTCATTAGTCACTACTCACCACGCAACTTACTCATGCTAGAGAGTGTTAGTGTTTGCTTAGACAATTAGAAACCATACTGGTTCACCCAATGAGACATCCCAGTCACAAAGGTTCATTAGAGGAAATGTTATACTCAACATTCTGTAGGATACCCATAGACATAAAATTATGCACCCAGATAGTCAGCTAATGTTTGAAAAAATACCTCAAGTGCTTCAGACTCATTTCCCAAAACTACACACTCCCTGCTGCATGACTGCCCTGAGTGTCTCTGACCAGCGGATCTGCAGGGGGCTGGTACTAGGCTCCTGCCTGTCACTTAATTGCTGTTCAAAGCTTTTTTGGGTGGCTAAACGTAATTTCAGGGGTACTTCAGGGCCTAAAGTCCACATTGCACAAGGCTCTGGAGCAGAACCCTAGAATAAGCTCCTGCCTCATTGGACAGCTTTATCTGGCTCTGTCCCATGAGGTGACCTAACAGTCTCATCCAGGTTCATTTGTCCCTACTGGAAGATGAGGCTCACACACTGAGGTGGCTCTGAACAGGAGCCAGCTGCTTCTCAGTCCAGACTCTCATTTTATCAGACCAGCCTCAAAGCTTACCATCCCCCTGTGATGGGGCCAGTGTTTTTTGAAAGGAGAAGGGAGCAGAGGTGAAGATACAAAACCAAAACAGGGTCCTCAGTTCTCCACAGAAGTACATCTACGTTACCAGTATGGGTAGTTGCACCAGTATGTGCAAGCCTTGCACAGACATATTCTTCAAAGACTTGCACAATCCTGCAAGGCTTCTCTTAGAATTGAAGAGGCTGCAGCAGCTACTGCTTTTGTGGCTTGATCTGAAACAAGCAAATGCTGTCTCCCAGTGACTCTGCTGTGTGCAGCTTAGCCAAAGCTGCTGTCTGCCTGGGGTCACTGAAGGGTGGTAATGTCAGCTGTGACACAGCCTCTTCTGTCAGCCAGTCCAAGATGAATTCCTTCAACAAAGGCAGCTGTTTGTTGCCTTTGTTTAGTGCCAGTGCCTCTTTCTTCTGTTTCACATGTTCCTTCACCATCATGGACCAAAGTACATAGCCCTGGCTTACCAATGAGCACTGCTCAGGGGAATAAACCTTTGAAAAGGGGCTTGTGGCCCAAATCAGCTGCCTTGTCTTTGCTCTGGATGTCCTAGGATGGTACCTTCTGCCTTGGGCCTCCTAAGGATACGCATGAAGGACAGTGACATCCAGGAGATCGCTTTATGTTAGAAGATTCTTCTCTAACAAGCAGCATTACCTGATGATGGTATTTGGGGCTGGATCTTTGTAGGTGTTGCTCATTTACAAGAGATGCGTTTGGCTCTGAACCAAGTGTTCCCACCACATAGAAGTCTTTTCCATAAGCTTGCTCATGTCCATCTTTGCTAAGAGATCTCAAGTGGAAAACTACTAGGGAGAAACTAAATGATAAATGTGGAGTTCAGTGTATCAAATATTTTTGCAGATGAAAGGAAAATGCCTCTATTACAGGGAAATAAAGAAGGTACAAACAGAATTTAACTAAATGGTTGATTTTCTCCAGTTAGTCCAAAGGAAAGCTTTAACTTCCCTAGAAAGGACAAAAGAAAGAAAAAAGCACAGCCCAAGGGAAGGGAGGAAAGAAAGACATTAAAAAGCGTAAGACAGTATTTCCCATTATGAATAGGCCTTTTTGGAGACATAATGCTCAGAACTACATTATTACAAGATTTCTTGTGATTTATGACAAATCTTATGGCTGACAGAAAATACTTGACATAATTCAGCTAATATTACAAAAGGTCTTCAGAGCAAGCCAGCACAAGTTTTAAACTTTCAACTTCAGATAAATTAAAATTCTTACATGAAAACCCATAAAGACAGCGCGTGTCCCAGCAACATCATGAATGTTACGGTTGTTATGTGGACATATGCAAACCAGTTGCTGGGGTTTGGGGATTGTGCTTTAGTCTTCTGTTTGAGAATAAGCTCAAAAATCAGCTGCAGAAAAGAAAGCCAGAAGGTTGCTGCTCACTGAACACTAAAATCTGCTATCAGACAGTTCAATGTCAATCCTACTGGACATTGTTTTTCTCAAAATACAGAGCTTCTCTCAAAACCACAGAATATTCTGAGTTGGAAGGGACCCACAAAGATCATCGAGTCCAACTCTTAAATGGCACCACTGCCTGCCTGGTGGGAATGGAACTCCCAGTCTCCTGCATGAGAGGTGGGGACACTCATCACTGTTCAAAAGTGGATTTCTAAGAATAGTTTATTCTTTATTTTGATGTCTATGATATGAGATATCTGTATAGTTGAATTATAAACTAACAATCAAAAAATACAGATCTTTTGTGTATAGGAGGCCACAAACAAACCCACACAGTTACTCACCAAAAAAATCATTGTCCCAAGATAGAAAATATAAATCCCTGCCCTGAAGATGTATACTGGGGGGTAACCCTTTGCAACTGTGATCAATGAGTTGACTTTTCCTCAAGTTGTGTTTTGAACTTGTGCTCTTGGTTCTGTCTCTGTCTTCCTTTGCAGGCTAGAATAGTTTGATTACTTTCATTGTGTCTCTATTCCTGCTCATTACATGTATAAAAAATAATTATTTCCACATCTTCTTGCCTTTCAAAGAATAGTGAAGTTTACTCAGATTTAGTGATGTATTACTGCAGCAATGAGGAACATGTTGTATATTTAAAAAAACAGCAGATCAAAATGCTTTCTGTTGGAACACTGAAGTGCCCAATTTTTAGTGAAACGGCTTTAAAAAAATGGTTTCAAACAAGTATAAAAATTATTTTATTTAAGCCCTAATAGAAAAAGAACAAGATATTGACTTTTAGCATCTTTCTTTTCTCTGGCCTTTCTACGCCAGAAAGGAGAAATAAAGACTGCCAGGTAAGGGAGAAACTTCAGTTTAAATCAGCAACATGAACACAATATTGCTTTATATATTGGAGGGTGGGTAGAAAAACAAAAATGACCCCTTTAATTCACTTTTAACCACATCAAATCCTGGAACTTGTTCTGCATTCATCCCGTGTTGAAAGGGAAATCATGTCATTAAATGTGTTTAGAAAACAGAAAACATTTTCTTATTAAAATACAAGGCATTTCAGACTTGGTTTTATGGAACAAAACATCCTTTTCTGTCTGACCTCATTAGACACCAGTACTGACTTGGCAGGCCTCTACTTGATACCTATAAGAAGCTGGTGGCTTCATGCTTTTTTCCCATTTATCTCCTTCTTCTCTCTTTTGTTCTTCAGTGACTTTCTGAATGGTAGCTTGTTTTTCTTGGCTTCTTGATGTTCTCAGGAACATCAGTCGACATTGGATCAATGGACTTCATCTTCTTTGATTTCAAACTAATTTTTAACCCATTAAAAATCTGAGCTGTTTCTCCTGTGGTGTTCCCACTCCCTCTTGGTCTCCAGAAGCTTAGATGTATTTAGGCAAGGGCAGTACCTCCCAGTTTGTGGTCTGAGCTTTGTCCTGGCTGTGCCCTCCATTGCAGGGCATAGTGCTGCAAGTGGAAGTGCCCCACCTGGCGTGTGGGAGACCTGGGTTCGATTCCCGCCAGGGAGACAGTGTTAAGAGTTGGACTCGATGATCCTTGTGGGTCCCTTCCAACTCAGAATATTCTGTGAAATCTGTGAAGTGCTGTGATTACACAGGGCTGCTACAGCCCACAGCTCACCCCAGCATGAAATAGAGAGCTGGGGTCACCCCATGTCCCTGCATGTTAGAAAACCCCTCTCCAAAGCAACGGGTTTCTAGAGGATATTGGGGGTGGCTGGAGTTCAGACCTGATGTTTCAGTCTGTAATTCCGGTAGACATTTCTGTGCCAGATAGCTGTAGTGAGGAAGAGGAGGAGGATGCCAGCAGAAGTTTATTCCCACCACTGAGACCTGCAGTGGCCCATACAGGAAATGAAGAAAATTTTGTTCCCTCCTTGAATCCCCTTGCACCTGGAAAATCCTCCCCTTGCTGATGATGAGGTAAAGCCCTGGTCTCTAGCCTAGCTGTCAGGCTGTTTCCCTGCTGAACTCCTGACAGCTTACATCCATGGCTCTGCCCAACATTTCAGTCACTGCAGCTGTTTGAAGCATCTAAATTTATCCTTTATGAAATGTAAGTGGCTTCATATCAGCTCATATCTCTCCAGATGTTTGAGGATCTCATCTGTCAGGAATGTACTTAGAACTTTGTCCCACGCCAAAATCACAAAGTTATAAAAAATATTCCCATCTTTACTAACTCCTGGATCATTCTGAAATTTCCTCTTAAGCATTGCTTATGTCTCTGTGCTATTCCAGTGCCTTCTGCTGCCAAACCAAGGAAAACATTATCTCAATCATAATTCAGTCATTCAGTGTCCCATCTCTGAGAATGGTCAAGACCTGGAGAAGAGCCAAGTAAGCCTAGAATGGAAAACTATGAAATTAAGTTATTTGACCATAATTAGAGATATTCCCTGGACTTCAATGTCTGCTCTGTGTCTTAAAAAAGTTTTTGATCCTGTCTATTGCTGTTCATTCATATGCAACTATGTATGTGTTTATTTGCTTCCCTTAAAAATCTTAGCTCTGCAGGGCAGTACATTCTGTTTTGTGGTCTGTAAAGATACAGAAACTGGAAATGGAAAATGGAGTCTTCTCATACGTCTCACACTTACAGTGCCGTGACATCCTTTTATTATCCATTATTATGTTTTTTAATAGGGGTGGAAATTCCCTAAACTTCTTTCATTTCAACTTCTGCCTATTCTTTCCTGGCATTCAGTTATGATTTTCTTTTGCTTAGCACACCTGCGCACTGCACTACCTTGAACAACCATGCCATGTCCCACACACCCACAGTATACACCAGTGTTTCTCTCCAGCCATTGTTCTGCCAGATCAGACTCCATTCTCTGGCCATCTAGCAGAAGGCTGTCCTCCCGCTTTGTTTCCTCCTGTTCTTGCATGAATCCCATCAGCATGTCAGAGTCTTTCCAACAGTTGTGTTCCCAAGTCGTTAAACAGCCCTCAACACCCTGTCTAAGGAGTTGTTCTGTTACAGAAGAGGGCAAAGGGAGCATTAATTCATTGCCTGGGTTGTTGGAGAGCCTAATCCCCCTGGCATCATAAAACTCAAGCTAAATGTCTAGGGTTGAAAGGCTTAGTGGTGCTTCAGTAAATAGGAATGCAATTTCCACTGGGACTGAGGCCTCAAACAGACAGAAATGTTGCAAGTAAGAGCATCCTGTTATCTGCTTTTTAGGCATCTTGCCACCTTCTTGTCCATACTTCCCTGAGTGAGCTGTTGGTGCTCACTGTAAGGACATGGAGAAAGCTAGGTGCCTGGGAATGCGACTACAAGGGTTGGGACGCTGGAAATCCAGGATACAAGCAGGTAACTCATCATGCTAGGTGAATCCGTAGATAAAATCAGCATCTACCCAGTGTCTGTCCAAGGGGTTTTCCTTGGACTGCAACGTCCCTATCATGCATGTGGCTTATAGCTGCCTGAAGGATAGGTTGTTCGTGTGATCCCACGTGTACCTCTGGGTGCTGGCATGCTGCTAATGCTTGCCTGGAGCAGCGTCTCTGGTTTAGTAGTCTTGGAAGGAAATCTCATTCTCATGTGCGAGAACCACTGTGCAAATCCAACCAGTGACCAGTACGTGGAAATTATCAGAGAATTTGTTTACCAATTGCACTACTACTCCTGCAATGGCACGTTTGTGTGTCAGAGATTTTATGGTCATAACAGTGGGAACATGCCACTGCATTGCTGGACTTTGTTGTTTTCAGATGCTAAGCACAACAGTTGCTTTGTCACTGCAGTCACTGTGCTTGCCCTGTGAAGAAGGGCTTTCAAGACTATCAATGGACACTGCACAAGAGGTCTAGATTCATTTTGCAAATACAGGAAGCACAAAGAGAGATTGTCTTATATTTTTTGGTTCTGCAGATCACTTGGCTTTTGGACTCATGCTTTATAGCACAAAACGGTGTTATAATGACCCAGAAAAGTTCAGCCTGTCATACCTGAGCGTTTCCTTTATTATTTGTCTAATATTCTTTAGAGGTAATTTCTTACACACAAGCTAATACTAATTTGGTAAAAAAGATACCAGCTAAGGGAGATGAGATGAATGACAGATCAGGGAAGGGAAGACAGACAACAGGTGTAGGCTACAGGGGTAGGTTTGATTTGGGGAACAGAAGGGAATTAAAGGCCATGGTGGCAGGAAGTAAAGAATGGAATTAGGCTGCAACACAGAAAAACAGAGCAAGTTTGAGACACAAGAACTTACAGTAAGGAAGAAAGCAACAACAGGAGATCAAGAAAAGACAGAAATGAAAGCTCATTTAATTTTATTTTCCAGCCCAAATAGATCTTTTTTTACTCCTTAAAGCACACAGTATGTGTTTCAGATGATCAGGACAAGGAGAACAAGAAAACCCTGGCAAAGCTTTCATGGACTGAGAGATTCAGTTTGGAGTAGCTGATATTTGTGGGTTAAGAACATAGATTTGGCTGCAACAAGAAATAATGATCTTGAAATACTGGAATAAACCTTTTTATAATGTTTATAACAACTTCTAGTGCTCATTTGTTTAAATTCAAGCAGCAGTAGTATCAACAGTGCCTGGTGCTGGTGTCATCCCAGCTGAAACAGCAGTGCATCCAGCATGCATCCAGGAAAGGTTCAAGCCTTTTTGCTACCTGCAGACATTTACACCTTCATGTCCTACCACACTGCTCTGGGTTGTGGTGGCTGTTTTGGGATGTGCTGCTTTTGATTGCTTCTGCTGACACCACACCTCTTTGCACTTGGATATACAGTACATATTGTTATAGAGATGGCCCATTCCTTCTAATGTGGTGCCCAAAGCACCAGGTGATAAAGGCATCCTCTCACGCACGATCTTTCTGCTGCAGCAGGCTGTTTCTTTACTAAAGAAACCTCAAAGAGCAAGAAAATTCAGAGAACAATTCAGCCTACGATAGCTGCTTGGTTAAGATATTTTCCCAAGAAGGGAGTTTAATTCTGCCCAGGACTCAAACCAATACTTTGCTGTTCATGAGTGAGGTCATCTTTCACTCCTTCAGCTGCTCTGGGAAGTGGGTGTCTCCATATGCCGAAAAGGTGAAATAAGAAAATTTTCTAGTTAGTAACAATATCTAAGGATATGAAGAAAGGTGTTTAAAAAATCAATGATATTCAGAGTTTCATGATTAGCATTGGTTTAATGAGAGGTCATCCAAGAACATTTCTGATCAGATGATGGACTGATCTTTAACCATCAAATATCAAAATAACCTTAAGATTTCAAGCAGAGTTTAAAGCAATCACCTAAAGAAGACTTGCCTGTTGAAATGTCTTTACAGGAGTCCAGAGGTCTTTGCTGAAAGATGCATTAGTGCCCAAAGCCCATTTGCAGAAGTGACTTGGGCATTTAAGACTTCCCAGCCCTATAGCAGCTACACTTTCTGTTCTTCTTGTGAATTTACCAGATCTGTCTGGTCTATGCTGGCGAGAAGAGGCTGTGCAGCGTGAAGCTGGCTCAACTTCTCTTTCTTCTCTGAAAGCTCATCCTAAGCCTCTTGGGTAAAGGTACACATCCAGTGTGTCCTGATGTAACAATCTGTCACTACTGCTACGCACTGCAAAATCACAGAATAACAGAATACTCCGAGTTGGAAGGGACCCATAAGGATCATTCAGTCCAACTCCCAAGTGAACGGTCACACAGGGGTTGAACCCACAACCCTGGAGCCATGGGCATTGTTTCTAGATCCCCATGTTTCTGCTGGACATTGTGGAATCAAAGGTACACACAGCAGGGCCTGGAAATTTGACCGGCTTTGAGGAGAATGGAGAACCCGCAGAGGACTCTCTCAGAGAAAATCAGGCTTTTTTCTGGCTACACTGCTGTTTCATGTCTTCGCTGCTCCCTGCAGCATGGTTTAGAGGTACCAAAACTAGCTCTAAGCAACAGCTTAATACACTCTAATTTAGCTTAATTGCTCAATTTTCAACCAGAGCAAAAGTCATGAGGCCCCTGGCATCTTTAACCTATACTGGAATAGTGTTACTTAGGCTGGTTCCCGGTCTATCTTCCCACTCCATATATGTTCTACATCCAGACAGACAGAACAACCAGGGCTTTCATATTTAACCACTTATAAAAAAATTACATTTAAAAGCTCCCTAGTGGTCCAAGCTTGAAAGTAGCCCAAGGGTAACTAGAGTAAATGTAGACTCACATGCACAAGCCACATGAATCCATAGATCGTCTACATTATGCTACCACTGCCATGGCAGAGACACAGCACTGGAAGCTAATTAATTTGGTTGTATGATATACTCCAGATAATTTGCTAGATGCGTGTTAGATGCACCAAAGAAATTATTTTTAAAGATGTATTTTTCACCAAGCAGCACTCAGTGATACTCTCACCTAGTAACCTGCAGCACGAAGTCTGACTGTAATGAATGTACCTCAACCAGCATGAGCTCTTTCTAGCATTAGACTTTTCACTGTGTCCTGATGAGTCTTAATGTGCATGTTTTCCTGCGCATCAGTCTCACACAGTCAAGGAATTACAAATATGAAATGGATTTGTCCTCTGCCTCTCGAAAGAGAGGAGATTATTGTTGGAGACCAGAAATAGCCATGATGTCACTCTGTACATACATCCAGCAGAAAGCAAAATAATGTCTAGAACAGGTGGAAACACTGCCAAGACCCCATAGTTCATCTGAGCTGAGATTTTGATACTAGGGAAAGGAACATGGGGATAGGCAGATTTCTCTAACATGCTGGAGGTCAAAATTTTAAAGATAGCTTCGTGGTTTGAGTGTCATCTCTTTACTCTGTATGTTATTCACACTCTGCAGTATATACAAACTGTCTTTGATATTTAATTCTGTGGCAGGCAAACCTAAGAACCCTCAGATGTAAAGATCATAGCAAGAATTAATGATGCCTCTTTATTTCATGCATTATTTTTACAATTTACCTGCACAGATATTACTAGATTTGTATAGGGAGAAATAGAAGCACAGCCAAATTCAGCTCTGACCTGTGCCATAAGAACTGTAGCTCTCCAGATAGATAGCATGATTTACCTGAGCCCAGAAAGAGGTGTGACCAGAATATCAGGATTTCCCTGGGTCTATGTGCCTGCATGGTTATGCTAGTCTGTGCCTGAGAGGTTCTAGCACACCTCCAGTTGTATTTTTCCGGTTCCAGGTCTTCCCACTAAGCCTTGCCAATCTATAAATGCTGTCTGTAAAAGCAACACATTTGACCCTGAGCTGGCAGAACAAAAGATGATGTTGAGCCAGCAGGACAAATTACACCTTTTTTGTCTTCCACCAGCACAAAAGGCATAGCCTGAATCCACTGGCAGATCCAGTGCCCAGTGCTCCACCATATCCATACTGCCACACACCTACTGCCACACCACGGTCATATTCAAAGGAGTAGGTTTTAGGCTGTTCTGTGTTGTGTCCAGCACATACCTGCTCCTCACTGATACTGGGACCTATGAATGATGTATGTTGGTTGGGTTGATATTGTGTAGGATAGCCTGAAGTCTTCCTCTAAACCAAGTTAACCTGAAATCCACATTGTGAGCTTCAAGAAAGGCAGAACAGGACACCCATTGTGTCCCACTCCCATGCTCTGCAGCTCACAGACAGCTGCAAGGTGCATTCCCAGAGCATCCCTCCATGAAATAGTCTTTGGCAAAGATGATAGAAGGATGCAAAATATGACTTCTTAGAAGACAGACTTTCATGCCAGCATAGGTGCAATCATTAGAAGAAATTGTGTTACATGGCCAGTACCTTCCTCTGATCCAGGTCTAGGTCCCTTGGATTATTCCTGATGTCCTAGATGCAGATACGTACTCTGTTTTCCAAATAAAGGAGGGAAAATTGACCTTCTGCAAGACACCTTTTTGTCAGGAGAGCTTTCCTGTCAATACAGGACAGATATAATTTCTGTCATACTTTTGTCAAGTCTCTGCTACACAGAGGAGGAGAAGGGCAGCCAGTCATGTCCCTGCCCTCTCTGGCCATGCTGTCACACTCAGGATCATGGCTCCTTCCATCTTTGGTGCTGGTTCATCAAAACGAACTCCCCATTGCTTTTGTCGGGGGCTCTGCCCGCCTTTGGAGGCTGCAGAAAGTGTGGTATGAGCCTTTGCATTGCTCCCCAAAGGGACTCAGGCTCAAGAGGAGACTAAGGCTCACTGTATCTCTTAGACCCAGGGAAGAAATTTTTATTCCAATAGCTCGTTCAAACAAAGTGCAATCATTTAATCAATGTTTTTCTTCCTGTTGCCTAAAAGTTATTTCTGTTTCTTTTTCAACAGAGTGCAATGAGATCACATGGACTCCATTACTGTACAACAATAATGTACTATCTCTAAATGCTGCCTTTATTGCTATGTTTGATAAATTGTCATTATTTAAATTGACCTAGAATGCCTGATGGGGTGATTTACAACCACCAAACCTTTCCCAAGTTTGCCATGAAACCACCGCCAAATGCTTCTTTGAGCATTTTTAAACTCAGTATCTCAGATTTTCATTGCTCATCTTGTTGATCAGGCAGATGGAGGCCTGTTTAACCAGTCTTGCTTTCTACCATGTAATACACCATTTTTCCTCTGCATGAGTCGTGGTTGTAACTGAAGGCTCTTAAACTTCATTTAATTCAAATGTAATGTGGCTCTCAAATGGTCCCACTGGGGAAGCACGTTCAGCAATAAGTCATTGTCCTGGAAGAAGCCCTGACCATCCAGTGACTACTCTTGGCTTGTGAAGTTGGATTTTTAAGCCAGTTTTCTAAATTTATTCCATATTTGAATCTGAGACTCCCTGCTGCTGCTTCTGTTTAATTACACTTCTGTAAGGTGCACTGCAAAAGGCTTATTCCTGCACTTTGGTACCAAATTCCCATTGATCAGGTCATCAGGAAGAGCTGGATGCTGTAACAGTCCCTAGAATGCCTGGACTGCTCAGTAGTGTAGAGGTCAGGAGGATCACAGAAGGGTAATGCCCAGAGATTAAACCAAAAAGCAAAGAGCAGATGCCAAAGTGGGAGACATGGCCCCGCCAACTTCTATATTCTATACGTACATCCAAAGTTCTGCCAAAGGGTCCTGCTGACAGATGTGCCAGTTGAGAGGTGGGAACAAACAAATTGTATTTCCTTTCTTTCCCTCTGGAGAAGGCACAGCATGATGGTTTCTATCTCCACACACATATTAACACCCACTGACAGAGGACTCATGAACAGCTCCCCTCTGTATCAGAAGGCAGTGGAGAGGCAACAGCAGGTTTCCGCACCTAATCGTTTTACCTCTGTCCCGTCCAGCCCACTCCTCCAGCCCCACATCCCGCTGCAGCGGCTGCTGCTGGTTGCTTGCTGCCCTCTGGCATGCTGCTCTCAGTTTTTGGAATGGGTACTAGGGTCAGTGTGAGGGTCTGAGAGGGCTATGCCCAGCATCATCCCACTGCCAGCCCCATTGCTGCTGGCCAAGGCCAGCTGCCCCACCATTCCAGCCACCTGTAGCTGCCCCAGCTGCTCTCCCTGGTTACCACGAGTGTTTCAGATACTTTCTACTGACTAGATGCTGAAGTTGGCATGGGTGGCATTTAGGAAGCAGCCAGCAAGTTAATCCTCCTAATAGGTATTTTGTAGCATGCAGGATGGAGCAGAGAACTGACATAGAGAGTGTCAGTGCTGTGGGTTACTATGGCACTGAAATGTCATCATTGTTTTGATATTTGCATATCAATTACCCAAGAAAGGAGGGAAGGAGGAAGGGCAGAGGTTATGTGGGAGCTAAGAAAATAGTGACAGCAATAATCCAGCAAGAAAAGGTCTCATCGCAAAAAATTATGCTGACTGCCTACCAACACTTTCCTTTCTATAGCAAGTCCTCCTCAGCAATCTCTGTCTTTTGCTTTGCTTTTTTTCATCCTGAATCCTCTATAAATGGAGCATGGGCAGAATAGCTGGTTTCCCTTCATTCCTGCTTGTCCAAAATGTATGGTAAGAAAAGAGGGAGAGAGAACGTGGAAAAAAAAAACCCTCAAAATGCCTGGAGCCATGGCTTGTGGATATAAAACAGCTTCACATGAAAAACAATTGATGTGATTTTTGAGCTACTATGGCTTAGAGAATGAAACACCAACTAACTCCTTGTTTCCAGAAAGATGGCAAAACCTTTAAGTAGCATGATTGAAAATTGGGCTTGAGACTGCATATTTTTAGCAGTGAATGTAGAGCATTTAAAGCACTTGGTCCCAGCCCTATGCACTTCCAGGCAATCCCCTGCAGCACTGGGCTTGGGGACTGACCTTTCTTCCTAAAACAAATCCCTGTCAGAAGGCATTTTGGCACTGTTAGTCAAAGAAGTGTTGCAGCTATTGGACCTCCTGGACACCTGAAACAGCCTTAACCCTCTCGTCCCCCCCATGAATCCAAGAGAGGATTGTAAGTAGAAGTGATACCTGTTTTCATGATCAGGTGATGAACCTTTGCTCGAGCACAGGCATCCCTTTGACTGGTGCGAGGAGACCCATTCACACACTAAAAGGACCAATGTTATAAACAGTGAGTAGGATTCTAATTTTTACCAGACTATATAGTAAACTGCTTTGTCTGTGATTAGTGAAGGAATTTACCGTTATGTGCCTTGTGCAAAAGTCTACCCAAGAGACTGTGATGGGTCTCAGTTTTGCCCTCATGTGAAATGCGAACCACAGTGAGTAACTCCAGGGTTTCTTCTTCCTCTCTTTTTCAGGTTCCTGACTGACCCTTTGCATGTTTTCCCTTTGGTGGACAGAAACAAAGTACTTTCTATCTGCATTACAGACTTCTAAAGAACAGTGTTATCATTATCATAATCCTTCTGTCACTTGACTTCCAATTACATGAAAGCCCATGAAAGTGCTCCCATTCTTGTACGCACATTGGTATCTCATATAAAATACTTGGCTCCTAAAAATCAGTCACTGTACTCAGGTAGAGGGCAAGGTAAGGTCACTTTAGCTCCCTTGTTTACTCCAGTTGTCTGTGGGGTGATGTCCGGTATTATAACTCAACTTTAATAGGAACTTACAGGTCACTGAGCACTGGAACAGATTGTTCTGAGAGGTTGTGGAGTCTTCTCACTGGAGATATTCAAGACCTGCCTGGACACAGTCTTGTGCATTGTGCTCTAGGATGACCCAACCTGCGCAGGGAGGTTGGACCAGATGATCCACTGTGATCCCTTCCAACCTTATCTTTTCTGTAATTCTGGGATTCTGTGATATATGGAGCTTTACTCTGTAACTGTTGCTCTCAATTTTCCTTCGATTTGTTTTCATACAGAAAACTTAGCAATCAAGCTGTTTCAAAATCTGATGAGTCAGTGAAAAGTTTTCATTGCTCAATGGATGACACTTGGAAGATTTTCATTGATTTGTAAAAAAGTAGAGAAGTACAAGACTTAACAATGTGTTTTAAAAGAAAGCATTAAAGACATAGTACAAAAACAAACAAGACGGAGACGACTTCAGACTACATCCAAAATCCACTGATCAGATGTCAACTTCCAATGACTTCAGTGGGCTTTGAATCAAGACTATATTTTATTGAAACAAAGTAATTTCTATTCCATTCTACAAAGCTCTTTCAACATGTTTAAATGTGTATGTGATGCATCAACCTCTGTTTCTGGCTAGAGGAGCAGACCATCTCCAGAAAACTGCAACAGCCACCAGATCTGGATCACTCGATTTTTTTCTGAAGTCAAAAGGACTGCTAATCCAGTATACCCTACGTAGAAACAGTAGCATCACCATTTCCCACACACTAGAACAAAGAACCGGTGCTATTGCTGAGTAGCTTGTGAGATACGTCCAGTCCTGCCCAGAGGACACCTGAAAGGGTCCCTCAATGAAAAATAATTAACAAACTTAAAATAAGCATCTCTAGAGCTAAAGCACGTAGGTAATTGTTCAGCTGGAATTGCTGCCCTGCAGCCATGGCTGCTCAGCAGAGACTGCTCCAATCCAGCCTCTCATCTTCCTGACAAAGTGTGATGCTCCATTGGGTTATCACCTCCATTCCTTGCACAGAACTGCATGGGCCATGCCTAGTGAATGCACTGGCAGGTGCAAGATGGCACATGACACTTCTTAAAATAGTCAGGCAAGTCTGAAGGACTGTGTTGGCCCCAAGGGCCTCCTGTTAAACTGTAACAGGAGTTCTGCATACTTAGACAGATGGCAATAGAGAAAATGGTGATCTTTGAACAAGCCTCTAGTTAAAAAGTAAGTCTGATCTTTTGAATTTTTGAGATTTTTTTATGACAAAAGGCTAAACCAGATGGCTCTGATTGGGTGGTAAGTGAGGTATTCCCCCTGAGGTCTGCTTCTCAAATTAGCTTCATAAACTAACCTGAAAATGTTACTCCCAGCTCATCCTTACCCTTGGCAGGGGGTTTGGGGGAAGAGATTCACAGAGGATCCTCTCTTCTCACACAATACAGGGGCCAGGATTTCACTCTGACAGATGTGGCTGAAAGGCTTCTGCTACCTCTCCCCAAAGACAGGCACGCCTTTGGGGACCTCTGCTGAAGCAGGCCATTCCTTCAGTTTACCTTCTCAGCATCTCTGAGGAGGCAGAGGCCATCACCCCACACCTGTCATCCCTGCTATTTTCTTTGAAACTTAGTGTGACGTATATTCAGGGAACATCATCCCTCTTAAAAGACTTCTTAAATGTAATAGAGAAATGCAGATGCCAGACAGGTGGTCTTCACATTTCTGGGCCTTTCTGGGAGCCTGGCTACCCATAACCCTGAACTCTTCCAGGGATGGCGCTTCTACAACTTCTCTGTGCCACTCTGTTCCAGTGCCTCACCATCCTCACAGTGAAGGGTGATAATGAGCTATTGAATGACAGCTATAGACATCTCTTTCTCTTCTTTAACCAGTAGTACAGTATGAACCCAGAAGCTGATGATCCTGTATAAAGTTTGTGGAGAGGGAGAACATGTCTTCTTGTAACTATATGATTTTTCTCCGCCCACTTCAAAAGGTAACACTGCCAGATAAAGAAAATAAAACTCTGCTGAATATATAAAAAAAAATATATATATATAAAAATATAAATAGTGTGAGCTCTTGCTCAGGCCCACCCAGATTTATCACCCTACAGCAGAGTTACCACCTGGCACTGTTGACATAGGAGAAACTACAAGTTATGAATCACAATGGAGATAAATTCCCCACCTGTGGTTCACACTTTCCCAGCCCTGCATAATGTGACTGCTGCAGTCTGTCTGTAGCAGCACAAGCCCTTGCACAATTCTGTGGCAACACATCACTGTTTGGAAAGATCCGAGACAGAAGGCCCCCAGAACACTCTTTTCTTCCATGGCCACTGCCATCAGGAGGCTCAGAAGTGTGGGAGCAGCCCTCAATGTAACAGGCAGGCTGCAGGACAAGTCCCTGAGAGGCTCACAAGCAGCCATGGGGGCTCAACAGGTGCCTGGAGGCTAAAAGCCCCTGTCTAGACGTTCTCACCTGGAGGGCAGAGAAAATGACAGCAGCAACACAAGCAAAATGCTTCTCTGTGGTATGTAACTCAGCTCTGAAAAATTAGAAAGATGACAAAGATCAGCCCACCTGTACCTCTTAAGGTAAAGACACAGATATAATACTGCCCTGTGAAGCAGTTGTTTGACTCCTATCAGAAGGTTATGGACTAAATACCTTTCAGGATGCATTTTGGGGATGATGCAACCTTAGAAGCCCCAAATGCACAGCACTTTTGAAATTCATTACAGAATGTAGCACGGGAATCTTAAGACACTGTCATGCTGCTCTTTAAAACAGAATTGTTCTGAAGTGGTCCAAGTTCAAAGTGCAGAGAAAGGCATAACATTTTGCGGTGCTTGCAACATGCTCACCTCCCAGGTTAGATTCAGGTAAATACAAAACGTGACTGCTCAGAAGCACTCCACTCTTGCTCTCCTAATTGCTGTCTTCTGGGACCTAAAAAGGTAATGGTCTGGTGGCGGAAGGTAGATGTGACTGTGTCCTTTTCTTTTCTCACAGCCCAAAACTGCTGTTGCAGTATGGTGACCGGCACTATTGAACACATCAGAGCTGAGCCACAGATTGCCAGTTCCCAGGAAAGAGAACCTCTGACGTTTACGTTGTTCCATCGCTCAGTTATCAGAAAAGGGCTGATAAAACAAGTAACGTTAAGTTGAAAGCGACCCGGGGTTAGTTGCGGTCACTTAAGTCACTCGGTAAAAACCGAGCCGGGTCGAAGGAAGGCTGCGTTTCACAGCTTCACTTCCACCTCCCCCGCCCCGACAGCGCGGCCGGACTCGGGGGCCGGCGCCTCCGGGGCTGACGCAGGGCACCCTCCGCCCCGGGGCACGGATCTCCCTCCCCGGGGACCAGCCTCGAGCTGCCGCGGCAGAGCCGAGGGGCTGCGGGGCCGGGTGCGTGTGCAGGGAATGCCCTCC
>WEKX01011156.1:35965-142799 GCA_013390025.1 Pitta sordida
GGGATGGCGCGGAACGATGCGGGTGGCAGCGGCGGGGCTGTGCGGGCTCCTTGGGCGGCGGGGCGTCGGGGTGCGGAGGGCAGCGGGCAGGGTTTTCAAAGCCCCTTCCCGTAGCGTAAACACTTGGCGCTCGGAGCTGCCCACAGCTGCCCGGCAGCGGAGACGCTCGGGCATAAACAGTTTGCGTAACGCTTCCTCGGCCGCTTGCAAGCCGAGTGCCAATTTTCTTCTTTAAAAAGAAGAAAAAACGCAGCTGGGAAACAAACATTTAATCAGGCACAAGATATAAACGAAACATCACAAGCCATGTGTTGCTAAAATGCTTAAGCAGGAAGCATATGATTTTCCATGGATGTTTTACAGGTGAGTCATGGTATTCAGTGCATGCTCTTACTCATTACTGAAGATCCCAGTCCGGTGGCATGTATGGTGTATGGAATGGGAGGATGAATTAAATGTCAGTAAGGAAAAGCATCTTTTCCAGGGCTGACTGTGGTGGAGCAGTCGTCAGTTTGTGGCTGCCTGTATGGAAATCCCTGTGCTCTCAATTTGTCCCTATGCTCTCGATTTGTCCCTATGGTGAATTCCTGTGGCAGCCACTTTTCATAACATGCGGTGCTCTGCATCAGTCATGCAATTCTCCAAGTGAAAACAAACACCCTTTCAGAGGGGTTTTCCTGTCCCCGCCTCCATCCCCTGGGACCCATGTCTGTGTGCCAGTGCCATTTCTCAAATCCGGCTGAAACCAAGGTCCCTTGCCCCAAATCTGACTCTGGGTGAGGCAGGGACCCTCTATGACTGGCCCAAGGACAACTGCAGTCAATGGCGATGCATGACCAGGACTGGAGCATACCCGGAGCCAGGAACTCCCAGTCCAGAGTCTCACATGGGATTTGGTAGCCAGTCTATTCTGTCCGGGCTCAGGCAGAACATTGTCCCTGCCGTGGGGACAGCTGGCATGAACCGCAGTCTCAGAAAACCTCGCATTCCCCAGGTCCTCCTCTACCTCATCCCCAAGGGGAGCAGTCAGTGGCATGCAAAACCAAAAGGACTTGCATACAAATCATAATGTCAACCTGTTCCACAGTGCTGACTGAGTCCTACTCTTTCTACTGCTTCCCAAATGTGCTTTGCAATCCCACAACTGAGGGAGCCGCAGTAAATGTTCACCTATTTGTTTAGCAGCTAACTGCCCTGTTACATGTAGCCAAAGAATCCAGGAAAGCAGCCAAAGACATAAATTAGGCCAACCACTGGCTAGCCTAGCTGATAATATGATAATAGCACTTACTTACCTACCCCTCAGGAGAGCTACGTACGTTAGTTAATGTTTATACAACATTTTGAAAAGGATGTCTGGGAGATGTAAGTGATACTACAGTAACCTTACAGTTCTATTTATTACTTTTTAGAGTAAATATATTCTGCACAGTTACTGTAGGTCATGTCAGACACAGATTTACCAGCACCCTGTAGGAGGCTACCTTGACTGAGCATTTCTTGTTCACTAAAAATTTCCCAAGACTGCTTACCCAGTGAAATCCAGATACTGGATTCAGAAGTGCTTCATACTGGGTGCGTAGCAAGCAACAGTCCACATGTATTCTGAAGACTTGCTGTAGAAAACCTGTATAGACCTTTGGTGGTAGAAATGCTTTTTATCCAGGGGGTCTCTTAGGGAGCAGGAGAAATGTGGAATGCTGTCAGGTCTGGAAGGCTTAGTGCTACTAATGTATAATAGATCTTAATTGCAACTATGACACTGTAGACAAAAGCTGAATAAACCCCAGGTAAAGGATTTGTTGGTTCCTAAACTGAAATGACCTTCAGACATAACAAAAATGCCAAGAAGAAGACATTAATAGCTGACTATGTATAACTGGCCTTGTGATAAAGAAGACATTATGCACCTCAGATGCTTTGGCATGCGCACATCCAAGTCATCAGAGATTATTTTTTCCTGTCAAAACAGTTATTATTCATCAAATAGAGCCTTGGCCTACTCTTATATCTATTAATAAAGAGGTGGAGAGCCCTTAATCAAACATTCCTGCACAAGGAGTGTTACGTTAATGATGTTTCACACCAAACCCCCATGGAGATTTTATTTTTCTTTGTATTCATGTCAATGACAGCCTTTCCAAAATTAAGCAGAGCTTCAATTAAACACTGATGCTGACAGCAGTTTGGGCCTGGGGGGAGATTTGAAGTAGGGATGGAGCCAGAGGAAAGGGTGTGAAGGCTTGAGGTCATTGCTGGCAGGAGATACTCCTTTGCTAAGGTTTCTTCTCTGGGTCGCAGCAGTGCTGTCTCCCATGTCCATCTCCTGGCCTCATGGTGGCATCTTGCCTTGGCCACAGCCTGTCTTCCTTGTTCTTTTCTCCACTTCCCCAGGATCACCTTAGTCCCCTTGGAGGCCTTTAGGCATGGGTGGCATGACCACAGTCATTGTCCCTGAAGCCTCAGCACTGCTCTGGTCCCTCAGGATGCGAGGGCAAGGTGGAGACATCTCTCCTGCCCACTGCGTGCTCTGCTCTGCATCTCTTGGTGCAGGGAAAACCTGAGGGATTTGAGGAGCTTTTTGCTTTTATAGACACACTGAGCTTCATGGAGAGGAGACCTAAGTATCAGTGCCACACTGTCCCACAGGGCTCAGCACATACCAGTGTCATAGGATCTTGACAGGGGCAGTGTCCCCAAAAAGTGTGCCACAGGACGTGTCTGATCTGATGGGATGGGGTGCTTCCACCTCAGGTGCTGATTTCATCCCCCACTCTCTGTCTTGCAGGTCTGGGCGGTGTGGTGGAAGCAAGCAGCCCCTGTGAAAAGGCCTGCAACCCCCGGATGGGCAACCTGGCACACGGGCGGGTGCTGCGGACGGACACATCCTGTGGGCATGATGCTGCCGAACCCTTCTGCACCTACACCGAGGACGCCCAGCGCCACTGCCAGCGCCCCACCTGCAGCCGGTGCAGCAGAGCCCACGCGGGGCTGGCCCACCCCCCTGCCGCCATGGCTGACTCCCCCTTCCGCCTGCCCCGCACATGGTGGCAGGCAGCCCAGGATGCTCCCCGCGAGACCATCCGGCTGGACCTGGAAGCCACCTTCTACTTCACTCACTTGATTATGGTCTTCAAGTCACCCAGGCCAGCTGCCATGGTGCTGGAGCGCTCCCAGGATTTTGGTGAGACATGGAAGCCTTACAAATACTTTGCTGCTAACTGCTCGGCCACCTTCGGGCTGGAAGATGATGTGAGGCAGAGAGGAGCCATTTGCACTTCTAGATATTCAAGTCCCTTTCCCTGCACTGGAGGAGAGGTAAGTCTGCCTGGTTTGGGACAAGGAGGCTCCTGCTCCAGTCCCCTTTCTGTCTCCAATCTCTGCACCGGTATTCCATATTTTACTACCAGCGTCCCTTGTCATTGTATGTACGTATTTCACAAGGTTAATTAACGTAATTAATTCCTAGGTGATGTAGGCATTGCCCTGCCTATTGCTTTACTGAACTTGTAATCCGCTCTTTTCCAAATATTTCTCAGCTTTTACCTGGTTAACTCCCCTGCACAATTGCGAACTAGACAGATGCTGCCGATTCCTTGGGAACACCAACAGGAATGTCACTCTAGACAGCCTTCTCCAGATCTTGCCGTTGTGTGGGTTTGAGATGATGCAAATTAGTCTGACTTTGACCAAAATACAGTGATCCCCCATTGCTTGCGGGCTGTTGGGTCTGGTCCGCCTCACTCGAGTGGTGAAATCCGCAAAGATAGCGAACCCACTACGTAGTCGAGTATGCCATGCCCGTAGCCACGGCCCCTCCCCACATAAGGTCTGGAGGACGGTCCTGGGAGCGGGGCTTGTTTCAGATGTCTGCCTGTGCTCCACCGGGGTGGGGGGCAAGCGGTGAGCAGTGGACGCCGGCGCTGCGCGAGTGGCGAGTCCCGGGTCCTGCGAGTGGCGGGGGGGGAGCAGGGCCAGGGCTGGCTGTGCTCGCCAGCGTGAGCGGCAGGGCCCGGGGCTGAGCAGACTGGGGTTGCAGTGGGAATGTCAACCTGCCACAGTGTCTCCTTTCAACTTCTACCCAAGAAACGGCATTACGAGCAATAGGCCGTGGCCATGGGGCTGCCCTTCCTGGGTCCCCACTCCTCACTGGGACACAGCGCTGGTGACCGGCTCTGGATTTTAAAGGCTGCTCCCTCTAGTGGCGTAATATAATGAATTAGTCAGAAAGTTTAATCGAACTTAAAATTCCCTTCTGGCGTAACACAGAGAAAGGAGACAATCTGGTTAGTGAATCAAGGAGTCACTTACAGGATTGTAGTATCTGCTGAGAACTGATTTTGAGGTGGAAGCCCAGTCCTTGGAGACCGGCATTCGTGTTGAGAAAAATCATGTATTCAGACCCCTTTGCAGTCACAGTATCACAGTATCACAGTATAGATAAGGCTGGAAAGGGCCTTGAAGATCCTCTAGTCCAACCTATAATCCAACTAATCTATCATCTACGTCTAGATGATGTAGATAGTCATTTGGGATCACCTCTAGCCATGCTCTGGCTTGGAAGACACTCTCTGCAGAAATACTGAGAGCTGTTCTCTCACCAAAGTGCATCTCTTCACTGCGTCTCAGGAGTCAGCCAATGTCTTGCTCTAGGAGAAGCTGCTCTATGCTCTCAACAGCTCAGATACAAGGATCTTCAGACCTAAGAGACAGACGTGATTATTCATTAGACTTTAAATCAAATGGCTGGTGAGACAAAGTGCGATCTTTCTTCTCCTGCCACCCTTTGCTCTTCCCCCCCAGCCCCTGCCAAGCTACCTAAACTTCCTTTCAGAATGAAGTATATGAAGGAGTTTGTAAGAAAAGTGAAGAAAGACACGGCACCATTGCCTGTTCTGACAACGGTTTTAAACTGAAATTGATTTAGATTGAACATAAGACATTTTTTGATTATGAGGGTCATGAGGCACTGGAACAGGCCAACAGGGAAGTTGTGAGTGCCCCATCACTGGGCGTGTCCCAGGTCGGGTTAGATGGGGCTAATGTACAGAGGATCTACTACCCATGGCAAGAGTGTTGGACTAGATCATCTTTGAAGGTCTCTTCTCATTGAAACCATTCTGTGGTTCTGAATCATGGCTAGCTACAAAGTGAGACTTACAAAAGAAAGGATCTACATACTCCACTGGGAATCTCTTAGGCCCTCTGCACTTGTGCCTACATCTTGTGACCCACCACCTGAATTGTAAAGCTATGCCAGTCTGTGATGCAGGGCAGGAACTGAAATTAATAGCTTTTAGGCTGGCAAGTGGGACATGTCTGGGGTATGACTTACGCACTCCTTTTTCAGCTTTCCGAGCATTGTGACTTGGATGGGAAACCCAGGGCATCATGTAGGGCTGTATAGTATTTGCCTCATTTGTGTTGGATCCTGTGTAGCTAGCACCCCAGAAACTGTAGTGCAGTTTTTATTGCAGTCACCCCAGTGATGTCCCAGCACACCAGGATGGGACTGTACCTGGAGAGAACCTGTTCAAGTCTGCAGTAGCATGCTGCAAAACTAGGCTAAGTATCGAGCTTGCTTCTGTGAGATCTCTTCTTTTGGCATCGCTTTGGTCTGTGTTTTTGCAAAGAAGTTATAGAAGTCAAGAGCATTTAATTGTTTCAGGTTTTAATCAAATGTTGCGTGCAAGGGACAGGAGCTTAAAAGATTTTGCTTATATTGCACACTTCAATTTCCCTGCACTTAAATACCACTTTTTACCTATAAAGTAATAGCAGCAGCTCTCTGGTGACCAGATGGTAAGCCTGCATGCTTAGCAAATATCACATTTAATTTATTGCAGTGTGCTACATTCCAGCAATTACTTGTACCTGCCAATAGCAACATGTATTTCACCTAAAGAAACATCAGAGCTTTGTGTTCTGTTTGGAGTTATGTTGTGCTTTACTCCCACTTCTGGTAGCACCTAATTTCAGACATACGGAAAATAGTAATTTCACTTGAAACAGTGGTTTTAATTATGCAGTCATCTAAAATGTTCGGATCTGAAGGGTATTATTCATTGAAACTCAGTTGCCACAGATTTCTTTAAAGGACAAATACAAATTTTGTGAGTACCACTGGACTTCTTTTTTAATTTTTAAGTTTTCTTTAACTGCCATATAACAACTATAACCCTTCATACAAACTGTGTGTCACACCACCTGTGTACCACTTTCTCTCATTTCAGACATTTCAACACCACATGCGTTTCTGGGCCCAGTGTAAGGATTTGTAGGATTTTACAGGATGCTGTGGTCTCTGCATGCTGCTGGCAGCTTTCTCACTGCAGCCTATCCCCTTGGATGAACAGTTTGCCCCCACTGAGGCCTCAGGTGGTGGTAACTTCCCCCCAAATGGCACTGGAGCTTAGCATAGAACTATGGCTTGTTGAACTGGTGGTTTCTGGTTTTAGCCCTCTGCAAAGAGAAGGCGGTGCTGGTCTGCCTGTATTTCTGCCTCTCATTATGGTGCCTGCGAGCCCCGATTCAAGACAGCAGTGTGCACAATTCCATACTGCCCAGAGGCTTATGGCCTCTTTTCAGTGTATCACCTGTCTTAATTTGGGTCTGAGGTGTATCTGCTTCAGTTTTTATTGCAAAGAAAGATCAGACCTTTTGCATTCTGCCTTCATCATCTGGAGTCATTCCTTAGATGCCTACTTCAGCTCTTATGACAGAAATCCTCCCTCATCAGAATTTGCCATGATGTTGATCTTGAGAAGATTTATGATAGTGCAGAAAGCAAGCTGCCAAGCCTCCAGGTTAATTTCAAAGATCCAGACCTCAGAAATGCTGAAATGGCTCCGGGAGACGCCTTTCATCCTTCTGTAGTAGCGCAGCTCTTGACTTCCCTTTGCAGTGGTGAAATTGGTGTAGTGGACAGCACGGAGGAGAGCAATATATTTGGAAGGTGGCACTGTGCTGCTGTCACCTAAGCTGGTGCCACTACAGCTGTGGGAGCCAGAAGAGGTAATTATGTCACACACTGTGTGTGGCACTTAGAAGATCTACTGTTGGCTACAATCATCTTGACAGGGACTTGGCAGGTTTTTTCTCATCTTTGCTACTTGTCCCTAATGCTGCAAAACCACCAGACAGTTATCCTCTGGATGTGGATGTGTCTGAGTCCTCCACCTTGAAGCAGGCAAGAGATTTTTAACAGCCCAGTGGTGGGATTAGGAAGGGACAGACAGATGTGGACAGAACTGCAGAGGAAAGAGGGTGAAAGCTGCATGGTGTGTGTTGATGTTGAGAACACTGCACAAACACCCTGAGTTTAGTCTTGATGGCTTTCTCATTGGAAGTAAGCATGAGTTCACACGTGAGCATGTGCTCAGAGACTGCTGAGCTGAGCCCCATGCCAGAGCAGCCTGGTTGTTGTCTGGCCTCAGGTAAAGACAAACCACTATTTCAGCAACCAGCAAAGCAGTGGTTTTTCTGGAAGTATACAGGAGCCCAAGAAATCAAGAGACCACCTCATCAGCAAGAGACAGGAAAGGAGGCAGATGGTGGGTGCCCACCTCCTGCCCTGGCATCCCCAGCCATTCATTGCATCGTGGTCAGAAATCCACTTGTAGGCTGGCGCTACTTTCAGGAGCTCAACACCTAGGGCCAGGCTGGCCCCCACTATGAGGCCCATCTGGCAGGAGCGGAGGAGAAGCAGGAAGGCAGAGAAAACCTTGTTACAACCAACCTGGGTTTCCAGCAAGCTTCAAGTATCTACCTGTTTGAGGGGTTGGATTTGCAAAATTGTGAAGGGGACAAGAAACTGCTTCCCTGTCAGTGAATAATTTCAAATCAGCTGCATGCAGAGGGGTCATTATAGACTTTCCTTATGCTTTATTTACTGAATTGTTTTGCAGCAGCAACTTACTTAGCATAGGCATAAACCTCTAAATGTTGGCCTTGTATTGTCAGTATTTTAAGAGAAAGGCTAAGGCCAAGTTTTAGCCTGAATCATACAGATATGCTACAAATTCTGAGTATTTTCATTGTTTTTTAGGTTGTAAACCTTCAGCCACATTATTGCAAGGGAAATCAGGACTGGATTCACCAGCCAAACATAAGCTAATCTAAGTAAACATGACACAAGAATAAACTCTTCCAGCTTAATGCTCAGACAGGAATACTAATTTTACTAAGATGCATAAGAGTCTATCTTGCCTCATATAGTTCAGATCATATTAATATTTCCTTTCTGACATGATCATTTTAAAATTGTCCTTGGCTACAGATCACTGTTGGGGGCTCATCGACTAGAGGCCCTTAACAGATGTTAATTATTTAACTGTGAGTGAGAGTGGCTGTCCACTCTGCAATGCAATTATCTCATTCACTTTACATTCCCATCTGTGGTCAATTCAGATTAGCTCGCCTGAGTGTCCCCATTTAGACAAGCTCCAGGATAAAAGGGCTTACTGAAGCAGAGTCTCCTTGACAAGATTTTAGTAAATTAGTAACTTATTTTACTGTTCATCTATTCAGAATACTGCTAATAAATTACTTGGAGACCTCAGCTATTGTTGCTGTTTGCTATTAATAGGAGAGGCATATTTGCAGCTTGACTATATTCCGGCAACAAATTTTGATGTGCTTTTAATTTCTGAAACATCACATTCAGCTGTTTTGCTGCGGGATGTGTGTCTTACTGAGGATTTTGTTGATCACATGCATTCTGTAGCAGAAAAACCTTCATGTTTTGCCTTGCACTGTTACTGCATGCAGCCTCTCTCTGTTCCTTAAAGATTTGAGCATCAGTCCTACTGGTTCTATCTGATATCTGCTGTGTAGAGCAGAATTAAATTGCGTTCTTTTGCTCACAAGTCTGACCCTTACAGACAGTTGTTGTAACACTTGCTGACACAAATATCTGTTAAAGATGTTCAGTGACTTTTATTTTTGAGTCCTGATTTTGGGTTGTAGAAACTTCTGCCTGACTTGGGTGGGTTTTTTTGTTTTTTTCTTTTAGGCCTAAATAAGCTTAATTTCCAAGCTTATAATTGTTAGCCTTACCTGAAACTACATTTTCATTGCACTGAGATCCTCCAAGGATCTTGTGGGTAACAGGAGATTTGAATTCAGTCACTTGCAGGACTTCGGAGTCTACAAAGAACAATGTCAATAATAACCTCATAACAACCTGGGATGTCAACCTGTTAGAGGTCTGCAAACAGCATTTTTAATTGTCCTGTGCCGCTGATGTTTGCACAAAGACCTACACTAATGAGAAGGAAAGACGGATCCAGTGCTCAGGACATGCAAGGACATAGCTAGGGTATGTTTTGAAGTCCTATCTCTACCCTTGGAAGAAGTCCACTGCGTAGGAAAAAGACCTCTTTAACCTTTTCCTGATCATCCTGTCTCTGGGAAAACACAAATTATTGGGCTCTCTTCAGAAATGCCACCTACAAAGGAGAGTCTGTTCAGCTAGAAGGAGAGATTGCAGTGATGGCCAAACTCAGTCCAACTCTTTGCGTTGTATCACTAAATCTAGCAAGAGATGAGGACCATTATTTCAGAAGCAAAAGAATAATGGTATCTAGGAGAAGAGTTAATGAGATGAAATAAATGAAGCTAGGCCAGAGTCAATGAAATTTTACTTCTGAGTTTGGTCACCAACAGGGCTGTGTGACCCAACTCTTGTTTTCTAGGCACCAATGGCTGCCTTTTACGTTTTCCGTATGTGGAGTACCAGGCATGATACTGCCATATCTATGGACCAGGTTGAGACAAATCCCTCCACCCCTTCTGTGGGCCATCCTGGAGGAGTGACATGTCCCATTACGAGGCCCCCTGGATGCTTAGTATTTCTGGAGGCCCAGGGCATGTAAAGAGTAAGATGCTTCTCCAACCTGCCCCATGATCCTCTGCATGATTCCTCCCATTATAACTAACCCATAGGACTGTCTCCTTTTCTTCCTGGCTTTCCCAGTGCTTTTGCCACTTGGAGGTTGTCTGTCTGCTTAGCCAGCTCTTGAAATGCAGCTGCCTGTGGGATGGAGTGTAGCCAGTGTTTAACAGTGCCTATCAGCAGTCTCCTGTTTAGAACAGTGAGTGTCTAACAACTGCTTCTGGACCAACCTCCAAATATGGCTCAACTAGATTATTCTTTGGAGAGAGCTTGACCAGTCTGTGAAGGGGGGTATATTGTAGGCTGCCAACAGCAGAAGGGAGTGGGTCCCAGGGCTACAGTAGACCCTTTCCAAACTTCTCATATAGAACATGAAGAGCGCTACACCCACACAAAACAAGAGGAGTTTGGGTAGGCAGAATTTAATTCTCTAAATTGGCATCTGGCCTTGTTAGTGGGACTGTTGCTTCCCTTGAGGAAAGTGCTGCAGGATTTTAACAGTGCCACTGGAGCCTCTCTTCAGGCACTGCACCCCACTGCTTCATTTCACAGTTAATTTTTGGCATGAAAAGAAGAGTACCTCACTTATTCAGCTCCCAGTTCTCTGACTGGAAAATAGGGCTGCCATGTTTCTCTTTGGGGTTCCTGGATACAACCGGTTACATGGGAAGCGTGTAACCTAAAGTGGTGTATTGATATATATATATATATATATATCAGAAGTTTTGGATCAGAAGCTCATTTAAGATTAATCATGGTGCAACAGTGGGTGTCGGTGTGAGATACCCAGTCTAACAATGTTCAAAATCCTGCACAAATGGTGAAGTCCTCAGATTCTCCCTCGGCAACATTTCCAGGAAAAAGAGAAGTTGACATCCGAAACGAACCTTACTAGACACATATGCTGTGAGTCTTTTATCATCAGTGTCTCTGCAGCATCCCTCATTCCAGTGATCAAAATCTATAGCTATGAGTTGAAAGAGGGATGTGGTTTCTTGTGACCTTTTTGACAGTGTGTATTTACATATAATTCAGACGTGTTCATTTTCTTAAAATTAAGCTCATGGAGGCTGGGTGGTTTAAAGAGGCAGTCCCATAGACAGAAAGACTTTTTCATTATAAACAAGAGCAATTGAAATATATTAGTGAGATTGTGTTACTCTTAGGCTGAAAGAAATCCCCTTGATCCTTGGTAATGCTGCAGTTACTCAAACACTAACCTGCTGCCTTTCAGGCTTTTGCAGTGGTATATTGTGCTCAGAAGTTGTGAAAGGGTTTATTCTGCAGCTCTGGGGAGTGAGCCAGCTTTTCTTACAGCTCTGCCAATGAAGAGGCAAAGCCAGTTCTTTGTCTGGCCCTTTCGAGGTAGCTCCAGGTTTTCTTGGTCTTCTGTATGCACAACAGGTACTGCCAGCAGACCAAGGCTCAGATCATAAATCTTTATGGGGATAGGGAAAGGAGGAGAATTGCTGGAGGGAAGAGTATTTAAATACTATCTTTCTTGCTCATGGGTCAAAGGACTTTTTCATATCATCAGCTGAATTGTGCTGGTTCATTTTCCAATATGCGATAGTGCAACCTTGGAAACGGTGATTCTGAAGATGAGAAAAAAGCAATAATTGTTTTCCTTGATAGTGCATAGCCAATGATATGCATCTGGAGGGTTTTGTGAGCCAAGAAACTGAGTGTTTCTTTCTGTTTGATGAGTGAAAGTAGTGGTTAGGAAAAATAAAGCCATTGTGGAATAAATTGTCAATTATTGGAGAAGCACTGTTAATCAGAGAGGAAGAAGTCTAAATGTTTTGAACTGTACAGATTTTTCTGATAAGAACATTACTTTTGTGATCATTGTCTGCATGAAGACAGGAATGACCTAGCAGTGTTTCATTTTCATCTAATGAAATTGTGTAGTGGGATGTTAAAGAGAAACTGAAGACATGGCTCTCATCTGATTGATTATTGCCAGAGATTTCAAGGGTCCTAGATAAATCCCGAGACCCCTGCCTAGTTTTCCTTGTGCCTTTTCCAGTACCTCACTGGCCAGCTGCTGCATGTGAGTAGGAGTGCTTCCCTTACTGCTTTCTCACTTCTGAGCATGGCAGAAGAATGCCTTGAGTTTCCCAAAAGATAAAAGTTGCCTTGGTCTAAATTCATTTGCAAAGGCTTATTATTTGAAAAAGCTGGATTATTTAAAATAGCTCCTGAAGTCTTTGTAAGATTGCATAACTTTTGGATGGTGAGACATGGGATTATTTGCCTTGATTTACATGCAGTAAAGGACTGCAGAAGGGCTGTAGGCATGGGCCACATGCTGTCCTTTGTCAAACTATATGAAGCAGCCTTGTAAGGTGCTGCAGAACTGCCATTTCTCCAGCATCTCAAGGAGCTCAGGAGCTACTGGTGGTGGTACAAAGTGAGTTTCTGTCATCATTGCTTGGGGATGTTGATCGAGTGCTTAACACTGTGGCCTGAAAGACAGGCTACACTATTCGCTATGATCTCTCTTTGCAGTGGCAGGAGAGATTTTCCAGTTTATGTTGCTGTCGTCTCATCCAGGTGATGCTGAAGTGTGCACCATGAGGAGTGGTCAGACCTCTTCTCAGGGAAAAAATGGAGCTATCCTTCCCTAAAGTCCGCTTGGTCCGACAGGCAGAAAAACTAAGTGTATTAGAGGAACTGACAGAAAAACTAAGTTCAGCTCAGGCTGATGAACTTGCCACACCATGTGAATAATTTACAGCATCTGCCAGAAGTTCTTATTTTAGCCTATGGTCATTGCAGTGAATATAGCACAGAGATGTACATCGGTTTCTTTTCTAAAAGCTTGTTGCTTGAAGTGGTAATGCATATATGAAATACTAAGTCTGTTTTGTCAGTAGCAGGTGCCAGTATTGTAGCTGGGGAGCAGTAGTCCATCAGGCCTGATTTTCTGAAGGAACAATATTGATTTTATAAAACTTTTAGAAGCTTAACACCTTTAAGGTGTATCTCAAAAAGGTGGTTGAAGTTAGAGAGTATTTTCAAAAGTTTTTATAATGGCGTGATGGTCAGGCACGTGGATATACATGCAGTACAATGGCACAAGTCCTATTTCAGTAGGAAACTAACTTTGCAAGCAAAATGGTCCTCTGAAGATACAACTTTCCCCTCAAGAAAGAGCCGAGGAGAGAGCCTGGCAGAAATTGACCACACTGATGCAGAAAGTCCCTGGAAACTGAAATACCAACTGGGAAGAGAAATGCTAGCATGGTGTTGCACCCTCAATACTGAAACTGGGAGACAAGAGAAACCTATGTGCAGAGTACCTGTCTCTCAGAGGACATGTATGGGCAAGGAATCTGGTCATTGCTACAGGCAGGCACTACGTCTGGGGGTTAGGCCATGTGTCTGACAATTGGGGTGCCTGAGCTGCCCCTGCCCTGGCAGGGCTGAGGGAGCCCTGTTAAACCAGACAGCTCTTGAGTCTGAGGCTTACCATTGTGAAAAAAGGGTCCCCAAAGGTGTCAGGGCAAGTAGAACTGTCTGTGCTTCCTATAGGTACCAAATCAGATTCGTTGCTACAGAATGAGTCTTGCTGCATGGCACAGCAAACCTTGGAAGTCAAACCATCTTCACTTGAACAGTAAGATATTCTCACTTCAGTCTTTCCTGGGAAGGCACAGAGGCAGAAGCACAAAACAGTCTTAGCTCCAAGGTTCCTCTGCAGCTCTGAAGGGTGGCTGAGCAGGGATGTACAAAAGCGGTGTGAGAACATGGTTTTTGAAGTGGGAGCATCTGACTGGCATTGGATTTCTGCAGCTAAATTTACATCCAGCTCCATCTAATCAGGCTTTTTTTGCTGATGATGAGCCTATTGCTCGTAATGCCGTTTCTTGGGTAGAAGTTGAAAGGAGACACTGTGGCAGGTTGACATTCTAGACATCCCCAGTTAGCACATGTATTGCATCATTATTGCTACTTTTCCAGTTACACATTTCTACAAACCACTTTTCTTCTACTGCCTGTGAGCTTTTCATAATGTTTGCCAAGAGAATTTACTACTTTTCACTTTTACGATAAAAATTGTCATTTAAGCTTCTCTGAGAGGGACCAGTCAAGCCTGAAAGCAGTTGTCACTTTTGAGAAGTCCCTATAGGAGAGGTCCTGGGCTGTCCTGGGCCGCACTGACTATGTAGCGGGGCACAGGGGGATAGGGAGCAGGCATGCAGTAGTAGGGGCATGGCAGAGATGTACCATTCAGAGGATGTGACATGAACCATCTCAGCTTGTGCTGCAGCTGCAGGCAACAGCCGTGGCCTGTGAGCACAAGCAGATGTGAGGTGATGCTGGGCACACAGCTGGAAATCCCAGAGCCAGGATGTTGGAGACGAGGGCTTGCCTTTACCTTAGCCCCAGCGCCAGGCAGGCAGGCCTAACCTCAGCTGCTTGTTGTGCTCAAGGGAAATTTTTCAGGAGGCAAAGGGTTGAGGTCCTGGACATGCTGGCAGAGCTCCACCACTGCTTTTACTGCCTACATTTTCAGAGCCTTGTCCAGGCACTAAATAAATCAGGTCACTTCCAGTGAAGTGGAGATTCAACAAGGCCCAATAGTACAGGCCAATTAAGCACATTTATTTAGTGCCTGCATACCAAGAGTCACTACAGACTCCTAAAGCAAAATCTGTACTGTTAAGCACTTACAGAGACATCATATGCTGTTTAGTAAGGTGGTGCACATTCCCCACTGCTTTTGTCTGTCTGGAGGAGATAACCTTACATTCTTGTTATTCATATTATTTTTTCTTGGGTTCCTGTCAAATGCATTGAAAGGAATAAAACTACCAGAAAAATCATATAAAGCAGTATTGAATTTATCAAATGCCCATAAGCCACTTAGATGAATCACTAATATGGATAGTTCATTAGTGTGGAGTATTTACAGATACATCTTCATGCATCCAGCTCAGACAATAGAGTAGAGTTCATCTGTCTCTTCTGGAAGGAAATCACATCACTTCATGTGATGTTACCACTTTTGGTTTTCAACCAAATAAAAATGTGGTTACGTTTTTATATTTGTTTATTGTTTTTACTATTTGCAATTTATTGAAGTTATTATTTCCTGAGGCCTCCCTGACGGAGGCGAGGCTCCCAAATGGAGGTTGGAGTGTGGCACCTCTGGCCAGGTGCAGGGACCCATGGAAGAGGCACATGTGCGGTGGCTGTTGGTCCCTGTCCATAGGCTTTGTGACTGTGCATATTTCTGGAGGTTTGTGAGGAAAAAACTTTTTGTGGATCATGCATACCTCTTCAATGTCATGAGCATCTGTGTCCCAAAGGGCCCTGTTTTATCACTGTGGACACTTGCGTCTTGACAAAGTTCCAGGCCCTTGCAGCTGTGTCCGATGGAGGCTGCAGCGGTCCAAGATGGGCCCATGACTCATCAAAAATCTTCTCCTGGCAAGTCTTTCATTGGTTTTGTTGACTTCCTCAGGCAACTGACTTCAGAGCCTATTTTGTTGCTATCAGAAACACTCATTAGCATTTTTCTTCCCACTGTGGAAATATATATAAAGATGTCCTTTCATTGCCTCTCCATGTAAACATACTACTTCTTGCAAAGGGACTTTATGTATTTATATATCAAGGTCATTGTGGTGCAAGTGGTTATTTGAGTGCACCGTGTTCATGGCTGCTGCTTTATACACAGAGCTACATTGCTGCGAAGTGTTGAGGAGTTCAGGCTTTTTCTGCCACTAAAATTTGTGAAGTAATCAACAGAGCAAGAGTTGCTCAAGGTGGCCCATAAGGAAATTGAAACACGGTGGAAATTTACTAGAGGTTGTCTATGTAATGATGTGCTCAAACTGCAGACAACTGCAGTGGTCTGGTTGGAGAGCAGGGTATTTTTACACTATGGCATGTGCAAGGCAGTGTGGAACAGCTTATCCACTCCCATTCCCCTCTGAGTGGAGTGGGCTTCCCCTGGGTTTGGAGTGGGCTCTCTCCACCAGGCATCTCACTGAGAGGGTCAGGTGAATCCAGGCCTCTTGAGGCATTGCACTGGCATTCCTCACTTAAGGTTTGCAGGCTACTAATATTTGGCTGTGTAGAGAGACTACCAGCACACCAAAACAGTCCTGTGAAACTTGTCAGCCACTCATTTATTGATGTTGCTTCATGCAAACATTGCTTTTATAGGACTTGGAATCCAACAATTCCGTATGATGTGGAAGGAGCATTACCCCAAATACTAGAAACTGTATCTCATTTTAAAGACGGTGCTCCTTTTTATTTACCTCCTGGTTTGTGACATTTATGCTCAGATATGAGATACTGCTAGATACTTAATTTTAAATGGAAGCTGAGATAAAGATTCAACTCCTGGAACTGTATTGAAGAAGAATCCCAGATGCCATAAGATTTACAGTGAGATCTGTAAATCTCACTGGGGATGATATAATATGGCATGTGAAGCATAGAAGTGCTGTGGGGGTTGCAATATATTACTTCCAACTCGTTTTACAAAATTCTAATGAATGCATACTTTTCAGAGCTGCTGGTGTAAAGATTCAGGCTTCCCAGGCCTTGCTATCATATGTGGTGCTCATTGCTGTGTAAGTCGCATGACCTACCTAACATTGTAATGCTGAGGTTTGACATTTTCTTGGTAAGCCTCCTACATAGAGACAGACTTGAGTGGGAAAGATGGAAGTGTGGTCACCATGGGGTGCTTGCTGTTGAGGCTTGCTGCATGCAGATGGCTGGATTCAGCTGCCATTGCTCCACTACTGAGGGGTTGGTGTTCCCCTGCATGTGGCAGAGCTTTGTCCTGGCAGAGGCCTTGCTCTGTAAAAAAAAAAGGAGCGGCATGATCTATCAAAAAGGATGTTCTCCCATACCCCATCAGGCTCTTTATATCTCTTGTGTAGTCACAACATGGCTCTGTGGCAGGACCCTCAGTCACAGCTTCTTCCAGCACTTTTGGGATAGGAAGAATAGTGGGCTTGGTTGCTCTGCAAGCAACTTCTCCAGGGAGTGAGAGGGAACTAAAAAGCTGACATGACATGTTCCCACACCAGCCAAAACCACAACTATGGTGACAGAGCCACTGGGGAGTAGAGCCTGGCACACCTGTATTCTCTGTGGTGTTAGCAGGATAAGCCAGGTGGGCTTTGGGAAGCTGTTGGAAAGAGAGAATGATGGCTGTGGCTTAGACACAAATGGCTGGCCAACAGAGTCCCAGCTGGACAGTGGGACCAAAGTCCTACACAGTGGCACCACAAAGGTGATGGGCTTGCAAAACCCCATCATCAGATGCACGTTTATGTTGGGAAAGTGTTCTTTTCAAATTGTTCTACATGCTTTCCCTCCACCCTTAAAACTAAACAATATTTTGGTTGAGGAGACCTCTGACTGTGGTAGCTGAGAGCTGCCAGGAGAACTAGAGGTGTGAAAACCTGGTCAAGTCTACTGTGCAAACCATTGTTCATTTGTACGGAGGTTGCTGCAGCCCTATGCCTATCCTATGGCTGGACAATTGCACAGAAAAGCCCAAGAAGTACCACATTGGTACCACCCATGTGTGGACATGGGATTTGGTGTTGGGCAGCACAGAAGTGTAAAACCTATAACAGCTGTATGAGGGCCCCAGCGATGAGCTGACTTATGTTATGGACTGGGATAAATTAATGACTGAACAGGGAAACCCTGCCAGGAAACATGTCCTTGACCTTATTGTGCAGTGTCTGGGGGTTTGTAGAATCCCATCTTAATCTACCAGGTCAGAGCAGAGAATTGCTGTTTGCATGATGCCCTACATGTTATAGTGACCAGTTTGTATTTCATTAAAGCAGAGCTACTAGTGTCTGGGACAGAGGGATAAAGATGTCTTAATGTCATGGCAGGACTGTGACCAGGCTCACCCCATTAGGTTATGCTGCTGCAGGGTGCAGTGTGGCTCCAAAGGCCAGACCAGGACTGCTGGGCACAGCTGGAGCAATACAGGACAGCCACTGGGGAGCAGCTGAGAGCCTGCAGCCCCTGGGAATTACACATAGGGCTCATGTTTAGTATCACTGTTTTCATGTAGCCATAAAAAGAAATGTTTGTAGCATTTTAGGATCTGAGCAGGAATACTGGCTCCATTGAAATCAGCAGCATGACTCCCCCTGAATTCCACAGAGACAAAATTTAACTCTCTCAGTGCAGAGGCACTTGGAGTTACTGATTTCCTTGCTGCGACTGTCTTTGCTAGAACCACAAGCATCAGTCACGTGCATTATACAGGGACAGATAAACAAGGAAAACTGAAAACATGAGGGAAGAGTCTGCAGCTCCATTGTTCTTGTTTGTGTATTTCCTTTCCTGCTTCCATCTGAGTGAGAACAAAGAATTCTCTGAGATGCAATTTATGTAATACCAAGAAAGCCAAAATGCTGGGTTTTACTGAAAATTCTTGACCCATCATTTTCTGTCATCTTCTCTAGAAGGAAATCCAGTGTCTCCTGTTTGGATGTATCCCAAGGAATTTTCTTTCCATATCTGAAAGCATCTTGTGTTCACAAGGCCAGTAACAAGTAAATGTAATCAGAATGACGTTGATTTAAATTTGGGTAAATAACAAGCCTTGGGAAAGTGTGCAGGACCTGATAGTTGGGTTCCCTTGGGTTTCTATTCATACCTGCTCTGTATTTTTATTTTAGGAAAGCAAGAAAAAGCGTGTATATTCCTGAAAGCAGGGGGAGGGTTTGGGGAACCATTTGTAGTGTGTTACTCCTTATTAATACCCCTCATCACACTCAACACTTCTGCACAAGGGGTGTGCTTCTCACCAGCCTTGTCCTTTAACCATCTCTCCCGGTTAACCTTCTCCCATATCTGAGCCTTCATGGGAGAAGATGCTCAGGGACCTTTTGGAGGGTGCATTTGCAGGGTGGCAGTGCAGAACTGCCACCGTGCTGTGTTTGCCAGAATAGAACACACAGCTCCAACACGCCTGAGCCCCACTGTCACCGGCATGCTGGTCACAACTGTACTTGGCAGGCTGACAGGACACGTAAAAACATGCTGCCACCATTCAGCTCTAAAACAAGGGCTAAATCTCCTCTAGGCTGAGACAAAGCTTCCTCTGGCTGGATTCTGGCAGCTCTGGAGAAAAGCCAGGTCTTGGCCAGGAGTGGTGCCAGTAGTGGTGGTGCTGACAGAGGCAGCAGCTGGTAGGCAAAGCAGGCAGTCAGGCCAGCTGGCAGCAGTGTGGTCATTATTTCCAGGATCTGTGAATCCTGGTCAAATAAAAGAGAAACCTTCATTAGCTGAAGCCTATCAGCTGCTTCTGTTGGGAGGATTGGATCTATCTCTGACAGCGATAGCGGCAGGTTCGTGCCCTGCATCACACTAGGCAAAAACTGATGGTTACCCTTCGCTGCTGCACGTCTTGCTGTCTGTAGGAGGCTGGCTGACTTTTTGGGTGTCATGGTTTGTTACGGGCAGGGCAACAGGGTAGTTTGAGGAAGTTTTAAGTCACAGCTGGGAGTGGTGCATCCAGTCATTAGGCTGCATCACACTCTGAAACCCTCAAGTGACTTGATTGAATGTCGTTTATCAATATTGTAGCTCATCAAGCCTCCCGTGGCTGTTTAGTGAAGAGCTATTTAACTATTCTGAAAGTGTTCCTATACATTGAATGTACCAATAACTAATTATGTGCCGTAAATGTGTTGATTTAGGCCAGTGGTAGTCATATGAAGTACATATATACTGTTTCTGATTTCTCACTGTAGGCAGCTAGACCAACAATTTTAAAATAAACCTTTACAAGAAAATTGGTTATTTTCACAGAATCACAGATTCTGTGACATTTTTATCTAGTGTTCTCAATTTTCAGCTTGTGCCAATATTTACCTATTCAATCAGACTGAAGTTAAAATAAAGAATGACTGATAAGTATTTGTTTAAACTTTGGAAGTCCCCCACTTTTCTTCTTTTCTTATCTCAGTTTTCCCAACTATCAGCTTGCTGTCACTAATTGCCACACTTAATCACTTTTCCACTAGGAAGCAGCCTGGTGCTGATAGGAACCAAATATTTGGAAATCTGAGCTTTGTTTGTTAAAAAATACACCCATTCTGGGGAAGGAAATGTTAGTGTAGAGTCCCCCACCTGAGCATCCCCTGCAGGACAGCAGGTCCCTGTGCTGGGCCATACCACATAGCAGTGACACCCACCTCTGATTTAAGGTAATGGCAAAATGTGAGTTCACACCCTTAGGGTCCATACTTATTGTGGAGAGGAACACAAGGGATGACAGGGGATCACCTTGTGCACACTGGGTTGGAGGTGGATTTGCTACTCCCATTGCTTGTGGAGGGGGAAAAGCGTCATGAGAGCCTGGTGCACGCTCCCAGTGGATGCCCTTGTTGCCATTCCGCCCCGTGGCCCGCTGTGGGGCTGGCTGACATCCTCCTTGCTGCTTCACCTGCTGTGTTTCTCTGCCCAGGTGATATTCCGAGCCCTGTCGCCGCCCTACGCCGCGGAGGATCCTTACAGCATGGAAGCCCAGGCACAGTTGAAGATTACCAACCTGCGAGTGCAGCTGCTGGAGAGGCAGGGCTGCCCCTGTCTCCCGGCCAGCCCGGCCCTACAGCCCCCACCATCCCTGCACTTTGCCATCTATGACTTCATCGTGAAGGGCAGCTGCTTCTGCAATGGCCATGCTGACCACTGCATCCCTGTCGCTGGATTCAAGCCCGTCAAGGGGGCTGGTGTTTTCCATGTGGTATGTACATATGCTCAACAATGTCTACACTGCAGGAAAGCAGAGTTTTAAAAATAACATGGTATAGGTCCAAGTAAGCAATATTTGACATGCCCTGAATTCCAAGCCTGGTGAGTGGAAACAGTCTTTACAAAGGAGGTGGCTGAAGCCTTGGACTTCCTTTGTGCCTTGGTGTGGGACTCTTATCCTTCAAGTGTGTTCAACAGTAATTTATTTATTTCAGGTAGATCCTAAAAAAACCTCCTAAATTGCAGACTCCCATCTTCTCCCAGATGCTAACATGCAATCACACAGTATCTAAAAGATGATAAATGCAGGGCATTTTGATGACAGTAGGAGGAAGGCTTCTCTGAAGGTACCAGGCATCATGTGACTGCCATTGCTTCTGGGGCTCCTCAGATACTGGGTTGGGCCTTTACCAAAAGGACAGAGAGCTGCGTTTTGACTCTCCCAGGCTTTCTACTGCACTTTGCAATACCTTTCTCTGGATAAAAACCCTGTGCTCTGGTTGCAAAGGCACTCCCACCACAAGAGTGCTGAGCTCAAATGCCTTGGGACTCAGCAAGATGTAAACCCCAGTCCTCCTATGTGCCAAGGAAGCAAGAGCCACTAACCTGTTGCGGAGATGATGGGCACAGCAGTGGCAGACTAGGTGGATGCCGGTGGCATGTCATGCCTGCACCCAGCCAGTTCAGGGACACTTGCTGCCCTTGTTTTGCCCATCTAGGCTGGATCGAAAAGGCATGGATTTGCTGGCAGAGGAGCACTAGGGAAAGCCAGGCAAGCAAACATACTGCACTGAAAAATGTTAGAAAAGAAAAGATCATAAAATGAAAGCAGTTACTTGAGGAGTCCAGCTCTTCAGGGAACTCTCACTTAAATTACAATCTCAGACTTGAAGCAGACAGCATGTTTCCCTTCTAATAGCACTGTCTCACAACATCTTGAAAAACATGCAGCGCTGTGATTGATAAGACTGTTTCAAGTAGGACTGCTCTGCTTTCACAGATGTCCCCTGAGCAAAAGTCTTTGAATGGAGCTGTTTGCTCAGGATTATTTTGGTGGGATACAATTGCATGGGAGCGTGCCCTGGAGCACCACTGAGAGTTGTAACAGAGCCTGCAGCCAAATAGGCTTCCGGTATGGCTACAGTGTGTGAAAACGATAGTGGGCAGGTAACAGGCAGTGCTTTGGAAAGAAACCAGGTGCCAAAATTGCATTGAAAAACAAAGTAAGAAATAGCAACAAGCCCCTGCGCTGGCCCCAAGGGGGGAAATTCAACTCTGGTTATAAATATTTATGTGGCAATAGTCCTAAAGGTGACATTTCTACAATGAGGCTGACACATTTCACTGTGTCATACAGATTATTCTGTGTGTCCCATGAGAGACGTGCTGGTGTAGAACTGACACAGCCCCATGGTTTGCAGGGAGGATGAAGGAGTGGTATTTCCTCTCCCAATACCACTTTTTCCATCATAGAACTGAGTCAGTTTTGGCTCAGCCTGGTCCATCCCAGGCTCCTGCTTGGCACATGGCTGGTGCTGTTTGGAGAATGTGGTGGTTCCCCACTTGTGCATAGCAGGCTGGGGTTTGCCAGTGCATTGCTTCAAGACTGAAAGGGAAGATTATTTTCAAGATGATAGGAAGACACATATGAATGAACAGAAAAGGGACAAAAGATTTTGGTGTCTGTGGCTGTTTAGTTGGGAGAAGTCCAAAAACTACTGAAAAGGGGGTGGAATTTCAGAGAGGGAGTATTTTTATACATTTCACCTGAAAAACTCAGAGAAAATATAATTCTGGTCTGTCATTCAAGCGAGAGATGGTAGAACTCCCCAGTTTCTACCTCGGGTTTTAGCACAGCACCTTCATTGTAAAACCAAGGACGACAATAGCTAGGAAGCACATTATTACTTCACAGTATGGTTATAAAATGGTTTTATGCTTGTTTAGTCTACAGCACTCTTGAAGAATATCCCCTAAGTTAGAGAGTTAATATAAAAATTAAACAAGTTTAATATCCTTTAAAAAAGCCCCCAAGTTCTCCAAAATACATATGTGCAAGTTTTCTTACCCCTCTACTTCATCTCAGCCTACAGGCAAAATCCTAACCACAGTCTTAGTTTCAGTCCCTGCTTGGCCAGCAGAAGATAGGTGTGATACATTTGTTTTTCTCTTGGGCTGCACTGGACAGTAAGGCATGGTGTCCAGCCAGTATAGCTGCCAGGTCTCAGCCAGATCTCACAAAGTAGCCAGAAGCATTTCAGCCATTTCACCTAGACAGAATCTGACAAAACAGCACAGGGATGTAAGGATGCTGGGAGCTGCTGCTCAGGCAGGTTTGGTGCAGCATCCTGACCCAGAGGGCCAGGATACTCCACTCAGCTTGGGACATTCTCCCAGCTTGCTGCTGCAGGATTCTTCCCATTGGATTTCTTGAGGCCTGGGCAACTGTATGTTGAGAAGCTGACTGCTTTGAAGGTAAGTATTGTGTGTGGCTGAAGTGAGGCTAGAATTTCACTTGGCCGTGAAATAATACTGACCCAGGACATCCTTACAGTACGGACTTGGGATGCAAACAGGGTGACTTAATGGGCGAAGAGGGGCTCCTTCCACCCCAGCAGAAACTTGTCTAGCTCCGTTCACAGCGGTGGGTTAACATCCTTTGCAATCTGTCTGAGTCAAGTCAAAGAAAAGTTGGAATTTACAGAGTCCAAATATTCATTGTTAGAATAAATACTTCACATTAACCCCAACAGCAAGAATAATAGCCAGGGCCTGATAAGTAATTTGTTTCTGTGCCCTCACCACTTCCCAGCTGCAAAACTCTCCATGATGCTCTTCTCTTGCTGGCAATTCCCCCACCCACACTTTATCTTAAAAGAGCATGGAATTCATGTGGGAAAGCTCTGGTTTTGTTGAGTATCAGGAATGCCATGTCAGCCTTAAGATGAATCTGAATATACAGGTGGGACTTCTGCTCTAGGGGAGGGTATATCTCCCTGAGCTCCCTGGGAAGACTACAGAGAAAACCTGGCTGCCTTCCAAGGATGGCAAGGGCTGCTCCTCATGGGTAATATGACCCTGACAGTCCCTGGTTTTACACTTGTGTGCAACACACAGCTGTCAGGTTGATACAGATACACATTTTCTCTATCCTGTTTGTCCCAAATTTATCCAAAGGGTCACTACCCAAATCTCATCGGTAACAGTTCAATGCATTCCCAGGAAAAATGTGCATGGACAAACATATCTCATACTGTACCATGCAGAGTAGTTGATAAATTTGTGAGCTACATTACATGTCAAACCACAAAATATGAGTAGAGAAATGAATTCATATGTATAGGAGATCCTCATGATCTACAGCAGCCATGAGAATACCTCTGATCTCTGGCACAGGAACTTTTCACCCTTTGCCTCTGCTCATGGAGCCATTGCAGCGCATGCTTGACCTCTTACCACCTAAAGCATCCCCATGGCCTGCTTGCAACTATGGCAAGTGTCATACAAGAGGAGATGCAAGTGTCATGCAAGTCTGCAGATAAGTAGGAGCTTACAGTTTAGGACTCCAAAATAGTGAAAGCCAACCCAGAGATACCTCACCTGGGCTTTGCCATTCTATCTTGAGGTGACAGCTGGAGTTCATCCATCTTGGATCCTCCTTGGCACTCCCTGATTGCAGATTCCTGCAACAGCTTAGTGGGTTTCATGGTTGGCCTAAATTACCAGTCTTAGAGAGCTGGGTCATTGCTAGTACTTCCTGCTTTTACCATCATGAGATGAAATCTCACTATCAACTGATGGCTTTTATTGTATCATTGATAATTCACTATTACCAACTATGTTCTTCCTTTACCCTCATCCTTTACCTCTAGTGGAGTCCTGTCTGCACATCTTTCACCTGTAGTTTTCTTCATCCTCTTGTTCTCTATTTACCTCTATAATAGTTTTAATAGCATGATACAGCACCTATCTTTGCTCTGAAGAAAGGAAGTGAGAAACTAGAATTTAGGGATGAAGAAGCTTCCATGGACTTAAGACATGTGCCCAAAGTGGTTTGGTCTGGTGCTGCTACCATGCCAAAATGGTACTGCTGCAATTACGCTTATATGCTTGTTTAGTGGTCCCAAGGTGCTGTGTCAGTGTAAGTCAAGGACTTTTCTAGGAACTGTGCTGTATTTTTTTGCACAGTTCCTAGATGGAGATGACCTGAATGGAGAGACCTGTTTGGGAACCTGGTCAGTAAATGCATCAGAACTTGATTTCTGGCAGCTGCGCCACAATTAGGCACCAAACCTCAGATATGCTTCACCTAATTGTAGGCATGTGTTTGATGTACCTAAGTTAGCCAGCTGATCTCTCCAGGCTCCTTCCATAGTTACAAAGTGGTGGGGGCATACCGTACAGTCTGGATCCTGGGTGGACTGAGGTACTGTGCTGAAGTGGTTCTGTGTAGTCAGACAGGGTGAATATTCCTCCCCCTTCCCATGTGGCAATGCAGTGGCTGTTATAAATTGTTATCGTGTTAGACATCAAAAGATGCTCAAGGTCTTCTACAGCAACACTGACAGAAGCCTATTGTACAAAGGCTTACAAAAACCCCACCAGACAGCCCCCACACCCTGGACAACAAGCTTTGTATTCTTTCACAAAAACGAGAGAGGATATGAGAATTTTCTCATGCATAAATTTGGTTGTCTGGTGCTTTGGGAAAAGAATACCTCCCCATGTGCTGACAGCAACTAGTAGGCATTGATTCTAAAATTGGCACAGCGGTTTGAGGGCAACACAGTTTAAAAGCTATAGTTAGAGACTTAGTGTGAATGTTGCGATTTTTCCTTAGGCTGATACCATGCCCATTTTCCATGAAAGTTAAAAAAAAAAAAAAAAGAGAGAAAATAGTTTTAGCAGTTTAAAAAAAATAAATTCTATTAAAAGCAGTTGCCCTTCCCAGCTGTTTAGCTTATTTATGCTCTCAGGTCTTTGGGGCATTGATTTTCTTTCAGTGTGCGTTTGTGTTGGACTCTATATAGTGGGTGAATTCTTGCAATATAAATCAATTCATAACAGGTTACTGAAAGTGTTTTTCCCCCCAACGCAGCATTTCTTTGTCGCATTTTGGAACATGATAAATACAGGGGAAAGTGTTTTATAGGATTTGACTGAAGAAAAAAACGTGTGTATTTGCAATCTGAAAGGAAGCGCTGGAAGGTTATAATTCGGCAACAAAAGGATCTGAAAGGAAGCATGCCCTAGCAACTGTCTTTGTATAGAGAAATCAGTCGCTCATTTATCTTACAGAAGGCAACTTTTGTAACACTGTTTGCATTGTGCCCTCTAATGACTGACATTGCGACAGGGCTGTTAAGTTAAGAAGAGGAACAGTGTAAAAGTGGACTAAGATATAAAGACCCCATGACAAAATGAAAAATAGTATAGGAAGCCTTTGCCACTTAAATGAGTCAAGAACTTTGTGACTGCTTAAAAGGGTGAGACATAGTGGGAATTGTGTTTGTGTACTTAGCAATGCTCTATAAAGGCCCTAGTGGGTATCCCTTACAGTTATGTAACTGTATGTCGAGGTGAATGAAAAGGGAGGAAAAAATGTCCTCTTTCCCCTGTCAATGTGTGGGGATCACATTCTACTCTCAGAAAGGTGGTGAGATGCTGGAGAAATCCCAGAGGCCAGATACATCATTTCCCCACTCTACCTTGGGTCCCGGCAGAGCTACTGGGCTGGTTTCTGGCCCCATCTCCCAGCTGCTCCGTGGCATGACAGGATATTTACATGGCAAAGCAGTCTTGCAACTGGCCCTCTTACAGCTCTTACAGGCATTAATTTGGCTCAGTGTAGACAGTCTGGTGGTTGCTTTCATCTGCCACCACTTCTCTTTGCCTTGTACTACCCCTTCTTGTCATCTCTTTCTCCAATTTCCAGTTGTCACAGTATATCTTTATAACTAAAAAACATACATTAAAAATACATTTTTAATAACTAAAAGAAATACTAAAAAAAATACTGTGGGCTTCAAGAAAGCACTTGCTAATAATCACCTTCTGTTGTTGTTTCCAACACATAAAAAGGTCTTTGAAGGACTTTCAGGTTCAGTTTTGAAATTTTATCTGTACTGGTTACATCTGACCCCTGTGAGATAGCAGCTGAAATGTATTAATTAAAAATTAATAAATCAGAAAGTCATCATTAGCCAGGAGTATGTGTGGGATGTGTGTGTACCCAGATAACAAGAAGGAGCTATTTACAACAAGCTCAAGGTCCTCTTCTGTTTTGTTTACTGTTCAGGTTTTTCACAGGAACCACCTTTGCAGTGCTGGCAGCCAGTCATGTAGTTAGGAACAGCACACTTGTAAAATCACAAGTTAAATAGTTTGGAAGGCAGCGTTTTCTGGTAGCATTTAAAGCCATGCCCCAACTCCAGGCTTGATCACCAGGCACCCCAATCGCCCCCTGCTTCTCTCAATGCTAAAAGCAGATGGCAGCTGGTGTAACTCCATGAGTTTTCTGGCAAGGAAGCCTCAGGCCTCCGTCTCACAACTGAGCAGCAGGAGAAGCTGCACCGTGTATTTAAAAGTGAAATGCCGAGCAGAGTAAAGCTGCAAGGACAGGCACACACCAAAATAGCTGCAGTAGGTAGTTACCTGCCATGCTCCATGGGAAAAACCAGGGCCTCCAGCCTTGCCAGCAGAGTCATGTTTCTGCAGAACTTGATTTCATTGCATCCAGGAGCTGCTGGGCTGCTCATGTCCTCTGGCTGCATCCTGTTTTCTTCGCATTTGCCAACAGTGTGAGTAATGCCAGCGACTGACAGGGCAGCTGGCACCAAGCGTGCTACGGTGGCTTTTCATCTCTCATTACCTCCTTACATTGGGCTGTCTAGCTGTTAAATTATCTGTCATGGACAAATCTGAGTACACTCAGTCATGGTCCTTGTGCTATCATTGGTTCTTCCTTTGTGGGGCAAAAATTCTGCCTAGGATGAGTAGGTATTTATGTTTCAGGGAGTTGAATTTCTTTTTCTTGTACTTATTTGTGTTAATGATGGCTGGGCACACACAGCTGGCTGCTGAGGCTGTGGGTGCTATTCCTGCAGTACTGCAAATGTGTGGTCACGTTTCGAAGGGAGAAAAAGACAAAGATTTTACAGTGTTTCCTAAGGATGTGTTGAACCTTGACTGTTTTTAATCTTTGTGGAAATCCATGCTGCATCTGGAAACTGCTAAAGGTCCTTTTAGATCTCAAAAAGAGAGGGAAAAAAGGTATGATTATTCAGTTCCATAACATGTAGGTCTACAAATACGAATCTAATTTAAAGTGTGACTGCAGAATATTTGCCTTGGACTGAACTGGACATCAAGGCAGACGTTGTGCTATACGTCTTTCTAATCTGTGTAATAGCATTTAGCTGACACCCTGTTTCCTCTATGTGGACATTGCTTGTGCCCTGGAAACATTTTAGGCTTTGCTGTGGGTGATCCTCACTCTCTTTCCCCTACTAGGTCCATGGGAAATGCATGTGCAAGCACAACACAGCAGGATCCCACTGCCAGCACTGTGCCCCGCTCTACAACGACCAGCCTTGGCAGGCTGCTGACAGCAAAACTGGAGCCCCCAAAGAGTGTCAATGTAAGTAGCCAGTCAGGAATAGTGTCTCCAGAGCCTCTGCCAGAGCAAACTGCTTCCTCCATGTGCGCATTTCTCCCATGTTTCCAAGGGGCAGCAGGTATTGGGGTGGTCAGTAGGTGCTTGCAAAGCCTTTCAGTGAGTGAGGAGCCAATGCCATGTTCCTGCCCAGCATGCACTGCATGTTTGTGTGCCAGGGACAGCCCTGTTTGCACAGCTCCTCACTTGGAAGTCCCCACAAGACTGTGATGTCAGTTGGTTTGGCCTTTCTGTGGGAGCTGAGCACAACTTTGGTCTGTTGTTGTGGGCAGACTGCAGCCTGCCAGGGTACCTTGGAGGTGCCAAGGGGCCAGAATTGTCTCCTCTGTGCACACCACTAACAAGTACTTTTGCAGGAGGTATGATTTTTTGCTGCGGGATGTAGACTCTGCTCACCCCTGGGCACTGGGGGCAGGAGGAGCTGTGGACTCTGGGGAGGTTTGAAGATGAATTCTGCAGTTCTAGGGAGGATGCTCAGCGTGAGTGCAGGCTGCAGCGGACTGCAGAGGTCTTGGGACAATCTGCTTCAGTAGCAGCAGTGGTCTAGCCGGAAGGGTGCTGAGGATTAACTGTGCTACCCCAGGAAGGTTTGCAGGCATCCTAGGTGCCATCCTGCCCTGGATATGATGCTATCAACTCATAAGCTAGCATCAGCCTGCCTGTGTGGGCTGTGGGCATGCTAACTACAGCATTTGACAAGCAGGCATTGGAACAGATCTCACTTGACCCCTATCTTCAGGCATATGGGCATGTAGACTTCCTCCGCTGCCAGCACAGGGAAAGGGGGGATGCTCCACCTGCCTTTTCCCTTCATCAGATGCAGGGAACACCCTGACAGCACCCTCATGGCAGATGCTGTACAGGGCACCGCTGATTTCTAAATCAGGGAGAGAAGGATCCCTTTTGGACCAGTAAATGTAGGAAGTCTCCCTGGACACTGGCCTGACAATCTATGGCTGTCCTTGTACTGGGAAACCTGTACTGGAAATAAAGAAGTTAAAGAAAATACTTTTTCTTAAATGTCACTTCTAGAGATTGGCAATTGGGGATGAAAATGTAACGATACTTCATGCATTTAAATGATTAACAGGTTCATAGCTCGAGTCCCCATTGCAAAGCATGGTTTGGGGTTTTGTATCTCTTTTCTATAAGTCAATGTCTTTCATTGCCTTAAACAGTCTTTCTGTTCTCTTTGATTTCATCTCAGCATGCAAGTGTAATGGGCATGCTGACACCTGTCATTTTGACATGGATGCATGGCTGGCATCAGGCAATCGCAGTGGCGGCATCTGTGACAACTGTCAGCACAACACAGAAGGGCAGCACTGCCAGCGCTGCAAGCTGGGCTTCTACAGGGACCTCAGGAAGCCCTTCTCTGCCCCAGATGCCTGCAAACGTAAGTCAGCAACCTTTTACTAGTGAAGTGCTTGTCAGGGGGAAAAGTGTCAAATGAATGGTGAGATCTTCCTACCCTTTCTTGGAGCAATCTTCTTGCTTCAGTGAAGGACCAGGAGCTCTTTGAATTCCCTTTGTGATGCTATTTCCAAAAAGCAGTGGTGATGTTTGCGGGGTTAAAGTCTGCAGATGCTGTTGACAAATCTATCCCAAGGATCAGTATAGCTTGGGAGCAGGAGATGAGAGATTATTCATTTACATTCTCCTATTGCTATTTTTGGAGAGCAAAAGCTGTATCATGTTTTCATGTTCTCCTTGTCTGGTGATTGCTGCAACCTCAGAATCAGGCACCTCAGCCAACAGGGATGCAGCTGATAAACAGCATCAGCCACCAGTATGTGTTAGCAGCAGCAGCAGGTGGATATGGAGGAACAGAGAGAAACACAAGTTAACTGATACTCCAGAAGATGGGACACCAAGGCTGCCAGGCCAAATGCAATGACTCAGCCACATGTGAAATTAAGCATTTCCCAAAACAAAAGCAGCGATCTAGAAGCCGTGCTCCTCAGGGATTACTTCGAGGATGGTGACACACTGTGGAGGCCTCCAAATCCCCAAAACACACTGAGCACATTACACTGGTCAGCTAAATATGGAGTGCAAGCATGCTCTCTTTTCTGAGCCTGCAGCCACTCATCGGCTTTAGCACATTTCTCCTCGCTGGCCAAAATCTGGAGGGGGACCTTCATAAGTGACAGAAAAAAATCCAACTGACACCCTACCTGTGTCATTTGAGGAGACACTGAGCACATCTCTCTCCAAGGAGAAGTACCTGCATTTAAATGAGGAGCAGGGTGTGTGCAGTTTTACTACTTTGTCATTGGAGATTGGATGGGGAACAACTGCTTTTGTCTCACTCCCTCACTACATATCATCCTCATGAGATTCCTGGCATCCCCACCAGTGTGTAGCAGAGGTCCTCCTCCTCTTTACCTTTCACTCATGGCAAGGAGGAGCAACAACAGCTGAACTGCCTGTTTTACAACCTTAGTTCTCTTTATGAAAACAGAATTCACCACAGTTCTCCATTACCTATGCAAATAATTACTTCACTGCTGAAGTATGTGCACAGGTTTTTTAAACAGTGAATTTAATGACTTTTTGAAGTTCCTTTACCTACTTGTGTACCTCAAAGTTCCAAGTCTCCTTCTCGAAAACATCAGATACTTTCCCTTCTCAATTATTTCCAGAACTTAGGCAATTAACTTTTGTTTTGGAGTCTCATTAGTAAAAAAACAGGTTTAAGTCTTGAATTTAGACCCAAAGCAGAGGTTTGATGTTTTTTTCTAAACCATGGGTCCATCCTTGCTGGTCAAAAAAAGAACCAATTTCATTAATTGACTCCTGGTAGATAATGCAGGACAGAAGACTGAAATTCATTCTGTATGAGACCTTCAAGTTCTGAAACGTGCTTGTACTGTAGTTCTGCTACCTTTGCTAGAGTTGCAATTTCAGATGCTCTTTTCATGTCAGATCCACCAGAGAAGGCACGCACTTTTCCAAGGCCACTGAAGCCAAGTGAAGCTTTAGCACTGAATTGAGTGTGGTGTTCTGGACACCTAAAAACTCCACCCTTAGAGGTGGCAGGAGTAGCTTCCGTCTCCTATGTTGTCTCATGCAGTCCATTGAGGAGATGGAGTTTCACAAAGGACTCATTGCAGGGTTTTCCTGGTGCCAAAATGCTGAGTCCATAATCTGTGGCTGTTTGGAGGGTCCAAGAGGAAGTCAAATGGCACCTCCTGGGCTGGTCAAACACAGAGGCTCCATCCTTGCAAAGCCAGATAGAAACAAGAGGTCTTGGGATATATCACTGAAGAACAGCCACAACTCAGAGGGAAGGTTGCCAATAGTTTGTGTGTGCCCATATGCAAGTTAGACCACCACTAATGAGATCAGGCATTACATCAAATCATTAGCTATATGTTAGCTAAATTCTAGGGTTCTTGATGAAAAAGTTTCTCCCAGCCTTTCTGGGCCAGAGGAAACTGTGGAGATTAAATGATTAATGGGTATTTCTGTTGACATATGGCAGTGCTTTTTGTTCTTCTGGCTTTCTGCATTAATTTCTGAGTTACTGGCCCATGGCATTCCACTTCCCACATTTTTTCAGAAAAATAAAGTGTGCTCCCATTACTCTGTAGTATAACAATCCAGCCTCTTTATGGACCGCTAGGTATTCATGGACTCTGGTATTTAAAACACAAAGATAACATATTTGACAAGAACTGTAAGATACTCTTGAGTACAGCGATAAAAAGTCTACATTTAGTATTTACCTTCTGCATTAAGTACATCTACTTTGTTGCTCTTTTTAATTCTTTCTTTATTTATGAATTACAGAGCATAAAGTACTCAAATATCTGAGGAAGACACCTTTCCCTAGTACAAACTGAGTTCCACAAATGTAGGGATTATCTTAGTGTTTTCTTTTCAGAGATCTTATTACTACAAACTCACGGATGATTTCTCTCTGGGCTTTTCAAACTCTCACAAATGCACCCCTCCCTAAGACCCCTTTGCCTCTTCACTTCTGGTCTCCTGCTGCCAGGAATGCAGCCAGGGACCCAGCATCTCACAGAGGAGATGGCAGCTGCAGGGCCATAGAAAATGACTAATGACTGTTAAATTAAATTATATAAGATCAATTACAGCCTATGCCTGGAACATTTCCAAGGACCATGCCATGGTCTGCAATAACAAGAGACATGCATGAAGCCCTATTATTCTTTCTGGGAAGGCCATGGCATTGCCTACTTGATTCTGGCTTAAGGCACTGTTATTGTTCAACCAGTGGAAATTTAAAAATACCTAGGTGAAAGTAAATAAAGGAGTTGTTAAGCCATAATCTTTAAGGATACTTTAAAGACTCTTGTAGGCAGAGTGTATCTAATATTTGCTCAGGAGAAGGTGTGTGTACTTGATAAAATGAGACATTCTGATGTTTAAAACACCAATCTGATCACTCTTTCCCTGACCTATCAGTCCTTTTCTTTACATCTTCATGAATTTTTAAGCCTTAGCTACATTACAATTGTAGACAATAAAATCAAGGTTTTTTAAACACTGAATTTGTTTTTGCTTTTCAACTGTAGATGTTTGAGGGTAAATATTTGTCATTTCCAAAGGCTAGTTGGCAGCTTAAGAAACCACAAGAGTTGGAAGGGACCCACCTAGAGAAATCCAACTCTGCTAGCATCCCACTCACTGGTTTTCCATCCTAGTCAGCACATGTGATGCCAGGACAGGCAGCCGTTAATTTATATGTGCATGGAAGTTGCATGCAAAATACTGCTACGTAGTGCAGGGTGGTAAATTGGCATCTTTAGCAATTCTGCTTACAAATCAAAAAGAAAGCAAAATATCAAGCTGGTGGAAGATTTCTCTTGGTCTAAGGCTGATTCCCAGCCAGTCCTTCTCTCACAAAAGCTCCCTTGGCTATAGAAACCCGCAGGCTCCCTGGTGAGGTGGCCATGGCAGATGAGACAGGCACTATCAGGAGCCTCACACTAAGATTCTTGCACTCTGTTGCCCGTGTATCCACAATGAAGTGCCCTCCAGCACTGTCTGTGGCTGCTTTAGCTGCTGCTCAGCTGCTCCTCTCACCTTCCTTGGACATAGGTCTCCTAGTGCCTGTGCTTCAGTGGTTTGTGTGGAAGGATGAAAATGGGGTCTCAAACCAACACAGCATAGCTGCCCATGTGGGAGCAGTAGCTGCAGCTTCTAAACGTGGTGTAATCAGTCCTGCGACCTTTTTCTTCCTGCTCTTACCATAGTATGGAAGTATTTCATCCTGTTTCCATGTATTTCATTCAAAAGTGATACAATGCACTGACATTTGAGCTCTAGAGTCTAATTTCTGTGCTCAGTGCATAGTGATGGGCTTCACTTTGTCTACATTGCTCAGCATGTTCCCACTGCAGCAAATCACAAACATTTACCATGTTGAAAATTCTCCACCTAAACCATTCAGATAGATATTTAGTTAGTTTTTAACTAACATTTAGTGTCATCTTGGGCCTTCACACAGGATGCAAGGCAAAAAACTTCCATTTGCTGGCCACCATTGGAAAGCGGATTGGCACCTTGGTGGTTCAGAGAGGAGCAGCCAGGAATGGTGGGGTCCATGGAATTGGATATGCAGGCCAGTTAGAAATTACCGACCTTTGCAATAGTCTCTGTGGCTTTTATTAAAGGTGTAGCAAACTACATTCTTGTTTTTAGTTGCCTGTAACTTATTGCTCTGTTTTTCGCAACAGCCTTTGTAAATTTAATATTCTTGCTTCACCATGGTGTAACCACCAACTTTAAATTTTCTATAAAGAAAATAATTGTGTGAAAGAATTTTCTAAGTAATAAAAAGCTCCAACCCCAGTAGGGTTATGTGTAAAATTCAACTGAAACCCAACTGAAACAGGACCAGATCTCTCCCTGAACAGTGGGTTTATCTCACTGACTGCAAGAGAATAGAAGAGCCTTAAGTGCTTGACATTTCCCCTGAAGGGGCTGAGGAATGCCAGAAATACCCACCGCATCTAGTAGGAAAAGAGAGCATTGGCTGAATATATCAGGTGTAAAACACTTCACAAACTTCAGGAGAAAGGTATGCAAGTCTCAGTGAGTGCTGTTGAAAACTATGCTGTTAAAGGTACCGGAGTTCACTGCCTGCAGCTAGTTACGCAGTTTGTGGAGAGGCTTTCTAATGTTTTAATTTTATACAATTATGTTTGTTTGGGAATGGAAAGGGTGGGGGAAATTTGGGGATTACTTTGGCAAAGGTGTTGGAATCACAGTCACCTCTAAGTTAACTGCCAATATTAATCTATCCTTTAATATTTTAAAATGATACTCCAGGTATGTCAGATTCCTGAAACCACAAAAATGTCAGAACAAAATTAAATACATATATGTGAGCAGCAACAAGTATTTAAAGAGAAAGAAAGGCTGGATTGCCTGCAGTGGCTTTTCTGCTTTGTTGCCTCTACAGTTGCAAAATAAAAAGCTTGGTATTAGATTCACAGATTATTCTGAGTTGGAAGGGACCCACAAGGATCATCGAGTCCGGCTCTTAAACAGCACCACTGCCTGCCTAGCAGGAATCGAACCCTGTTCTCCTGCATGAGAGGCCGGAACACTCACCACTGTACTAAAGTGGATTTAGGATTTAGTTAAAATTTTCCCTCCAGAAGAGATTTTTTCAGAAAATATAATTTTTATGTAAATGAAGTTTTGGGCAAAAGTCTTTCAGCAGGGAATTTTTTTGCCATGATGCACAAGACTGGCTGTCCTGGTCAGAGAACCAAACCCTGAGGGAAGGAGATAACAAGTCACTAAGCTCTTGGTCCTGCAGGTCATTGCATTGCCTGCTAGCCTGGCCAGATGGCCAGAGGTTTGGCTTACGCTTTTGATAACTGTATTTCTGATCTCTGGAAATGCTAGCATCTTTGGGGAAAAGTAGTCTTGCAACAGACGTAAATTGTGTATATGCAAAAGAAAAATCTTAAGCAGTAGGCAAGGAAAACTTCATACCGCATATTTCAGAGGATCCTTTCCAGTGCATTGTTCTGCTGCAGGGAGCTGTGGGGAAGGAAAGAGAGCAACTGACATTTCTGACATGTGCTCTGCAAAGCTGTGTTCTGGAGTATATGCAAAAGCGTATCTCTGAGCGTTTGGTGTCCTCATTATTTTTTCCTAATGTTTTTAAATGATGGCTTTAAAAATCAGACAGAGACAGAGGGGTGCTTTATTCTCAGCCTTCACTTTAATTAAAATGACTGTTCTGAGGGGTTTTTTAACCTCCTGCATGCAAGACAGTTGTTATTACTTTAAAAACTAATTATGCTCTGATTCATTTTTGCAATGAAGCACCCGCAGCTGCTTAAACATCACAGTGAGCCAGCCACATCCGTGGGCACTTGGCTGGACTAGAGTCCAGATGCTATAAGGAAAATAATAGAGGCCTGTTTGGCAAAACATAACACGACACCAGGGTAGATTGACTAATTAAAAGAGCCCTCGAAATGAAAAATTATACAGATTCCAAAGGGCACCCTGCTCTGATTTATATGGGTAAGGGGAAAAAAAGCCCAGAAACCCCGTATATGTCCCTAGGCAGAGCGGTGGTTTTACAGGCATCTTCTTCACCTTTGTCCTGGAGAGCTTGTGCACTCACAGACGCTGTGTCGCTCACGATATCCCTGCAGCTTGCTCCTGCCACCCCCTGGGATCAGCTGTGCTCCCCCTGGGCCCCGGCACCTTCTGTGACCCCAGCACCGGTGACTGTCCCTGCAAGCCCGGTGTGGCAGGGCCCCGCTGTGACCACTGCCTCCCTGGCTACTGGGGCTTCGGAGCCTACGGCTGCCGCCCCTGCGACTGCGCCCGCAGCTGTGATCCCCACACCGGTGACTGCCACAGCAGCAGGTGAGTTGGGGAGTCCTGGCGGCCCTTCCTAGCCTCACCGTACTTCCATGATCTCCATTCCAGGGAAGGCACTATTTACATGTGGCATGGGGGCTGAAAAATACCCATTAGGTAAAATATTTTAGGTTTAGTGTGGTCAAGAACTGGAAATAGAGTGGGAGATCAGGCTGGGGTTCACCTGGGTGCCTGACACACCGTGGCAGGGCACCAGTGATGTTGCATTTTTTTGCTTTTGGTGGTGTTAATGTATTTGGCGTTTTCCATAACCTTCACAGTTGCTTCCTCTCCACAAGCAAAATACAGACCTCAGGGACATCTGAGTGAGAGGATACCAAAGGCTTAACATTGTTGCTGTTTTAACTCAACTTATGTTGACTGTGTTGGACTTGGAGTCAAGCTCTGACTTTTAGAAGACAGCACATTTTAATAATACACCAGTCTCCAAATCTTGTATATTGCTTCTTTTTACCACATTGGGGATATTTATGGTATATAAATCCCTGTAACATATTTTAAACCCAAAATGGATTCATGTCCCCTCTGACCACACTCAATCTGTTCTTTTTCCAAAACTGCCTCTCGCATTTAAGTTCATTAAGACACACAGTCACATTGTACCCGGAGGAGAGGGTGGTAGTGGTCCCACTACCGCCCTCCAGGAGCCTCCGCTGGCTCCAGGAGGAAGGTTGACCACCTCCCTTTCCCCTCAGCAGCTCAGACGTGACCTGGCACAATGAAGCACCTCCTTTCCAGGCAGTGTTGAACGAGAGTGAGCCCACCTGGGGCTGGGAGGATGAGCAGGGCTTCTCAGCGCTCCGGCACTCTGGTAGGACTGTGGCTTTGTATGTGTTTCACCTGCCCAATCCCTCGCATAGGCAGCCAGTGCAGATGCAGTCTTCTGCACTGGCTTGTAGTTAGAACACTCACAGTTGCAGGAGGGGATGAACATCTGCCTACTAACATGTAGGGGAATGTCCTTGTGACCACCTCCTTCCCCTCCAAGAGCCAGAGGAGCCTTACAGCTCATCCCATCAATACAAGGATATGCCAACCCATTAGGCAGATGCTCTGTGCTGAATGCCTGCACCCAGAATTTAGCTGTAGGTAAGACAAGAATTTGCAGTCCCAGCTCTTATTTTCAAGGCTGAATACCCTCATGTTTTACTTGCCTATCATGTTTTAAAGATACCTTTATATTCACTAGAACTATTACATGTTGGACAAACCGCAGCTTTATTTAAAGGGTGGGGTTTACCACTTGGCTGGCAGGTAGTGAGGAAATTTCTAACTCAGAATTTATTTCCCTGATACCCACAATAATTTTGGCATCAGTTGCAGCTTATGATGCGATTCGAGATGGTCTAGCATTTCAGCAGAGGAAGTTATTTAGCTCCTTTGTCCCCAGCCTGGAGGAGGTGGGTGCTCTGTGAGGTTGGTGCAAGGCTGTCCTCTCATGTAATCACAGAGTGCAAGCAGGCAAGCGTCATTTCCTCCATTTTCAGAGAGCAACGTGATAAAATCTCGAAGATACAATAATTGAGTTAATTGAGGGAAAGCGCCATCATTTGTCTGGGACACTTCATTTTAAACATAAATAAGTATATCATGTTATTCTTTGTTCTAAGATCACGGAAGTCATTAATCTGCCTTAACCTCTGCAACATTTCCTCTTAAAATTTTGTCTGGTACATTATGGTGTGGAAAATACCGCATGTTATTTGCATCCCAAGGCAAAATAATAAGGTCTTTGTTTCCCTTCTCTTCTAATTGTAAACAAGGAATAATTGTCCCTGGACTAAGATTGTATGTTCACTCTAGATCTGAAAATAGCTGCAAATAGCTTTTTTCTGCACAGGGCTTGTGGGTCACTTGAAAAGCCTCTGGCAGGTCCGGTGCCCTCCCTGTGAACACTCTCGTCATTTAAGTACAATCCACAGCCATTTGCTTCTTTCTTTCTCCTCAGGTAAATGCGAATGTAAAGAGCAAGTTTTAGGGAATCCGAAGGTCTTCTGTGGGATGAAGTACACGTATGGTGAGTTGCGGGTGAGGGGGCTGTAAGAGGAAGTGCTGCGAGGCAGTGCAAGAGTGCATGCAAAGCATGAGAAATGCTTCTGTTTGCACCACTCCATCCTGGAAAACCCCAGGGCTGCTTAGTCTAGGGGCAGATCTTGGACCTTTCCAAAACGTATGGATAGCATGGTGCCAAGTCAAGGTGGGTGAAGCATCTTGGTCTGTTCCCCAAGTCTCTTGCTACCAAAACATCCATGTACCAAAATCATGGGAAGAGAAGAGCTAGAAGTGTCCCTGAGAGGTTGTGTAGGTTCAAGACAGACTATAAAGCACTGTTCCCAACAGTGGGCACCGAAATGCTGTCTGTAGACCATGTGCCTGAATCAAAAAGCATCGTATTTGAAATTACCATATCTAAATTATACAAAATGTAAGGAGGGAAGGTGATCCAGCAGCCACTAGGAACTTCCCCGTCAGCCAAGTTCAGGTATTGCAGTGGGATGATGTATATTGTCTATGTGTCTCTTGGATTTAAATGAATGAGAGGAGGCACTTGGCTTCCTGAGACCTCTCTGGTGTGTGCCAGTGATCCACCTCCTTCATACCATAGCAGAGCAAGGAATGCTCTGTGAAACACTCCCTTCCTTCAGTCCTGTAGGGATCTCTTGCACCTGTTTCGTCTCTCACTGAAGTTGAAAATGCACAGAGAGATAATGAAAATGCTGTGTTATTGTTTGCAATCCTCTCCAGGTTGTGGAGTGACCCACAAAGAGAAGTTCAAGGGGCTGCCAGTTGTTGAAATACAGCCCTGGCTTAGTGATACTAGGTAAAAATCTGATTCTGCTTTGCAGAGATAAGAAACTAGAAAAAAGTCCCAAAACCCCCTCAAGTTGGTAAGTCTCACCTAAAGTGCACTCAGGATTCCTACCCTTTCATCACTCAACATGCAAGGCTGTCAGCTGAATTGGAGAGATAGGCGAAATGCAGGGCTCATGATGAGATGCAGGAGGCCATACTGTGAGAGGTTGCCCTGAGCTTCCTAACATGTGGTGCTGAATAAAGCACCACCACAGGGGATATCTACCAGTGTAGGCATCAGCATGTTCACCCCACGGGGGCTCAGCAGTGGAATGCCAGGTGGGCAGGAGTGTGCTTGAGCTCAGGGTACTCCATGATTTGCCCCAGTCCCTACCAACATCTCATTCTCCTTCATTATATTTGGATTTGGTGGTTGTGCAAAGCAGGAAGACCATGCACCAGGGTGGGATGAGGGCAGGTCCTCACAAGGCCAAGGCCAGCAAATCTTCTGGGTCCATCCTTAAATCCAGTTGATTTCTGAAAGTGCTAAAGAACCCACAGTTTTTGCTGAGCTCTGAAGGGACCCTCACAAGCTTTGAAAATCTAGTCATTGTACCTCCTGCTGCCCACATGGCAGCTCCAGGGGCCATGACCAAAGCAACCAGCAGCATTTCTGTCCTTGAGTATGAGGATAGATATGTTTCCCTGACAGCCTAACTGATCCCAGGCTCCCCAGCAAGGAGCATTGGGCTAACTCCACTGTAATGAAGCAATTGTCCTCACTGCTTCACCCTGACACCTGCATTAGACGGAAAAAAAAAAAAAAAAGGCACTGTAGAGAGTTTTTATTGCTCGTTTTGAATTTCTGCCTTCCCAGTGATCAAGACAAAGATCTTGTCAGCTCATGACAAAGGCTCTCATGCAGAAGTCAACGTGAAGATCAAGAAGGTCTTGAAATCTACAAAGCTGAAGATCCTCCGGGGCAAGAGGACCCTCTATCCTGAATCCTGGACCAACAGAGGATGCACTTGTCCTATCCTCAATCCTGGTAGGTTTGACTCTTTCAGCAGTACTTCCCCACCACATTTACACCGATTGCATTCCAGCATCTCTATCCCCTCATGCCAGTGAGCTGAGATTGCAGCCCAGTGCTGATTAAAGATTATTGACTGTTATGTCACTTGGATTCCAACAGCATTCTCCATCAAATTGGAATTCATAAAGAAAAATTTGTAGCATTGAGAGCTCCACAGTTTTTTCTCATCTTCTTTCACTGAAATGGAGTGTAACCAGTGGTTGCTAAACAGTGCATGCAGTCTCCCCTATAGACAAGAACATGCAGATTCAGGATTTTCTTCCACAGAGGAAAACTAAGCTCCAGCTGACACACCTTTCTTTACAACTCCAAGATAAATCAACAGTTACCAACTAATTCAGATAAAAGGGGTTTTTTTCCCATAAGATGCATGCATCACTTGGAAATCAGCAATGGAAGCACTGACTTAGGTACTGACATCCCTTACATATGCAGTACTAGGAACTTCCTTTTGGGGAAAGGGCTGTCTGTGAAGCTGGATCATACAGAAAGGTTATTCACTGATGAGGTGTTTGCAGTCTTCTTTCATCTCCATTGGAGTGACTGTCTGGTTTTGAAGGCAAGCTACCATGATAGCACAGCTCTAGTTAGCAAGTCTTGTCAGCCACAAAGCTTGGATGAATCCACAACATTAGGCAGGGTTTTGCTGTTTTAGTGCAATAAGACTTTTGATATTCGTAGAGCACCATAAATCTACATATATGTAGCTATTTTATTTTTGTACATGGAATGGAGACACAAGCAAGAAACCCCAGATGCAGCTGCCCTAATATGAACCTGGAGAAATCCTATGGAAGCTGTCTGAAACCTAGCGTGGAAGGCAGCCCCATAGCTGATACCCAGCTTTGCCACTCCACTAACTTCAGAGAAGTTTTACTGATTTTCCTCAACAGATGAAAAGACAGCAGTATCATGGAATTTATTAAGATCTCTTACTAGCAGAAGGGTGGATGTGCTACTCTTTTTAGGGATAATTTGAGTGTGTGATACATAAGGTGCTGCTCCCTTGACTGCAAAGCTTGGTATTGTGTTGAAATGCAGCTGCTAGTCCCATGAGTATAAATTAATCTCAGCCTTCATGTTGAAATTGTGAAGTTTGGTATTAATGGGAAACTTAAAAACGGTGATTGAGAGCATCTTTAAGATTCAGTAATTTCAAAGGGGGAAAAAAGGGATCTCAGATGTTTTGTCAAAAACTCATTATTTTCTTTAGCTATCAGATTCCTTTCTGAGTGGTTAGCAATACAATATTAGCAGATGTAACCCTCTATCAGAGTACGATCGTATGACCTTCAGATGAATAGACCAACAGCAGTGGGATTAAAAGTCCAGCTGATATAAAACAATTTTCTGACATACAACTATAATGGATAAACAGGCAGCTGCCTGACGTTTGTCTCATTTTAGTTTTACTCTTCTGTAGCATCAGATTGCAAATCTAGAAAGCCCTACAACAATCAGCAACCATGGCAATATTTGCTTACTCTGTGAGTGTGAACACGGTATTTCTCTCTCAAGGGAGATAAATGTAGGAGCCCTTCAAAGTGATGTTTATAACAGCAAGATTGACATGGTCAAAATTAATGCCTTGGAAAGGGTAATGCTGCCATACACATATCCTGTGTTTATTTGACAGAAGAGAGGATGTGTGTGCCCAAAAACTCAGATGAAGTAGGTAACAAATTGTATTGAATTAAAGAAAAACATGCTTGACATTTAACTAGAAGGCACTCTCCCTTTATTCTGAACTACAAAGTGAAAACTCAAGAAAACACAGCCAGGTTCCCTGCCAGGGTGGAGCAGGATGACTGAGAATACCAGGGAAGACCCGTGTCCCCAGGCTAGTTCATACTGCCACATTGTGCTCCTTAGACTGGTGCAAGAAGGAGTGGGTCCTGGAGGGGTCTAATGTTAGCTGCACCCTACATATGCTGCAGCAGGATGCTCTTGGCATGGAAGGGATTTTCCTCCTTTTAATCCCATTTATGCCACATTTGTGGCCCATTTAGGATGTTTCGGTCTGTAGCAGTGTTTGATTTGCTAATTTGTCTTTGTGCCGTCCTTCTGCGTAGCAGGTATTATCTGGTTCCGAGTGCTCTTTGAGTCATGCCCTGAAAGTCAAGCAACCATCTGGATGCCTGGGAGCAGCAAGGCACTACAGGGATGCACTCCAGTCCTTTGTGGGTCCTCTGGACACCACACAAGGCTTCTTCAGACCTTCCTGTCATATCTCTAAAACATCTGGCAGAAGCAGAAATTTGGCAGCTTTTTGGCAGTGTGACTGCCACCCCTTCGGGTTCTTCTAGGCTGCTTGTGCCAGGAAATCTAGTGTTGCCTCATTGGGGTCTGGTGGGCTTTTGCCTCCAAGGGGCCACTGGCCACTTTGAGCAAAACACCAGAGATTAGGCCATCCTGCACTGTTCCATTACTGAAATTTGCTGAACTGACCAATTTCCAGGCCCAGGTGTTTTCAAGGAGAGACGAGACAGATGGCTGCCAAATGAAGGTAACAGCAGTTCCAAAAAAAAGGTGTAAAATATTGTAGTGCAGCCCTCAGACTTCAGCTTCAATTTGTATTTAGAAGCTAAGAAAACCACTCTTTGTATGCTGCATCTCACTGACGGAGAGCGACAGGTCATTTTTCCATAGTTACAGACACAGCTGTAGATACACAGATACATATGAGAAACAACATGTATAAACATTTCTTTGCATGTGGGATATCTTTGTATAACTATATGGGACTAGATATTCGGGCTTACTTTGCAGTGCAGTAGGCTTCTTAAACATAGTACTATGCAGTGCTTGATGGCTTTGCTGGTTTGCAGGCTTGGAGTACCTTGTGGCAGGACACGAGGACATCCGGACGGGCAGACTCGTCGTCAACATGAAAAGTTTTGTCCATCAGTGGAAGTCGGCTCTCGGAAGAAAGGTCTTGGAGATTTTGAAAAGAGACTGCAACTAGATGTGTGCAACAGCGTAGGGCATTTCTTTATGCACAAAATGCAACACCCTTCACAGAGAGAAGACCTCTAGGATGAAAACTGGAATGTAAGAAAAGAGTGCCAAAACACGTAGCAAGGCATTCAGAGTTGTAGGCACTGTCTAATTTAACCCTTTCTGGCCAATGTTTATTCACTTGCCTATAGCTTCTTTGTCACAGGCTCACCTGAGCCCAGCTCATCATTATGTTGAGGGAAACAAAAGGAAGGGCAGATGCTTGTCTTGCTCCAGTGCAATGTTGGAGCTACTCCTATGAAGCCACTGATCACCCAAGACAAAATCGCCACCCTGGAAGAGCTATAGCTGAGAAGCAAAGCACTACTGCCAGTGCCACCAGTGTGGATCTTGAGTGACTTCCAGAGGCACACAGAGGATGCTGTTGGGGAAGGTGATGGCCACAGCCATGGACAGGTGCTGACAGCAATGTGGCAATGATGACTACTCTTGACAAACACCCCCATACAGGTTAGGACATGGCACCCATCAAAGAGAATTGGATGCCACTTGCATTTAACCTGTTTGCCCTGCTGAAGGTTTCAAAGGCTAGGTTCTCTGTGATGCTGTTGTGGACAGAGTTGCTGCAGTGGATTGAATCCCTCTGCCTTGGCACAAGTGTGACAAAGAGCAGAGGCCAGCTCTCCACTCACTGCATGGCTGCGGAGAGGAACCAGCTACAGAGGGTGCAGCATCTCTGAGCTTTTGTCCTTGAAGTGTTAGAAGATGAACCTAGCCCTAGTGTAAATATTTCATTGTACGTATAAAGCACTTTACTGCCTGTCACTTCATGATGCGGGAAGTCTTATTGTGTTGGGGAAAGAAGTTTGAAGGTAGCATGTGAAAAAACTCCCTGAAACAGAAGCACTCCTGAAGACCCCCCCTGGATGGTGGTAAGTATAAAGGGAATGGCTAGCCTGGCACTGGCCACTCAGAATATCTGAGGATGCAATCTGAAAGATAAAGTATTTGCACTGAAGTCCCAGCTTCAGACCAGCACTTGGACCCCGTGGGCAGGACTTGAACAAGACTTTGCAAACAGTGTGAGAAGAAGAGACTTTGATTAAAAATGGAGTAAAACTCTAGCTGCAGGAAAAGTAGTGGATGCAAAGGGCAGAATTGCATTCACATACCACAACCCAGCGATTCATGGTGAACCTGGAGTTTATTTTATTTTTATGTTAGTATTTAAAAGTGAACATTTTATTTGTTCTGTGTTATTGTTTGCAATATATACAGCCATTATACTTCCTCATTAACACCAGTATGAAATATAGCACAGTTTTCAGCACTAAAATCTTTTCTGTAAAGCATCATTAAACCACATTGCATAGAGAGTATTTTGTTTGTGAGTGTGAGGGGAAAGAACAGGAAGACATACAACACCAGAAAAGTCATGAGTGTACCAATCCACTTCACATATGTATTTTTATTTCAAGGTCCTGTGGACTCACAAAAAAACCCTATTTTGGTAATTCATTTTTGTATCTCATGTATGTAATAAATATGACTTCAACATCTTCTTCTCCTGTTACTGCTTATGCCACTGGCAGTGGGGTCTTCGTGCCTGTGCTGAAGAGCCCAACAAAGATTGCACTGGGTGAGGAGAAACCGCCACAGGGGATATTTTCCTCTCTGGAGGTGGGTAATAATCACCAATAAAAAGCCAAGTAGCATGAATGGCTCACAAAAATCTTATTTCATCTCTTATTTTGGGTGGTTTATAAGCTCTTCTCATAAGAAGCGGAATTGTACCTAAATATTTTCAAAGCTAGCCAGATCCTCGCCTCCATACAGGCTTGATGGCTGAGCTGCAGAACAGAAGGTACTTATAAAAAGCAGGGAGACAGCAAAAATAAGGCTTGCTCCCTATATTTAAAACATTTGAAACTATATATAAGAGGAAAACAAAAGGCTGTGGGAAGCAAGTGCTGTGGCAAAAGATCTATAAAAACACTTCAGTGAAGTCAAGCATCAGAAATTAGTGGCCAGGGGGTCGAGACATAATCTGCAGTGTGGGCAGCAGCTCCCCAGGCAAATGGTTAATCAGTGACTGCCAGGGCACCCCGCTGTGGCATCACCCATCTCCCTGGTGGAGGAGAGGGCAGGGAAAATCTCCTCCTATGGAAGCACTTGGAGACTAAGAGCCTCCAATCTTTCTTTTGATTTCAAACTGTGGGTTTGCATGCTTGGCATATTTTTAGCTTCATTTTAATGCCATTAAAAATACATTTGCAATGTCTAGTTGATTAATGTGACTTTGTGAAAGCTGGAGAGTGTGAGCCCACAGTTCCAGCTGGCTTGAGCGCTGTAGGAAACCAGGGTGGCTCCAAGAAGCAGACGCTGGTTAGGGCACCGTGTTTGACTCCCATCCTAGCCTTGGAGCTGGACACTAACAGTTTTACAGAGGGAACGAGTTAGCTTCCACAGGGCAAATCAGCCCATGAGTGACTTCTGTGAGGGGATTTTGGCTGAAAGAGAAGTGTCCCATTACCAAGAGCAGGTGAGATGCATACCACAGAATCGAAGAATCAGGTTGGAAAAGACCTCTGAGGTCCAAGCTTTGACTTTGACCTTATCAACTAGACCATGGTACTAAATTTCTTTAACACCTTCAGGGATCGTGACTTCTCCCTGGGCAGGCCATTCCTATCCATAACAATCCTTTGGGTGACAAAATTCCTCTGATGTCTAAACTGAGCCTCCCCTGGCACAGCTTGAGAGCATTTCTTCTTGTCCTATCACTACTACTTGCTTGGGAGAAGAGGCTGACTCCCACCTCTTTACAGCCCTGTTTCAGGTAGTTGTAGAGAACAATAAGGTCTCCTATGAGCCTCCATTTCTCAAGGTTAAACACCCTCAGCCCCCTCAGCTGCTTATCATAGGACTTACCCTCCAGACCTTTCATATCCCTCTCTCCATATGAGATCACCTCACAGTGACAAGATGGCCAGCCAAGCCCTTCTCAGCAAGAAAAGCTTGTTCAGGTAGGAAATCTTTGCAATTCAGTGAGTTAATGGAAGTGGCCTTCCTGGTTGATCTATTTAATCCCATCTGTTATAAGAACCGGATGTCTGTGTCTGCCCTCCTGAAGAATAGGTGTATTGCTTGCTGACTCCAGGAGTAGAAAAGCCTTGACCAGTCAAAAGTCAGTGGCAGGAAAACCAACCCAGTGGCAGCAGCATTAGAAGGGTCTTTTCTTCCGGAATTTCCCTTCTGGCCTTGCAGACAAGAATTGCTGATTCAAGCAAAGCTGGCAGCTTTCCAGAGGCCAGGCTGTTTCTCTCTGAATTGTGCTGTTCCTGTCAAGAGGGGAGCAGAGTCAATGCTGGCTTGTCAGGGACCAAAGACAGGAGTTGCCGCAGCTCTTCTTAGGGCATCCTCATGCTATCCTTATGCCTCACCTTCACCTGGAGAGGAAGTAGCTCCCTGCTGCCAAAGGAAGTATGGTGGAGTCTTCAGCCATCCTGTTACCCGTGCTGGAAGCTAGATTGGCCAGGGTCAATAATAGGGGCTAGGGCTTGCTGCCAGAGTCCTCATGTTCCTGGTTGCCTGTCAGCATTGCAGGAGTACCTCTCAGTTGCTGACATGTGCTTGGGTTGGGGGAGGTAAAGCAGGTGTGTTGGAACCAGCTGCCACCACAACACAGACCCTAACTGTATTCAGCAATACAGCCCCTCCAGTGTAGCAACATACAATCAAAACCTGTATTCCCCCAAGGCACTCACAGGACACCTCTTTCACTCTTTCCAGTGGACATGAGCACTTCGCTCTCTGGCACATGATCTCTCAGCAAATGCTTTGGCACGGAGAAGGGAGCACCTGGACCCAACTACTTTTCAATCCCTCCTTGCATTTTTGAAGGCAAATCTTGCGCCATTAAGTACTGTCAAGACCAGACGCTAAGTCAGATGCATACTCTACAGCTGTGTGAGTGCAGCTTTCTCCACTGTCCACAGCTATCTGTGGAAGAAAGCAGGATAAGCCATCTAGATCTCTCGATTAGTTTTCACTAACCTGAAGCCAGGTGCGTGGAGGACACTATACTCAGAGATGTCCCACATCCTCCCTCAGAGAGGTGGCACCCTGCTCACCAGTAAGCATCTGCAAACGGGGTGAGTGCCCCCCAGCTGTGCAAGGTCTGAAGAGCCCATTCATCAAGAAGCAGGAGGTGGCTAGACTGCGGTGTTTAAGTGCTTTTATTCTTTTAAAGCCCGTTTTTCTCTTTGGACCACCTCAACAGACACTAACCATGCCTACAGGCTCTGAGTGCTTGTGACGGTGGAGAAGCCACCTGTAGCCCCAGCCACATCTGCCCCTGCAGCAACAGCTGGCCATGGATCCCCAGCAGCATGTCTCCCATCTCCCAGGAGGTGCTTCTGACAAGGGCTTCATCCTTGACAAAATCCTGTTGGGCTGCCGAAGTGGTGTACCCTCCTCCCATGATGAGAACCCCAAGAGGACTCTGGATTGTGCTGCCTCCATGTGCATGAGGTGTGTCCAGTCAGCCATCACTCACCCCAGAGGAATGCAATCTTCCAGCTCCAGTGGAAAATTACAGGCATGTTTAATATAGTTGCTCTGTCAGGCTAAATCTTCTGGGATATGACCGTGTTGCTGAAAATGACTGAACATCTGGGACTACAGGCCTGCCTAAATGGAAAGCTGGGCTGGTATGGGTAAACATAACAACTCAGGAACAAATAGCTACAGTGTATTTTTTTTAATCTTTATTTTTAGTTATTGCATTGACTTCAATATCAACACTGGATGGAATAAACATTTCAACAATGTCCAGTGGCTGCTGCACTAGCATCCAGAGAAGCTATCTTTCTGATAAGGCAGGAGGAGATCGGCTGCCTGTGGGCATTCTGGGCTGATGTGTTGATTTTTTGATGATGGTGTTTCCAAAGCATGACCTTGCCCAGCGGTTACAGCTTCTTGCTGTTCTTTTCCCACAGTTCTGCATAGAAACTTCACGAATGCCTTTTATTGCTTCAGGGAAAGGCGGGGAGCCCTTGGCAAGGCTCACACAGCTAGGAAATACACTGTATATGGCAAACTTGTTGGCATATTGAAAATGTCAGCATGGCCAGGAGGCCAACATGCTGCAGCAGGTATTGGGACACCCACCCTCAGTGTCCAGCCCATCTCTTCACTTTTCTGTCATTCTGATGGGTCCTTTGGAATGAAAATAATGCTGTGTTGCTTGCATATGTGATGTGCTCGTGAGTGTGATGTGCTCACAGGAGTGATATGCTCATGAGAACACTTTAGCACAATTGATGTCTGTAGCCCACAAAAATTTCAGCATGCCCCAAGCCTTGTATCCTGTAATGCAATATGCAGTTCAAAGCATTTCCAAGCTCTACCTGGACACTGCCAGCTGCAGAAGAAGTGGAAAATAAATTTACCAGGCCGCTGAGAGGTCTAGGAGAGTTGTGGGTGTGGGAGCAAGTGTGTGTATATGCATCCCCATGGGACTGCTCACTGCAGTGAGCACTTTTCACTCAGACTTATTCGTAGAAATTAACTACATTTATTGAGCACAGGTCATGGATTTTAAGTCATCAGGAAATCAGGTCTGGTGAAAGGTTCTCAGATCTGTATGAAAATTGCTGAGAAGAATAAAGTTGCTTCCTAAACCAAATACGTAGTGAAATTTCCCTGAACTGATTTTCTGTGGACATAGCTATGCACTCCTTTCAGCAGGTGAAAAATGCAGCCCAGCTCCACATTTGGGACATACACTGAGGTATAGAAATATGGGAAAATCAGATCAAAACCAAACAACCATCCATTAGGCTGGAGTTAACCAGAAGAAAGAGGAATCCTCACTGTATTTCCCATGGCTGATTCACACATATGATCTCTATCTGGATCAGTAGTAGATATTCCTACTGTTATGACCTTTAGATGTATACCTTGAAAAAATGTGGTTGCTCTCTGTCTCTGCTCCTCATCAGAGCTTTGCTTCATTTGTGTCAGATGCAACTTGTGTCTGAACCTTGAGCATTTGTGAAGCCTCCATGTGGTCAAATCTGCTGCATAATCTCTGCTTGGGCTTTATTTGAGTGACACCTGTAGGAGATAAGAAAACATTATTCCAGGTACACAAACAAGGACTGGAGAGTCACCTTACTCAGTGTGAGGTGCCAGTGGCAGGTAGTAGTCGTGACAGAATGCCCTGAACCCCTCAGGGTTGCAGAAGAGACCCAGGAGCACCCTGAGGGGGTCATTAGAGCCACCGAACTGCCCCACAGGGAGCAGAAAGGTACACAGATACTGTGGACTCACTCTGTTGCTTGAGGACCAGCACCAAGATGCTCTAGGCAGAAGAGCATGGGATGAAGCAGGGAAGTTAAAGAGAACAGAGGTCCAAGCAGGGGCACTGCCACTTCTGCAGCTGTGGGTACATACAGGGGCAAGAGACCACAGCCATGGGACACAAGGAAGCCTCAGTATCAGCCCCTTCGTGGGCATGGCTGCCCGGACCTGATCAGCCGCTTCCCCCAAGAGCTGCAACAAGAGATCTTTCTTGATCTGCAAAGCCGGTCCTTGGAGAGGCCCCCAGAGCTGCTGATGTCATTGGAACAGGGAGATGGGTTTGAGGGAGCCTGAGTCTGGTCACGGCAGCACAGGCAGCCTACGGTCGCCGAAGGGCTTTGAAAATGCTAGCATGGAGCTCTATGTGCAAAATAAACGTGCCCAGAGCCTCTGGAGTGTGAACAACTCTGCGGTGCAAACAACCCCCGTGTGTGCCATCAAACACCTCTGACACAAACATTTGTGGGGGGACGCTGGCCCCCAGCAGACCCCAAGCCAGGAGGGGATGAAGTGGTGCAGGGCTGTGCCAGGAGCCATGCTAACGGCTCGCTGGTACGGGTTATCTCTTTCTAGTGCCCGGAAAAGTTTCTGAAAACTATGGAATTTATTCACGTCTGTACCTCCGGGGAAGCAGCACATCCTGCCCTGTGACTTGGCCCTGGCCGCAGCCAAGAGCTACAAAAGCAGGAGGAAAAAAACAACAACAAGAAAACAAAAGCCAAGCTATGCAGCAGAGGGGAAATAAAAATATTTCCCTGGTCGCGGCGGGTGACCGGCAGAAACCCCGAAAGGCACAGCAAATACAATGCGATGCATCTCGCCCGAACAGCCCGGCCTCGGCGCTCCGAAGAGCCCGGCGGCAGCTCTCCAGGGAGCGGGGACGGTGCCGGTGGGACGGGCCAGCACTCCCAGTCCTGCTCCGAGACATAAACAGGACACCCCACCTCTGGCTGATACCGATCAGCTGGACAGGGCAGAAGAGGGAACAGGCCGGGCCCCCGCTGCACCACGGTCACCTCTGACTGGACAAAGCACTACTGCAAAGGACAAACCGTGCGAGCTCCGAGACCGGAGGGCAAGAGGAGGAGACGGTCCGTAAGAGCTGTGCCGCAGACTGCAGGGGAGTCTGCTGAGGGGTGGTGACTGCTGCACACATTGGAAGTAATAACGACTGAAGTCTTCTGAGCATAAAAGTCCAGGATTCTGATTTGTCTAGTTGGAGGCTCCTTAGCCTGAAAGAAACCGTGAGAATATTTTTCCACCCACAAAACTATTATGAAGCTGACAAGGCCCTGCTTTCTGCAATTCCCAGTAATTTTAACTGCCTGGACTTCAAGATTTATGACAGCTTTTTTTGACATTCGTGAGGCAGACAGCTATTGTTACATGCCAGCATAAACCAGGTAGCAGCTACTTGTTGTCCTCCCACAAATGACTGTGCTCCAATCAGCTTTGGAAAACTCCCACGTTTTGTATAGGGAAATACTAAATAAATGAAAATCACTTGAAATTTCAGTCTGCCTTTCCACCCTCAGAGAAACCCAACACATGCTAGAGAGCAGGGATCACTGCTTACCCTGTATTCCCACAACGGGCAAGCTTAAATCCCTAGAAATCCTTGAATATCTGGCAGATGATGACATACACTGAGGCCATACCATACCTGCCATTTAAACCCTCTGTGACTTGGAAAAAGTCAAATACACAGAAATTATACTAGCCAGGAACAAAGGAGGAGGGACCAGCTGGCACCCTCGTTCTTCTTCCAGGATTCTGATTTGTCTAGTTGTGCAGAGACGTTTTTTTCCCCCCTCTGTGTAACATCCAAAATAGAGAAAAATAAAATACAGTACAGTACAGTACAGTACAAGAGAAAAAATCATCAGGAATTCCTGTTCACAAGGCTATCCTGGCATTCAGCTGGGGCTGTTGGCATATTTAATAGCCACCTGGTCTCTGCCAGCTGGATGCCAGCTTCAGACTCAAACCCACAACTCTGATAATTTCTTGCTTCATGTTACAATTACATTGTTATTTTTCCTGCAGTGAGTCAGCATCTTAGCCTATTCTGATGAACAGCTTATCTGAAGGTATCCTGAAAAATAAACCTACATGTGTAATCTCTGAGTTTCCCTCACCTGGGGAAGAAAGGGTTTTGCTTTCATGATAAGGATGGGTTTCTTTATGAGTGAGATGTGATAAAGAAAACCTGTTGCTTTGTTAACAAAGGACTGTGAGTGTTACCATGATTCTAATATAGTTTATGAAATGCTATGAAAATTAACTATTTGCAGTCCATGCAGATATGTTTCTTCCCAATTCTCCCTCCCCAGCTGGTGCAGAATTGTATCCAGCTTGTTGGTGGATGCTGGCTCAGGATTATATTAAGCGCTGCCCAAAGAAGTTTTCCCCCAAAATATTGCAGTGTCTAAGGACTCCAGGTGTCACAGAGAACTGGGATATAAACTCTCCAACCACTTTGTCACGTTAGACAGCTGAGGTTACTTTACTGAGTGCTGAGGTATATGGGGGATCGCTCCTCCTAACATGTACACACCTTTTCAAAACTTTTCACTGTTCAGGTTGGATGTCAGAGAAAGAAATTAGTGTTCATTGGTTATAAATTACGTCTTTCTCTTCATTAATTGGTGTTCTATCTTCTGTTGGTTATTGATTTCTCAACATTTTCAGCCTTTTTTATTATCTTCTTCCCAGATAGAGAGTTTCAGTACAATTGCTGAATTGTCTTTGTTAGTTTCTTCCTTATCTTGTGAGTCCTGCCAAATGTCCTTGTTGGCCCTAAATTCTGTGTTCTTTGTACCCATTGTCAGTGGTACATCCTTCTTCCCAAGCTTGGTTAACTTCCTCCCTCAGGTCTGAGATCACTGAAGTGTTTCAAGCCCTAAAATTTAATTTGCTTTTCTGACACATGAACATCACTTAGAGCTTGCTTTTTGGCTGCTACCTGTTTCATGGATTAAATCTTCCTGCTTGTTGCTTAGGTCCCAACATTTAGAAAGGGGCTCAGGAGTCTGACAGATAGCCGCTTTTCTTTCCTGGCCCAGACTCCTTTGCCCTTGTGAAACAGCAAATTTCCTAAAGTTCAAGTACCCTTCCAGTTACAAGGTAAAGCCTTTCTCACATAACATGTAACCTGAGTAGGGCCAGGCGTGTGCTGTACTGCTGTATAAATCCAATCAGTTTTTAAAGAAATACACCGTTTTCAGTAACACAGGAAAACCAGAGCTTGGCGGAGAAGTGTTACCCCGTTGTCTTGCTTGGAGGAGTTTTTTTTTCCTTCCCTGGAATTACTCAGGAACAGCACAGGACTGGGCTTTCATGACCAGCAGTGCTTGCATGGTAAGATCACTACAAGTCTCACTTGGTACAGTCCCGACAGAGATTTTGCAGTCCATCCCCTCCATCAAGCAGCAGATGCCATAGGGACACAGGTGGGACACACTGTCTGGCTGCAGGAACCCAGGACCCAGGCAATATGTGTGCTGGTTACAGCTTAGCTGCCATGAAACAAGTCTGCTGACAGCCAGTAATATATGACACTTCAAACTCTGTAGTTTGAATCCATTCACCTTCCCATCCCTGGAAGTGTTCAAGGCCAGGTTGGATGTGGCTTTGAGCAACCTGGTCTAGTGAAAGGTGTCCCTGCCCATGGCAGGGGGATTGGAACAAGATAATCTTTAAGGTCCCATCCAACCCAAGCCATTATGTGAGAATGTGAAAGATGTGACCACAACATAATGTGTAGGATTGGAGCCCACCACAGGCCACTTCTTGTAGGCTTGGGGTAGGAGGCACCCCTTGCTGAAAGTGCAGAGGTCTGAGAGCCAGCAAATGTCATGAATGTAAGCCAGAGGCCTACAGCTCTTACTGCAGCCAAGTGGGTTTATCCTAATGACTCAAAAGCTGCTAAGCACTGAGCTCCAATTCTCCCTGTTGCTCACTGATTAAACACTTTTTTAGTAATAATGAATGATTAAGGCTACTGACTCATTCTTTCTCTTCCAGTTAAGGAAATGGTCAATTGGTCAATTATCTTAAGCATCACAAAATTCAAAAAAGCAGAGATTACTGTTAGGGGTTCTGCTGTTCTGTTCATAATAAACTAAGAAACAACCTTCCAGTATCAGTTTCCAGCCAACACATTTGTATGCGTTATAGTAATTAGACATTGGTTTGATTGCTACTCAAGCCAGAAGTTATGCTGCTTTCCACTGCAAACCCACTGTGTGATTTGGCCAATGATTCTGACCTTTTCTCATCCATGAAATACAATAGAAGTTATTTTTGAGAGGGCTGTTGCCTCTACATGCTTTTTTCCCCTTTGTGCTATCATGCAACCATGATAACTTTTGTGGTATATACTGAGGTTTTTTTTTTAATGCAAGTAATGCACAATAAAATCCATTTTGACTCTGTATCACATTACGTGACAAGAGAATGAACAAACAGCAATGCTTACCCTTCTGAGCAAACAGACACAAAATAACACAGTTAATATTTTTTTCCTTGGCTTTGCCTCCCTCACATGCACAGCCTTGGAGCCCTTCAGTATTTTTAGTTGCTGATACTCTGTTGGCCACTCTGACTGGTACAACAGGGAATTGCATGTCCCTGCAGCCATGTCTGTCCCTTCAACACTTGCTGCCATGGGAAAGTCCTCCCTGGCACTGGCTGCTGTCACATCCTTCTCACTGGAGCAGCACGGTGAGCCATTAGAGCAGTTACCTGCCACATTCACAGCAGTTTGGCACATGTTTTGGGGCACCCTTGTACGGGCAGCATCCATGCTGGGGAAGCATTCCTGCAGACAACAGAGACTACTGGCTGTCATGGTTCTCATGGCGTGCATGGGCATTGTGAGCTTCTCAGAAGAGAGAACATCTAAAAATATCCTTTTAAAAAGAGAAGTGTCAGACATTTTTTCGTAGCAAGAAAGAACCTATGAGAAGACATCAAGTGTGGCAAAGTCCAGGACATTGGCAAAAAAACCCTACTCAAAATAGTAATAACCACCTCCAATAACCTAGTGGGAGCTGGTACCCAAGGACTAGAACACTAGAAGAGCTGAATCTCTGTACTTCTTGTTTTGTTTCCCAATACAAACCATCTAGTCACATTACAAAACAGTGAAAGCTTGAAGCTCATGTTTAGGAAGCATTTTCATTAGCAGGGATGGGACTCTGTGTAGGGGAATGTCTGAGCACCAGCCCCAGCATAGGTGCCTAAAGATTTGCTTTTTTTCAGCTATAGATGTATAGTAAAGTGAAAAGTGTCACTTGATAAGTACGTTCATTCACTTCTTCCCTTGGACTGTCACAGACAAAAGGCTGACATGAAAGCTCTCCAAACCAAAGGCAGAAATATTTTTGACCTCACCAATACCTGACTCCACTTGGACGAGGGGCTGTCTCTTGCCCATAGCCAGCCAGGCGCCAGCTGGGAGCAATGCCCACACTGGGAACAGCTGCCTGGCTGGCACCTTGCCAGACTTGCTCCTGGGCAGCCGAGGGCAGAGTTTAGTTCCTCGGGCTGAGTGCCACACCGAAGGTCTGCAGGGCAAATTGCACCGCGCTACCTGGCACTCCGCGGGAGGCATGGATGTGCAGCCATGGGCCTGCAATTTACATTTAAAGAATTAATAAAAATTCCAGGCCAGAGAGCTTCTGTGGAGTTTATAACCTTGACTTTTTTTCTCACCCCCTGGCTTGTTTCTTTTTCCCTTTTTAACCAAACAAACCCATACAAATTAGTATTTGAAAGTATGCAATTAGCAAGCTGCTCCTGCAGCTATGCAGTTCTCCTGCCACCCAGTTTCCCAGTGGGGGGAAATCAACAAAAAAGAACAAAGAAAAGAATTTGCTGCCTCATATTAATGACTGCTGTTTGAGGACAGCATTTGTATTTTAAATGAATAGCTTGCTGAGGACAAAAAGGTCAGAACTGCATTTTATGGTAGTGATAGAATAGCAGGAGGACAGAAGAAAGGCAAAAGCTGCGAGCAGACAGGCGGAACAACACGCTCTGCTTGCTGGAGAGGCTGGGATCAGTGCCCAGCCACAGTGAGGCCACACGTCCTGAAGTCAAAATACTGGCCCAGTCCTGCAAGGTGGTGAGGACAGCGGTGGGAGAGGAGAATACTCACATCCCAGCCAAGTCAGTGAGATCTGTGGCACACAGAGCGGGTTGGGAATTGTCAGCTCAGCCCAGAGATCCCCCCAAAGTCCTTCCCTTCTGCAAAGCCATATGGATCCATCTTCTTGCAAGTGGAATTTTTTCATCAGCTCTGATGTCTTGATTGTGTATTGTCCTTCAGGATGCTGCCTGTGGGTACGCAATAAGACCCTGCCAACATACGGCAAGAAATCCTGTGCCCATGTGTTGAGTGCAGCTACCTGGGAATGTGCTCTTTGCTACCTTAACATCTTCAAATTGCCTAAAGTTAAATCTAAATTGGGAAACCCAAATGAAACCTAATGCTGACTCAAGTTATAATGCAAAATTCCAGCCGTTATCCATAGGTGTTGATCAACACCTGCCTGAGAGTTCAGCCTGCTGGCTCTTTGAGGCTTCAGGATAAAGATGAGCCGGTATGGGACTATTTTAACCAGTAATATGTAATGATAATGAAATAGCCACACCACAACTGATGACAAAGCTAGCCAGAAAGAAAAGCCAAAGTCTCCAAAGTCAGCCTGGGAACTCTGAGATGGACACCTCATTAGGGTATTACCTGAGCAGCCAACTGGTAGCCAACTTCTGCAGCGTTGAGAGCAGTAAGAAGCCTCTTCATGCACAACGGCTTGTGCCACTAACCTCTCCTGGTGTGAAGCAGCCCACAGTTCCCCTGGGCCAAAGGGACTGACTGGATCCCTTGCAGGCTGTGTCTGGGAGGTATAGCTCCCTGCCAGGGTGCCAAACCACGGGTGAGAGGCGCCACACTTGGCACTCACAGGACATCTGCCCATCCTTTGCCCAGGAACATCCTCAACCTCATGAGGATCCTCCTTGCTGCTTTGGACTGTGGCACTGTGTCTGTGCAGGTCTGGTGAGGACCAGTCTAACAGTGAAGTTATGCTGGTACACTGCCAGAGAGAGGGCAAAATATGGTGTCTTGCCCCTGCGATCTCTTTTGATTCCCAGAGGTTTCATTCCTGCCACTCTACAGTGCCCTCTCCTCCTCCTTCTTGGGCTCCTTGCCTTTGCTGCCATCACCTCCTGCTCATTGCACATCTCCTGGCTGCTTTACCATGTGCCTACAGTGGCCAGACTGGTCCTGGAGTGTTTGCACCCATTTAGGGCCTTTCTCAGAGGACAGAGGAACCTCTCATTCCTCAACCTCACTGCAGTTCTGACTCCAGGGCAAAGCTTTTGTGGAAAAGTAGAGTATGTTAAAGCTGAGTGACTGTTGAACTCTCTTATTGACTGTAATAGGACAGTGAATAAGTTTTCATTAAGTGCATGTTTCTGCTAGTGTAGCAAGCCCTTACCTGCAATTGTGTGTGAAGCACAAATGGCCTAAAGACATCACACCTGAAGGAAAAATTCCAGGCCTTTCAATAATGTATTAACATTTTTAACATACATTCAAAATGTTTAGTGCATTTTAAATAAAGGAAAAATGTGTTCTGGTCTCTGTAGCCTTGTTAATTCCTAAGAGACAAGAAAGAAGGCTGCAGTGTTCCAGCAGTGACTTCTCAGAACGTATCCTTCTTTGAAATGTTCAAGCAAGGACAGAAATCAGAAAATGAGCTGGAAAACAAGGACGGCTGAGCAAGGAAATGGACCTTTTGAACCAGAGTAGTTCTAAATGTGTTCCTGGAAAGAGTGACTGTAAATCTGTGAGCCAGATAAAACTGGTCCTCTGCCACCCTGACCCTCCCCCTTACCCCAGTGTTTCCAGCACATCTGAATTACCCAACAGATCAAAGATGCCTGAGAATCACTCTTGGCCTTTCTCCACGCACTTTGGCTATGAAAAGAAATAGCTAAAAAAGTATCTCTTTAAATAAGTCTTCCCATGGTGAAGGTTAGTGGTTGTGTTGAGTAGAGCTGCCAAATAACCCTGCTCCAGGCAGGGAGGAGTGGGGAAAAGTGTTATTTCAGGAATCCTCATCCACTAGGACTGGCAGGCTGTTCATAGTCTATTTTTGGCTGTGACAGAGCTGGAAGGAAAGGGATGCTAGTGGTGCAGGGTGCAGAAGCAGGAAAGGTGATGGTGCTTTATGCATTTGTCCTCCTCTGGAGGCATCCAAGGTGCTGCGCAGAGCCCTGACTTTGGAGATCATAGTGACAGTGGCCAAGCACAACTGGAGTGCCTTGCTCCAGCCTTCGGCATGGGGCAGCCCAGGTGTGTGGAGCACCAAATGCACCTGCGAGAGCATTCAGCTCTTGCAAGAGCAATCAGCATTTGCTGGATGTCCCCAGATTCTGGGGCAAGCTGGCTAGCCATGACTCTTGGGCAGGGCTTCCACATCTCTTCCAGCTGCTGGAGTGTCCCCAAGAATAGATGGCACTCTTGTCATGCAGCACTTCTCTCCTCCCTCAGCCTTGCCTCAGGCTTCTGAAGGGAAAACAGCTATTTTGACCTCGATTTTTCAATTCTTATCTTAAAAACTGGTTTGTTTCTGGCTTACAGGTATCAACAGGAGAAAGTCCACTAACTCCAGGGACACAGCTTCTGAGGGTGATTTATGGTTTTGTCTTTTTTCTGTTTGACCAACCTACAGCCCAAAACTCTGCCTGTAACACCTGGAAATATTCTACATAAACTGTGCCTAAGTTCAGCAAAACCAATTTGTCTGGCAAAACAAGAGACTGGAAGCAGGAATTCTGGAAAAATGCTAATAATGTCTAGAAATATTTTCCTTTAGCTGGGAAATCTTTCTGCTTAAAATAGAACAGGCAGGAAGATGACAGAGAATTTTTCTAACAGTCCCTGAGTCACAGGACATGAGCAAATTTTGTTCCATTTCGAGATGGCTTAAAAAACTCTTTCAGCCCTTGTGTGTAGGTGATTTTTGCATTTCGTGGAAGGGAAAATACCAAGATTACTGGCCTCTAGTTGTGCTGTCAGTCTCTGTACTGTCATGGAGACGCAGACACAGAACGTGCATCCATTTTTCTTCACATTGCATTAATGTGAATAAGACACATTCACAGTGTGTAAATAGCAGACTTAGCCCAGCAGCCCTACTTGCATGAATAAGTCTTTTAAGCTCCTCTGCCCTTTCTGCCCCACGGCTGCATAGATAAATAAAGAAACAGCCTTATTATATTTGGGGTGGCTAAAATTTAAGTGCTGTGCTAAACCAAGTAAACTAAGTCTTCACGCTTGTCCCTATAGCTTGCTGATCCTTAAACCCCTTTGCTTAGGCTCTCTTAACTTGGTGGGAGAACACTGTTCTGGGAGAGTGTTAATGCTGGAGATGTGGTTATGCACTGACACCAGAGGGGTCTTTGCAAGATACAAAGCACAAAGGCACACAGCTGATGTGCTGCAGACCCATGTTTGTATTAATAGACAGAGAATTCTTTATCTGGGGTTTTTTATGGTTGCTGAGATGTTCACAAGTTCACAGGTTATTATGTGGAAGGGAGAGAGAATCTGTGAAAAATTTTTAGACTTGAAAGCCCATCTGGTTTGAACATGGTCAGTTGGGCTATAATTGTCTGGGAAATAATCTTGAAAGATGATGGAGCAGTCACCCCTTGTCAATTAGGTATCCATCTCTTCATGCAGACATCCAGGTGATGGCTCCCATGTTTTTGGAAAAAAAGAAAAGAAAGAAGAGGGAGAAGAAAGACCACTCTGCCCCAACACCATATTCCATGTGTTACAAAGCTCAGTTTTGCCATTCCTCCATTAGCACCTCCATTTCCCTCCAAGGTATTATCCCAGACTTGCCCACAGCCAACTGGGGCACTGCACTGTGCATCCCCCCTTTTCCCAGAGCTCACCTATTTCCTGCAGTATGTCAGAGCTATCCTCCGCTTCAGATCTCCTCACTTCCTTCAGATCTCCTCACCTCTCATCCCTCAGTTCCTGGCTGCCACTCCCCCTTCTTCCCCAAGCCCCATCAGTCCTCCTGCCTTCTCTCCATTCTCACTCCCTGGCATTTGGGGAACACCGCTGTTGTCCCCTGACTCCGTTGTCCCTAATACTCTTCCTGCCATGGCTGGTGGAGTGACCTGGCCTGTCCAGTCTGTCTCACCATGCATCTTCCAGGCAACTCCACAAGACTGTGGTCTCATCCAAGTGGAGTTTAAGTTTCTAGGAGATTCAGAACTGGAGCTGGCACATTGAAAGTCCCAAATTGCTAACACCTATGTACATGAGAGCAATTTCCTCTCACTTGTTCTGACCCTCCCACCATTGCCTGGGCTCCTTTGTGCTACATCAGTCCTCTCTTCAGGAAAGTGTTTTGGCTTTCCTTTAAGGAATGGGAGAAATTGCAGGGCCTGGATCTCCAGCCCTGTGCTGTCAGCCACCTGTGACGTTCAGGAGTCAAAATTTGGGGCTGAAGGACATGGCAGAGAAAGTGCTGGGAATGGGCGAGATTAACATCGTCAGCATCCCTTGGAAACACGCAGCTTCCCTAGGATGCTTCAAATGCCACTCTTCAAAGAGAGAAACCTAGTGGCTAAAACAAGCTCCTGATGTTTTCTGCAGAAGGTAGGTATCCAGTGCCACCCCTGGGTAGCAATCAGCATCTTTCTCTCCTTACTCCTCTTGGTGCCTTTCAGCTTACTGCCTACTCCCAGCAAATCCTCTCATCTGGCTAACCTTTGGGTTTGCAGACTCACGGCAACTATTATTTACTGTTCACACCTGTCTCATATCACACTCCTTCCTCCTTGCAGAAATAGCCCTATGGCTGCAAGCTTTGCTGTGTCTTCAAGGTGCTCAGGCTCTCATCAGATCAGGGCATGCAGCACAAAATAAATTCAGTCCATTTTTTTGTATCATTCCACTAATTCCTCAAGGGATGAGACAGTCTCAGTGTGTGGGCAGCCAAAGAGCCAGCACTAATGCAGGACTTCATCCTTTCCACACTTGCTGTCCTTGCAGCAGAAATGCTCCTACTGTGCTAATGGGATTAAAAAGATGGGTATCCAAGCACTAAGAATTATGAGAGTTTGAGTTCAAAACGCTGTGGAGTTTTCATTTGCAATGGCTGTGTAAACTCACTAACGGTTAGCATATAGGGATCAAAACTTCCACATTAATAAACACACAAGTAGGCCTGACACTTTTTCTCAAACTAAAATGTTGTGAATGTAGTGGAGTTTATTTGTAGGCCAAGGCATTATCATACTGGAACATAGACTTTTAGAGCAGGCAGTTATCTGGCATAATAATACTGTCTTGACTCATTAACAAACATCAGTAAATGTGTGCTGTAGACACCAATATTGGGAAGTGTCGGGTACAGTGGCTTCTTTGTGAATGAATGGTCTTTCTCTGAGAACTGGACTGCCGGTAATTAATTATCTCAATGTCTTTGATCTATTTACTTTGCACATATTTCATCTGTTTTGGTTTGTTACTTGCATTTCAATGACCTCTCACATTATGAAGTAATTCCTTCTGTTGGGAAAATTGCCTTTTTCTTTCCCATGGGAGCACAGCAGTGGACTAACTGCTCCTCAAAGACGACAGGTCCATTTTATACTTTTGTGAGCATGACTGCACTGATTTAAGAAATCTGGCCATATATAGCTGAAGAGTTCATATTGCTCATATACGTATAATCATATATAATTATAATAATATCTATAATACTATATATATAATTATATAATCAACAAACTCTCTTTGGGCTGTGAAACTATTTGCCTCTTCTTTCAGTTTTAAAGGTAAAATATAGACAGAAATGGCAAAGGATCACTTCCATTGAAGATCTGTCTCCTATTAATAAAAAGCGAGATTATGTCTATTTCTAACTACTAGTTAAACACTTAAGTGTATTTAACACAGAAGTTCACAGAGTATTCTGAGTTGGAAGGGACCCACAAGAATAAACAAGTCCAACTCTTAAGTGAAAGAACCATACAAGGATCAAACCCACAACCTTGGCTTTATTAGCACCATGCTTTAACAGTTATTGTAGTAAGATGGATTGTGTATCGATTGATCTCAGATTTTCCCAAGAACAGTTTTATTACGTATTACATGTTGTGAACTTCAGCTGAAGATAAGAGGATTGCTTGCTTGCTTTCTCAGTTCCTCACCCACCACCCACCCCTCAGACAGACAATAGAGACATGCTGATAGCATGGGGGTCAAAATGTCCCATTCCTTCTATATCCTTAACCCTCAAAAAATCCCCTTGAAATCTGAAGGGGTGTTTCAGATTACTGGAGTTGGAACATCTTGAGAAGTTTCCAGTTCCTTCCTCCCACGGGCTGTTATTTCTGAGTATCTGGTGTTTTAACAATTTGTGGTATTGCATTATACATGATAGTAAAAGCAGACTTGAGGAAGGACTACCAAATATTTTGGTTTCCGCTCCTGAAAAATGCACAGCAAACAACCTTTAACTAGAACTATTAAAATCAAATCAGAGTTAATTTTGCATCTGAAAGCCATGGCAGAGTCCAGACTGAGCTTGTCATAACCCTGCCCATTCCCATACAAATCAGTGCCTCATTTCAGATAAAATAAGCTCTAGGCTGACCTAGACAGAAGAGACTGAGTTCGAGGAAAGAACCAAAAGATCAGTTTTGCCAACTCATCAGTGCAGGAAAGGCACAGCAGGGCTCTTCTGAGTACACCAGAGTGCAGGGTCAGCAAGCAGGAGAGCAGTGTGTCTTACAAATATGCATGTCCTGTGCAGGGAACACCATGGGGCTTCACTCTCCTCTTGCCAGAGCAAAGTGGGTCTCATGCAGTCCACAGGCTAATCACCGAATATTGGTAAAATAAGAAAAACTGTAAATAAGCAACTTAAACTAGAATCAACCCCAACACAGATCTCCCTTCTAATTTTCATGATGTGTGAAACCAGATTTTGTTGCCCTAGCAGCTGACCTGTACCAGAGAGATTGAGATCAAAACAAGAAGCTAAAGGAATACATATGTATTACCAGAATACAAGTTTTGTCACCTCACCTCATTGCTGCAGGAGAGGGACAGCAGGGTTTTGCCAAGGATGCTGGAGTGCAAGTCGCACCCTACATCTGGAGGCCACGGATTCAGTCTCCTGTCCTTGAGCACTGCTGTGGTTTGAATGTAGCCTGCTTCTGTGCTCCAGCATCACATTGTCACCAGTTGCCTCTGCTATTTGTTTCCCTTCATGGTTCTTCTTGCAGGAGAGGCCAAGATTGATGGTTTTGCCTTCCAGAGTGATACTACAGCATAAACAACATCTGTTCTCTCTTAGATTTTTTATTGACTGAACAGCTGCCCTTGAGCTGCACTGTGAAGCAAATGCATTTAACTGAGTTAATAAAAGTGTAAAATGTATTGTACACAAGAACAGCAAAAGGATGTTTTCACAAAATGGTTTGGAACTTGCTCTCAACCACCATAACATCCACAAAGAGAGAAGAGGACGTGGCACACCACTGGGTCTCCCAGCTCTGGACATGAAGTTTGCAGCCAGTTTTGTGGTTGTCCTATCTGTCCCACCAGTAACTTGGGAGGCAGCAGTCTCTGCAGTTCTAATCCTCTTTTCCTCTATGTTTTGTGTCAGGGGGTAGCCAAGAACAGCAACCAAGGGCCACTTCATTATACATCTGACATAGAAGTGTTGGCATCATTTTAAGGCACTCTGCAAGCAGTAGCCATTGAACAACGCTGTGGGAAGTATCCTGCATCCATTCATCAGTGGCTTATGTTCAGGGGACACAAGTACCTTGCCCAGCACCACAGAAAGATAAGTTGAGGCTTAAAGAGGATGAGATTTTGTCTTCCAGACCCCAGCAATCAGATTAGCAGCAGGCAGCCTTTCAAAGTCCAGTATCACACTAGCATTTTCAATATTAGAGATCCTGTGCACTGAGGAAAACTCAGCAGGAACTAGGAGGGTCGTGGCTCCCAGTCCCCTTTTGGCAGAACCTACCCTTCTCAACAGCAAGACCTGAGAGCTCCTTATAAACCTTTCTCTGAAGATGCCATAGTGCCCTGTCCCTGCCGTGCAGTCGCTCTGCCCTTTCACTGTGAGCATGTGCTGCCACAATCTACTTCCCACATTAGACCACACAGCTTTTCCATTGAAGCAAGTATTCAAAACCTCTGTTCCTAGAAGGAGAATACAGCTGTGCAAAGAGGAAATATCATCCCTCTGACTCCTGAGTTCAGCATTTGGACAACATTTTATATCTCTTCCAGGAAAGCAGAAATTGTGTTTACTGGAAATGCCCCCCTTTTACACTCATTCTATGTCACCAATTCCAAAAACCTCTTTTAAAGTTTAATACAATTTTTTGTTTGTCTGTTTTGTTCTGTCTGAATAACTCAGGTCTGTAAAATAACTTATTTATGAGGTTATCTCAGACTGCCCTCTTATGGCAACATTTTAAACTGTAGGTTTCTTAGGCTTTTCAAAGGTTTTGCAAGTTCAGTTACTGAAAAGTCTAGTCCTAAACATTACTGAACAAGAGAGAAGTCATGGTTGCCTGATTAATTTCTGTGCCATACAGGTCCTGTCACCAATTCATCCTGCCATGCCCGAGCACTGCCAACTCGTTGGCAGCAGCTTGGCCACCACCTCATACCCTTGTGCTCACCCGTTCTTCCTCGTCTGGCAGAAGTATGCCAGGTGTGTGTATGTGTTCAGGAGGTTTTCTAACATGCTCATGCATGTGCAGACACATACATACTGCTCTTTGCACACACTAGAGAAGGCCTGATTTCTCAGCATTATGTCTTTCAAGAAGGATGAAGGCAGTCAATGGTCTCCATATTCCTGCAAAATGGAGACTTTTCTCAAACACAGGGCCAGGTGTAGATGAGGCTTTGCTGAAGCCACAGGTGAGCTCTCTCATGCTGCAGAAAGCTTCTAAAAACCAGGACAGTCGAACTGCTGGCCTCCAAAATGATCCTAAACATCACCTCAACTGGATGTGGGCAAACACGTGGATGTTAAAGCGCTCTGCCTGGCTCAGTAGTCCCAGCCATGGACGGAAATGGGCAAGTGGGCAGGGCAACCTGCAGTCTCCAGCCCAGCTCTTCGATACCACTCTGCCCACCTCAGTCCTGGCTGCTCCTCCAGAGGAAACTCATCTTGCCCCACACATGGTGGGCAGTATGCGACTATGAGTGAAGAAGGACACACGCAAAGATGTTTCTTGCCCTTTTAGAGCAAGGGTGCTAATCTGTGAATTCATGTCATCCATTTAATATGCAAATGCTTTAAAAAAACCAGCAACCACCTGCTTGAGACACTCAAGCTACACAAACAGTATAGAGAACTGGAGAATGCACTTTCACTACCACCCAAGCCTTTATGGTCCTCACTGCAATGACTGCGAGGACACTTGAAGCCTTGCAGTGGTGGCACTGGCCATTTTCATCTCCCAGGGCTGTTACTCAGTGTTCCCACCAGTCAGGGCCTTGCAGAGTGCCTGGGCTCTTCCATATCCATCCACAAGAGGACAGCAGGAGGGTGTCCCATAGCCAGCTGTTTATCAAAGGGAAAGAAAATTACAGCGGCAGCGTAACTTGTACTAACAGTGACCTGGAAAAAAACTCTTGTCTTTCCAGCCATGCAGAAACAGAGATTATTTAATCCACATGTCTATTCACATCGTCCGACCAACACCAGCCTGTCTGAGGTACAAATCTCTCCTGACATAAAGGCCGGTGAAGGGACACACATCATCTGCATGATGTCATAGTCCTCTGGAAGAAGTTATTTCCTCTTACAGCTGATTTACAGATAGCAAGGTAGGTGGAGTACATGAAGAGATACTTGACTCAACATTTTTTCAGTCCCATTTGGCTCCCAGTTCTTAATGTGTTACCTTGCCTGAGTTATGAAGCTTCCATGTGACCTCTTTCATTTAGATATTCAATATGGAAAAGCAATACTCTATGCTTTTGATTTCAAAACCAGGAGTCACACCTGGTAAATGCATTACAGTCACGCATGGAATTAGAAGGGAACCTTTTTATACCCACCAAACAGCAACAAGAAAGCACTGAGTTGTCAAGACCAAAATTCAAAGCATGAAACCAGTGAGGAAGAAAAATAAATAAAGATCTGGTTCCTTTCTAATAAGCAGGTGCCCCTGCTGTGGAAATGCTCTTGCCCCAAGAGTCACCCACTCTACCACTAATTCAGCTTGGGAAATGGGGCTTCACTCCCTGCAGTCTTAGGATAAGCCATTTCTCTCTCTCAACCATCTGCTTTCCTGTGTGTAAAGCAGAGATGATCATCATTACGTTTACTGCGTTATCCATCTTGTGTGATGGATTGCATGAGCACAAGGACTTTTGCAGGCTTTATATCACTTTTATTGGGAATGTAACATTTGAGCCTTTACTGTCAAGGCTGTCAGCTTTGGCCCATGAAGCCCGGATTCCAGCCCCCAAAAGAAAACCTTCAAGCACAACACATTAAAGGACAGCTGTATCAGTGCCAAAGGACACTCTGCATTGTCCTGTGTGCTTCCCCTCCCAGCTGTTTCCTCCAGACCTGCTGTGAGCAGAGTTTGTTTCCTGGTTCTTGTCCTCAGATGCTCTAACATCCAGCAAACCTTGATGGTTTGAACACAGCATTCAGACACAGTTTTGCCCCACTCCCCTAGCCAGGTATCTTTCTTGGGCCATGACTGCCACAAGGAAACTTTAAAAAAGTTCACTACTGCCCTTGGGATTCTGCAGGCTGAGGCAAAGGCTCTATGTTTTGCTTTTTCCCAGCTGTTTTCCCCCACATGTGGTTGCAGACAGGCAGCATGATGTATCTCTTTCACCATCTTTGACAGAGTGGCTTGGCAGCCCTCTGTGGAGAGCGGGCATCTCCCACATCTCCTGCCTCTTCAGAGAGGGAACGAAAGCTATGCCTGAGGGATCCTGGGTAAAGAAACTTTTTCAAATGGCCTTTAGCCTACATAATTCCTTTATCTCCATACTTTCACAAGAATAAATTTGGTATGGGACAAGCAGAAAGATCCCATCCAAAATACTTCAATTCATGATGGGCCAGTTCAGTGCAGTGCAATTGCCACTTACAGTGAAGATGAGGAGGTACCTTCACTGCAGGGTAACCTCTCATCTGGACTAGCTAGGTCCAAACCCACCTTTGCCCAGCCTGATCCAGCAACACTTGGCTATATTCAACTTTCTCATGCACCATGACATCCAAGACATCTGAATCATGAGAGGTTGTGGGAGCCTCAGATGAAAACACACCCCAAAGACAGCATCCTTCCCCTGTGAGATGAGAGTAAAACCTCTGCTAGAACTGTCGTGGAGAAACCTGTACAGATCTGGCCCTGGGGCATATGTACTAGGAGGTAGCAGAGGTAGCTACAGCTGTGGATGAGTTTATAACCAAATGAAAATGTGGACAAGTTTATAAGTAAATGAAAGCAAAGTCAGGATTTGATAAAAAATGATGGTCAGTGTTTCACAAAATTGCTAGGAAAAGAAATAATCTCAAGATTTTTTAGTTTTAAAAATAGTGTTAACTGAGGATGCCGGTAAAAAATGGGCACTTTCTGCAGCTACAGTGACTGCATTGTTTCCCATACAACAGCCTGGATGTTTCTGCAAAGGTCCACAGACTCCTGCTGGTTTTATCTTTCAAACCTCTTCGCTGTGGTTGCCATCCTTCTTACCGCAAACAGTGGTCACCACTGGAAATCCCCAGCACTGACCACCAGTGACTGCACCAATTAAGGCCTGTAGACAGCAATTCGCTGCACAGCAGCAGTCTAGCAAGTTCATGTGATGCCCCTTGTGTCATGCCCAAGATACCACAGCATCTATAATTAGAGCAGGACATGCCTGTGGTACTGTGATGAACACTACCAACAATTTCCTTTCTGCTGCTACTTGTGAGAAGTTGCAGTTGACATACCCAAGAATTATGAGCCTAGTTGAGATGCAAGAGCAGTGTTGTCTTCCCCATTTTTCTTTCTGCTTCCCTCTCTGTACTGATGGTTTTTTCCCTTGTTTTCCACTTGGCCTAAGTGCCTCAGTGGAGGAACCATCTTTTAATTCTACTCTTGCAGCATCCATGACTCTGAGGCCCCAGTCCCTGGTGGACACTGTGGCAAGAAAATTGTTTCATGTCAGCAATGAGCGTTCTGCCTGTGAGAACAAGCACTATCCATCCAACACAGTACAGGAAATCTGACAGAGCAGATATGGGCCAATAGGCACAAACTCCAACACAGGAAGTTTCATCAGAACAGAGGGAAAATTTTACTGTGAGGCAGTTTGAGCACTGGAACAGATTGCCCAGAAAGGTTGTGGAGTCTCCTTCTGTGTAGATACACAAAACCTGACCAGCAACAATCCTTTGCTAACTTCTCCAGGCTGACCTGCTTTAGCAGAGTGGTTTGACTGGATGATTTCCAGAGGTTTCTTTTAACCCCAACCATTCTGTGATTCTGTGACAATGTCTACAGCCGAATGCAGTGACCAAGTATGGTCCTTGCAACAGAGAGCACAGGACAATTACCATATCAGACCTCCTCAGTGCTTGCTGGTCTGGTCAGGCCAGCCTGGTCTCTCCAGGACAGGTTTCACGTATCTGCTCTGTGAGGAGAGACTGAGGGACTGGGCTGGCTCTGCTTGGAGCTGAGACAGCTTTGAGGGGAACTAACAGCAGAGCCTAGTGAAAGAGGTTTATGGAGAGGGAGCCAGGCTGCTCGCAGACTGCTGGGAGGACAAGAAGTAATGGGCATGAGGTGAAAGACAAGAGTTTCAGGCAGGTTATATAAACATATTCTTTTCCTGTGAGGAGGCTCAAATAGCAGGATGGGCAGCCCAGCCTCCATCCTTGTAGGTTTTCAAATCCAAACTGGATGAAATCCTGAGCAACTTGGTCTGATCTCACAGCTGCTCTTCCCTTGAGGGGAGGGAACTCCTCATGTCCTTTCCTACATGAAGTAACTTGTGATTCTAAAATCCTGTGATGTTCCAGATGACAAAAGTGTACACATATTCTGTATAAGCCACTCCCCACAGAGAACACGCATTTAAACCTACAGCAGAAAGAGAGAGGTTTAAAATAGGTTTCATGAGGTGTATAGGAGGACCTTGTTCAGCCCTGTATTCCTACGTTAGGGTATCTCCAAGAAGAGACATAGCAAAAAGATCAATTGTGGTGAAAAGTCTGGCAAGTCAGAAAGGTGGCTCTGAAATCTAGTCAATTTTAAAAAACCAAAGTGGTTTCAAAAGTCATGCCTGCCAAATGCCCTTTGCAACCAGCAGCGATTTCACAAGCTTGTCCTCGCATTTTATTGCATTACTTTTTCACCTTTATTGCATAAAAATCTCACTCGTGTGGTGGGGCACCAAAAACCCCAAACAGCTAGAGAAAAGAGACAAGCAGTAACCCCACAAGGTTGTGGAGGGTTTGAAGTAAACAAACAGGAAGACGTTTCCTTGAATTGCTTCAGGTTCTAGTACACTAAGGAGGTAGTTTACCCTTATTAGGTGAAATATTTTTACAACTGAGTTTTCAACTGTTCTTTCTTAAAGTGACATCTTGAAGATCTCACTTCCTACAAAAAGCACAACTAAGTCTGCAGCAAGTCCTGGTTCCTGATTATCTTGGCAGTAGAATCACAAAAATTACATCATCTCCTCCTCTATGTAAACTAGATTGTCTCATCTGTTTTGTAATTGCAGCCTTTATGAAACTGCCGCAATAGCACTGGGTGACTGTGCAGTAAATTGTGCTAAATGTCAGTAGTGGAAAACCAGTCATTGTCGTAATCTTAGGTTAGGCTCAAAACTCGAAGCTTTCTTTTTACCTTTTTTCCTGTGAGCAGCACATGGTGGAGGAAAGAGAAGCCTCCAAAAAGTTTACAAGAAGTGAAACATAAATGTGAAATAGTCTATCATCAATACTGTTAAAATAAAAAAGCATCAGACATGTATTTAAGAAAAAAATTGTTACAGGTAGGAAGGAGTGTGCCTTCATGCATGTATAGAACAGTGGGAGCAGGCATAACATCCAAGGGCTACCTTTGGGGCTGAGGGAGCATCCCTGCTCTTGAATCTGGCCACCTTTCCTGTCCACGACCCTGATTCACAGCCAAAGCTTGGGCAAGCAAAGAGGCTGACTTCTGAGCTGCTGAGCGTCCATGGGGAAGTCCAGCCCTCACTCTGCTTTCCTAGGCCCTCCCTGTCATTTGAAGACAGAACTTCCACCCCCTGGAGAAAACATCATTAGTTTTCCAGTATGTTTCCAGATGGTCATTATTTTCCTTTATGTAAGGGCTTTCTGAAAGACACCAAAATTTTGTCAAGCCAGCTGTCACCTGGAAGAACTTACTCATACTTAACTTCCTCTGTCCCTTGAATCATCCATTTAAAATGCAGACTTTTCACTATAGGAACTTCCTCTTGCTGTCCAATTGTATCATGCCTAAAGGAGCAGGATTCTGCCATCAGTCTATCCTCCTGTGGAAGACACATTGAAATGTCCACTTTCTCACAATCTTCTGCCCTGGAGCTGTCCCTCAGGCTCTTACAGGGCCATGCTGCAGCTGCCTATCTGCCCTCTGCCTCCACCTGTGAGCCCCGCTGTCCAGATGCTGTACTGATATGCCAGCTTCTTGGAGCTGGTAAGGGAAATCCATAAGGTAGTAGCAAAAGCACCTAAACATGCATCTCTTCCTGGGCCTCATGAGTGGATTTGGTGGAGCCTGGATGAGAGGCACACTCAGGGGCACACGTGCAGTCCCCACTTTGGACACCCCACTCTGAGATCTGTCATACAGCTTGTGCAGAGGCTCAGACACCAGGGCAGTGACAGAGGTGCTGGTACACTGTTCCAGCACAAATGGAAAGCCATGATTATTTGTTACATGGATTACATACCGTCTCACTTCCATATGTACACGTGGACATGCGCTGATCTTCCATTCAAATCTGTGAATGTTTCCAAATACACAAATACCATGGGAAAATAAATATATGAGGCATAATCATCCTTCAAGGCCAGGTTTGTGGCTCTTGCAGATCCTTAAGCTCCCATTGGAGTCAAGGGAAATACTGCAAGCCCAAAAATTGCATGTTACCTTCATTGCCGTGTGACAGGCTCATGTGAGGCAGCTGCTGGCTCACCACTCCCCATGTTCAGGTAGTAACAGCAGGGAAACAAAAAAAATATGGCCTAAACCTCTGGAAATGCACAAGTAGATATAAACAACTGGGTTGCAAGATTTTTTTTTTTCTGTGTGCCAGTAAGATTTTATTGTCTTCGTTTCTCCCACGGAGGGATTTCTAGGTAGGAGATAACACAACCGCAAGATACGTGTATATTTGAATTATTTGAAAGTCTTGCGAAGACTTTGTAAGAACTCTTTAATTGCTGCAACTTGGAAATCTGAAACTCTCCAGGGCTTTTTTTCTAATCTCCTTTGTTTCTTTCTTCTGCTGCAACTACTTTTTCCTCCCTCAAAGCCCTCACTGAAACATGCTTGAGGAGCAATTTCTGGCAGAGGATCGACTGATCACACTTCAAACATATCACCAGGTTCCAAATAGTAGTTCATTTTGGGGGTCAGTAATTATGTCAATGACAGATCTCTTTCTCTCTCATATGGGTAGAATTTCTGCCTGACCCTACTGTGAGAAGGGAATAAGGGAACCATAGGGCCCCGTTTATACCCTAATCTACCCCTGATGCCAAATGCATTATTGCGTGGCTTCTTATCTCTATCATGCTCCTCATGTGTCTATCTCACCATCTCTGAATTGTGGGTAAGGAGCACCGATCATTTAAACTTCTGTTCTACAGTCAGGGAAATGACAACAAATTTTGGCTTTACAGGCAGTTTTCAAAAAGCAACCGCCTTTAGAGCAAAACTGCTCTTATTTTATGTGCCACTTTCACGTTCTGGTTTGTTTCCTCTCTGTAATTTAGTCAGCAGGTGAGAGACATAAATTTCCTGTGCATGCTCTCAGCAGTTTTTGCCCTTGAAAGCTCAGATTGGGAGGTAGCAAGCTGCGGCTTCTCGAGATGCACACAGGAGCAGCAAAATCAGCGCCGGGATTTGTAGAAAGCAATGAAATGGCATTAACTTGGTACGGGTGTAATCTAGGAGATTTCTCGTTGTCACATATCTTAGAAAATAAGAACCCTAAGATCCACAATAAATAAACGTGATAACAGTGGTAGTTAGTGTTATCTTTACAATTAAAAGGTAAAAAAAAACCACAAAAAAACAAAAAAAACCCCAATACAGCCTTTCATTGTTTCCCAGGACTGGTCTCTTGCAACTTGAAATAAAATACTGCAGCAATATACTGTTCTCTAGGGGTTAATGTTACATTAATCAGAACTGACAAGCATGAAAATCATTCTTTGTTGTCTTTAAATTGCTAATTTAAGATTGAAATCTAAAACGCTTGAGCACTCATCGTTAACACTGACTTTCAAACAAAACCCAAGTAAAATCTTCTCTCCTATGGGCCGCTACACAATTGTTTTACATTTGGTTGAGAAAACGTATGCAAAGTCTGTAACTAAATCCTAATGTATCATTTAAGTGTTTCTATTCACAGGCTTTCTTTGGCTAAACTTCAACGAATTGTACTACAGTTTAATAGAAAAGCAGCGTTTCCACAGGCATTTACATCTGAAGGCAGGAATACGTACTGGCATTGTACCATGCGGTGCAATGGCAGCAAGAATTCCTCCAAATCCAAATTTTTTACAGATTTTTTTTTGTCAGTTGCAGAAGTATGTATTTCAATTATCTGATTCTCAGTTGAGATACTGAGAAAAGTATGAGATATTCAGTAACAAAAAGGTTATTTAACTAGCTTATTAAAGTTTTTAAAACTTATTAAAAGGTATAGTCTGAACTCAGCACAGTGGAGTCAGGCACCAGATAAAATCAAGGGAGATCAAGGAAATGCACCATCAAATGTGTGGCTACAAAACGAACTAAAAATGTATATATGTAGTAGCAAAGGAAATAAGACGAGCATGTCCTTCTGCCTCTTTAATGGAATTACAGACTGTGTTAGGGGCACAATCAAGTCTAGTTTGTTTAGCCAGTTTGAGTATTCGCAGGTTCAGATCTATCTGCAAGCACAGTTCCCACTGAAATACATGGATAAACGCACTTGCAGCTGAAATAAGCTGAAGCTGAATCTCCAGCTTGGTTGCAGCGAGCTCCATGGCCTAAAACCATTTAAGTCTAAGACCATCAGTGCATCTGTTTTGACCCCTTTACTTGTTATGAGGAAGGACGAATAAGGACATCTGTGATAGAATCGCTCTCTGTGACACTCTATGGATGCTCCAACGGGTGATTGGGAGGATGAGAGGCTGGGGGCATAGCCAGCTGTGACCTCATTCTCTGTGAGAAGCCAGGGAGCTACAATAGCTGTGATACCCCAGCATCCAGAGTGAAGAATGACAAGCTTATCACATCCGAGAACTCTGCCTTTCTTTGCAAGTACAGTAAAGCAGAGTTGAGCTATGCAGACACACTTACCACATCTATTGACCTCGATGGGCGATCCATAGCAAGTCTTAGGGCAGAAGCTGCTACATAAAATATGTGCTGAAGACAGAAGCACTGTCGTGCAGAACAAGTTCTCAGAGCAGAAGAAAACGACTCAGCATTTGGCCAAAGTGTGGGGTCATGCACTGAGGGTATTTTATATTCTGGGGAGGACTTGTATTCTGGAGAATACATCTGGGACAATGACTCTCCAGGCTCATGCAGAGAAAAGGCAGAGGAACATAGGATTTAGGGAAAGAGAAAATATAAGAGGCTCTGAGCACTCTTTCATTTGGGAGCCAAGTCCAGAATATGAAGGTTTCTGCAGAAGAGAAGACTTACCTTTCCTTTTGGTTGACAAAAGTGAAACTGTTCTTGAATAAGGAGTTAACCAGAGCAACATTCCTTTGTTAACCCGAACATCACTAAGAAATCTCTTTCTGCTGTCTAGACTCAAAGTCAGGTCAAATGTAACTACATACAACCAAATCAGTTGTCCATCACGTGGTGTGCAGCACCCCTTGTGTACGGCAGTAGAGCAGGACACAGTAGAACAGATGAAGAAGCTATTGACAGAGGTGTTTCCATCATGATATGTTGTATTCATAGTCATAAGGGATGACCCTTGAGACTGAAAATTAAAAACATTTTTCATTGTACATTTGTCCTTACAAGAAGTAGTGGGAAATTTTGATTTATACATTTTTGTTTCATTAAATTCTATCTCTTGACACTCCCAATGCATGTTTACTTGCTTTCTATGAAAGACTGGCAGAAAAAGTACTTGTCTGAGCACTTTTAGTAACAAAATTTATGTTAGAACGGGGACTCAGAAGCTCACCAGCAGCACAAGGAGAACAAGCCAAATGCTAATAATGAAAAGGAATCTTAAAGTCTCAGACCTTGCAATTAAAATACATAGCACCTGCCTAAACAACTGTTTGTTAAATTGTCACTCCTATTTCAAGCTATTTAAAACTGAGAAATAATTGGCAAAAAAACCTACCCCAAAATATCATTAAGTATTTTGGTGTATCTAACATTGCCAATAGGCCTCCAAAATCCTGGACCCAAATATTAACTTCCATATTGTTAAACCATTTTACCCATGGAGATGGGTTTGTCTGCAGTTGTCTGGTAAAGTGAATGTGAAGAAGTGAAGGGAAATCGAATGAGAGGAAGAAGGGTGGAATAACCATGATATTAACCTTGACAATGACAGTTTTCCCTCAAATCAGTATTAAAATTAATATCACCCTCACAAACTTCTACCCCATTTGTGAAAAATGTGTATTTTCAATATACAATTTCTATGTTTGGATCCAGCTGAGGTTTAACAAAATTAGTAGAGGTGGGATTCAGTGCACCAGTAGGCACCCAAACACAAGTATCCCTACACAGGCTAAGTGCAGGATTCCATTGCCTATGGATAAGTAAGGCATCTGTCACTACTGAGGAACCTGGGCTGGGTAGAGGTGGTCAGCTCCACAGCCAGCTCCAGGAAGATCTGATTTTGCTCTCCATCATGCCAGTCAGTCTCTGAGCATGCCTTTGGTGCCCACAGCCATCTCTGGAGCCTATATTTAGGCAACTAACCATATCTGCATTCCTGTTAAAGCCAATGGAGATCCAAGACTTTATTCACTTGCCTACGTGTTGGCATCTAAAGCAGTGTAAGGACCCCTCAAGTGTCTCCCCAGAGCTAGCAGATATGGCACAGAATGTATGGAAAGTATGGGAACCGATGCCTTTCCAGAAGGGTAGCCAGGGACATCTCACATGCCCTCAACTAGCACCTGATGTTCACAGAATTGACTGAGCTGAGGTGAGGATTCAAAGGAGACTGAATTTTAGAGATTCATTTAACTGGTCATGAACTATCTTCTTCAGCCTGAGGAGAGCTGCAGTGCTCAGTTCAGCTTTCTCGGCACTCAATAGCACTTGAGAAGCTACAGGTTAACCCATCCTGTCTACAGCTGCTGCTCCAGAAGGACACTACAGTCTTGTAGGTTGTGTGCCAGGTTAGCCTGCCCTGTCTGAATGTCCCACACTCCAGAAGTACCTCAGGTATGAATTATGCGAGTACCCCCTAACTCTACTGGGAATTAAAACACCTAGTTCATATGTAGACACCAACATGTGAGAGTCTTCATCTTGAACTGAGCTACAGCCCAAAAGCTTCATAGGAGCTGAAGAAAATCCCGCTATTTTCAGGGTTGCACTGAAAATTTATCTGAATCTCTTTATAGACAAATTGAAGTATTTTGTTTGTATCAATAAACATGGAAACACAACAAACTCCCAGTGCAGATGTTGCATGAAGGTAAACATGCAAATGTTCCCCAAATGTGCAAATACCGGTGCACATCTGTATTGAGCTGTTAGATGTGCTTTCCAAGATTCCCCTTCTTATGAACTGTTTTGAAATACTCCCACTGTTTTACAAAAAATGTTTTCTATTTATCATCTAGGACTGAAATAGAAACCATCAAGCTGTTCATATTAATACATACAAATCTGTGATTTATTATCACTCCCCTCATGTCATCTATTTTCTGTGCCTCAGATGTGCAATTAACTCCATGTAGTCAGGCCCATGTGTCAATGCATGGCTGTACTGTCATAACAGCAAAACAAGACATTTCCTGATGACCAATGTAATGCTTTGCACTTCAGGGAAGGCAGCTGGCTCTTCAGGAGAAGAAATTTCATATAGGAGCAGCTTGAACTCTAGACAGTTCCTGGTGTAACCAGTGTGGCTGCAGGCAGCTGGAAACCAGAGCCGTGACAAAGGTGACCTCACATCCCAACAGAGTGGCTGCTAGGATGACTCACACGCTGCAAGCACTGGGGACATACAGGAGCATCACTCCTAACTGGGGTGCTGCAAACACATAAAAGCACTAGCATTGGCTCCATAGTTGTTTAAACCTTGCTTGCTTTTCTTTAGCTTACAAACGGCTTTCTGTCATTTTTCTTGAGTTTTGAGCACTCAAACCATAAAACCAGACCCAAACCTAGTGGAGACAAAGATGCCTATGCTTCCAGTCTTCATTTACACCTGGTACACATCAATTCTCTTTTCAGATTGACTCAGAAGGCTTGGTCAGCCTACAGCTTAGTTGTTCTTGTGTATCAACAACTATTATTATTTTATAATTATGTTTGTAATTGACAGAAATTTAAATATTCATGCATTTGTAAAAGTTTAGATCCCTCACTTGGAATAGCAACTTACGATGCATCATTCTGCGAAATGCACTAAGTAAAAATAATTTTTCAATTGTATTAATGCAGTAGGTGCACACAGTGTATAAAATTCTAATGACCATTTGAAATTACATTAAAATTATTTGTCATATTGGAAAGGTTTTAACATTGAGTCAGAGGTTGTGTTGCAGTTAGAGGTGGTGTTTTGCCCTCCAAAGAATGTTTTCACACATAAGAGGAAGATATGAGGTTACATTGCTTATAGGGATTTATTACATTTGTTTGCTTCTTTACAGTATATTCTATATCCATCATTCATTTTCCTAAATGCCTAATGAATTTTAACTTAAATTACATTTGGGAAATCCATTTCTGGCTGTCTCAATAAATCACAACATTCTAACTGTAATGTCTGGATGGTGGAAGGGAGCTGGGTCTTATGTGTCCCGAAGGCTCAGAAATTCTCTTACCAGCCTTGAATGTTTCTAATGTGGACATTATTTAGTAGAATAAATACATGACTCTGAGAAAGATTAACAGAAGGTGAAAAATCTTAGTGAGATGTCACAAAAGGCACACACAAAGCAGGACAGATACAGTCAGAACAGCACATAGCAATGCATTGATTTACTTGTTGTGCTGAAGCCAAATCCCAACTCTAAATCAATATTTTGCAATGGATTAATGGCAGGAACAGAGATTGATGTCCACCCTAACCCAGTAAGGGTATGAAGCATGCTTAGTGAATATCAGCTGAAATGTTGTCCATTGACACAGGGAAACCACACATACACAAGGGAAAAAAAAAAAAAGAAAGAGAAGAGTATTCTGCAGAGATAGCAGAGACATGGCAAATCTTTGTTATCACTAGAACAGAGTTTTGAAATACATAGGCTCTATTTGATGAAAGAGAAAGGGGTACTGTTGTGCATTATAGAGATATAGACTACCAAAATATAAAACTGGCATAAATAAAAAAGAATTTTTGAAGGTCACCATGACTTTGGGAAGGGCTGCTTAAAGTGTCCATGTAGGGTATAAAGGCAGCTGATGGCAAGGCCTCAGGCTGTGTCTGAATGAGCAATGGGCTCTCGAGTGGAGTTAAGTATATGCATGGCTGAGAGCCACCATTTCCTATTTGCATTGCTGGCCTCAGCTTTCCTGTGAGCAGCCCAGGATCAAAGTCTCCCCAGGATGCTTAGGAAAACCATCATTTGGGTGATATCCTGAGCCTCACCCATACTTCTTTCTCTCGGACCACAGGGACAAGACCTCCTCGAGTATGTGCATGCAGAGGCATCAGGATATTGGGCTCTCCCCCTCCAGAGACTCCCAGCAGTCTGGAAAGACAACCTAAGAGGTCACAGTAGGGATGTGAGTCAGTCTGGTCTTGAGAGCAGATTCAACATCGAATTGATATTTGCCAACTCTGATTCGAGAAGAAACTGCTGCTGTTAAAGACGGAGATAGGAACATGACAAATACTTATTTGAAAATGGTTAAAGTTGTCTTAAAAACACCTAGGTGGGATATGGAATCACTGCGCATGAAGTTTTCATAAATATTTTGATTAGGAAATAGTATTCCTTACTTTAAAATTACAAATTAGAAACACATTGTAATTTTGAGAGAAGCCTGTGAGTTTTCTTTATGTGTATACACTTTTGATGAGCTTCTGAAAGCACCATGATAAAGTGATCCTGCAGAAAAATGGATTGTGTCTCTTAGTTGCATCCCATTAACTGTCCCAGCAGTCTCGTTAGAGACAGAAAGAATGCGAAAGCACTACTGGAGGAGAACTGAGGTAACTGGGACCTATAGATCAGCTTTAAACTGAAACACATTTTCTGTGATGAGAAACACAAAAACAGATGTGCGAGATGCTGTCCTGAAAACATCCTGGTGCATAGTGAACCCAGAACAAAAGGGAGAACGGAAATGCCCACTCTGCATCAAATCACTGCTTGTTTATTGTGACCAAGCAGCAGCACACACATCACAACCACTTCTGCAACAGCCAGCAGCACCCTGCACTGGCTTTTTGAGCAGGTTCACATAAACCACAAGCGAACCTGCTTCAGCATGGATGCGAGAAGGGATGTTGCTCAGTCGTGAAGCAGTTTACAGCAGATTCCTCTTGTCCCAAACACACCTGCCTATGCGTGGTGCCGAGCAGAAGGCATGTGCAAGTGTAGATTGACTCAATTCAGCGCTGGCAGAACTGGAAAGTGGGTAAAAAAGAGCTGGCTGCACTTCAGAAACTTCAGTTCTAAAAGGGCTGGTATAAAGATGCCTCGAATTTATAAAATAGGACATCTGCAGGACGTTAGTTTACAAGCGTTTTGCCTATGTATTTAAGTTTCTGTAATGAAACCCGAGACTGAAAAACTACTTAATAGATGGGTAACAGGAGCTGGTAAGACCTTGGCTTTGGGGTTTATTTTTTCGTGTGAGCAGCCTTGCAGAAGTTTTCACAAACAACACGCACGGAAAGGTGGGATGTGAGCCGGTCTCACGGGCGGTGTGTGAGTGTCACATGCAGGGACAGCTCCTGGCGGGAGGCCCGGGGGCAGCGCTCCCCAGCCCACGCAGCCAGAGCCCGCACCGCGCCGGACAAGGACAACGGCGCCGATCACAAAACACGAGTGAAATGTAGGAAGGAAAACCTGGACACCCGCTGCCGAGAGGAAAAGAGGAGGGGCAAGAACCTTCTGTTGCCGGCCGGGTACAGACCCACTTCAGNGGAGCAGGTGCCCGGCGGAGGGCAGGGAGGAGGGACGGAGGGATGGTAGGGGTGTCGGTGGAAAAGGCTCTCGTTGCCGCGGGGGCGAGTGAGGTACGGTGTGGCGCCGGGGCAGCGGGACCCGGGACGCGGGACCGAGCTTCCCCCGCCGGGCAGCAGGAGTCCTGCCGCCTCCCCACCGTGTGTCCGGGGAGCCCCTGCGCGGGGCCCGGTCCCTTCACCCGTCCCGGAGCGGCCGGGGAAGCGTCGAGGTGAGGGAGACCCGTGGGAGGAAGAGAAGGTGCGGTGAGCGGGGCCCGCCGCCCGGGTCCCCAGCCTGCTGCCGCAGTCGCGCCATGTCGCGGAGCGCCGGGGCTTCCCCCGAAGGATCTCGGAGCGCGGCCCCGGGCCGGGGTACCCGGGCTGTGCTGCCCCGCAGCCACTGCCAGAGCCGTCAGGGCAGGTGGGGATGCTCGTTTCTCTAAACGGGGAGAACTGTCACATGTGGATTCAGAGCAGTGAGAACCGCTGTGTGTTCCGTGCTTGTGTGGAAGTGCCTCGGTCTGTGCTGTTTATTTACCTGGAAGTGTCCCCCGCAGGAAATGCGAGCGCGGGTTTCTGCAGCAGCAGATCCCGAATGTAGAAGCTGTGCCGCTGCCTGCGGTGTCCCGGGCTGTGCTCTGGATTCACGTCCCTTAGCTGGGGGAAAACAGTTAACTGGCCATCTGCACAGCTCCAGAGAAAGGAGCTTCGCGGGTTTATTGTCAGAGGCTGTCCTGTTAAAAATCGGAAATACGTAACTTAAAAAAAAATTTCTTTTTGAAGTGCTGCTTTGAGTTTACATCTTGCAGTTGTACCTGCAGCACTGTGCTGCAGCTGGGAGGTATGCACGTCAGTGTTTCGTTGAGGGTTTTTTTTTCTTAGAACTTGTAACATCTGCCTTCTGGTTAGCACAGTCGTTATTGAAAACTTTCGGTGGTTCGAGCCCCCGTGGTTCGCGTGTGTTCAGATGCTGAGCAGGTACTGCGGACCTGATGAAAATCAGTTGGCAAACGCTCACGGGGTTTAAAGCCAGAACGTGTGTATTTGTAACTGGAAAACTGTGTACCGCCTTTCCGTTCTAATGCTTGAGACTTCGCGTTTATGGGCCAGTTAATTAATTACAAAAGTAGTGACCAAGGGGAAAATGCTTCCTTTTGTTTATACCTATTTAGAGTTACGTTTTTTAAATTTGTCGGCTCTGAAAATCTTAAGTCGTTGAAATCTTGCATTATTGCTTACGTGGAACAAAAATGGAAGAAAAACATAAATTTTATTGACTTCTAAGTTGTTTTTGATATCAGGTACTTTTGGGGCTCATAACTTACGCAAAAACTTATATTTTGCCAGCCATTCTTCAGTGAAACGAGAGCAAAGAGTGTGCCACTGAGGTTGAAATATGGTTCAATTAAAAAAAAAAAGCCTTTTCGATATATTTTTATTTCTAGCTTGTGAAACCTTGGTGCAAAAAGAGACTTCTGATATACGTAGTATCTCTGTTCTCAGACAGCCCCATGCTTTCAGTAGTGCTGTAGTTAGTAGTTGTTAATTTGCCTTCTCCTTCAGCTCAGGTCTGTGGTAACAACTCGGGGGGCTTGATCTCTGAAGTGCTGGTCAACTAATTCAAAGTTTCTTTGTGTGTGTGCACAGAACTGAACCTCAGAAGAGAAGAATGCAGAAACTAGTGCTGAATAACTTCCTTTGGGGAATTTTAACAGCGGAGCATTTTCTTGTGCTATTTTATTCCAGCTGCGGGTCTCTATGTAGTAGGTGTGGGGATGAGTATGCAGTATTTTTCATGTTTCTTCCCCCATTATCTGTCACTTCACTCCTGGTTTTTCCCTGAAGTACAATTCTATTTTGCCAAGTCTTGCTTCTATGGTACAGTTTCTAAATTCTGTGAGTTGATGTAATCTCAGTACTTCAAACATCCATGCTGTCAGTGTGCTGCCCGACGTTCTTCTGCAGTTTGCTTGGTCTCACTTTTGTACTCTTTGAGTTTTTTTGCAGTCTTTTTGACCAAACTCTGCATATTGATTTCTTCACGTGTTCTTCAGAGAAAGATTTCCCCCGTGCCGAGATGTTTCCTCCCCTTCCCCCTTCCACCCTTTCTCCACACATCGACGTAGGTGGGAAAGTGTCATGCTGGCTTGCTTGCTTGCTGGTAGGGGAGCTGGGGGTTTAGGGTTTTCCCTTCAAGGCGCAGATTTTGCGCTTTCGTGGAATCGTGTTGCTTTTGCGTGAAGAGATTGATTGTGCAACCCGGGTTTTACACACTGACTGTCCTGAAATCAGCAGACTACTTCTGTCCTCAGTCCGGTGTCTACTTACACACTGAGGCATGGAAGTAGTTTCAGTCTTGATAATGTTTTTAAAAGTGAGGGGGGAAAAAAGTAATTCTGACCATATAATATTAAAAAGAAGGATAAATATGGCACGGTGTTTACACGGTGACTTTAACAAAACCAAAAAGGGTTGACCTGTCGGGCTCCTGACTGACAGCATGGGGGTGTGTGACAGCCCTGTGGGAAGGCAAGGTTTGGTGTTCTTTTCTGGTCTGGGAAAGGACCGTTACTAATGTGCAGGAGACTATTTATCTTAGCTCAAAAACACAAATATGAGTCTTTTCACTTAAAATTCTCTATACCATATTTGCTTATTGCCGTGCACTTAACATGGCCCAGGAAAATCGACATACATACACAGCTACCTAGTGCAACTTTGAAGTTAATATGAATTTGATCCGTGTTTAAAAAAACTCAGGTTTGTTGGGAAAAATAGTTTGTAAGACTAGAAGACATGAGGGAGTGCTAATGGTCTTAATAAATAAGACAGTATAAAAAGCAACCTTACTGTGCACAGCGTTTTGTAAAGTAATCTAATTAGCAGCCTGCAAATAAATCGCTTTTTTAGAAGGAATGAATATTGTGCATGCTAGGAAGCTGAAAAAGTTAAGCAAGCCATTACTTTTGTGATCCGTTGAGCATAACACACAAGGGATCGACCTCCAGTAATACACTGTGGCTGGTACTTGATCTGGGAATTGCTGAATGGGTGTCCTGAGGTCATGGGGCCTGCAATTCTTTGGTGCAGTGAGTATGGACTGGAGGCAACACTTAGTTAAAATGAATGAGAATAATTAAAAGGGGCATTTAAAACTGTGTACGCTGTATTAGTTTCACTACAGCTGGTTCAACTCTCTTATTACTGAATAAGGTCTACACAACACATGCAATGCTGATTATGTGCTTAGAGAGTTACTACAGCTCTTGGGCTGGTGTCTGTAGCATTGGCACTAGCTGTGGGCCAGTTAAAACTGGCTTTGTTTGGTTTTGTTAAGTCTTTTAACAACACTTTTATCTAAGTGTCAGATGAAAATTAAACCTTCTTTTCTAGCCAGCTGCAACTTTTGTCTTTCTCCCTTCCTTAGTGATGGCATGTCATTGTATCTTGCGATTCCCTCTAATGCTTATTCTGCAATAAAGATCAACTGTAAAAAGGGAGAAATATTAGCATATTTGAGGATAACAGCTGGAATATAGCTTTATGGGTTCTGTCCAGAGTTGTGTAAATCACTCAGTACTTTTGTTCCGTGGTTTACTTATCTGTAAAGCACAGAATGCTGGACGTTGATATTGTACAGCCAGGTCCACAGCGTGCATTTGTAATGGCATAACTTGTCTCACTTGGGATAGCCTGGATATTTGAGAAACTCTTGGAACTCCTCAGGTGAATTAGCTGTTTCACGTGGCAAGTACTGCACATCATGAACCTGGTGCTGGGTGTTCCTGGGCCCTTCTAGTCGGTGTGGTGGTCACAAATGTTCCAGGTCAAAGGGAATCACTTCCTCACACATCACAGCACCATTATCATGTATCTCTAGATGATATATCTAAACATAGAAATTGTCAAAGAAAGATGGTAAAACCTGAAAGAATGACTCACTGTCTCTTTAACTTATACTAATCAGAGCCTGCCTGTTTGTTTTAGGCAAATGCGCCTTATAGGAGAAAGCAAAAATAGCGGCTTCGAACAAACAAATGCAAAACATAAATTTAGTAAAGGCTGTAAGCCAGTGCTAGCCAAATTTTTAAATGATCTTTTGAAGACATAGATTGGAAAGACTGGTTCAAAATGCAGGTTTTTATAATGTCTGCAGCAACTGAGGTAGATATCTACTGGTATTTCTGTCTTATTGAGAAGTCAAATGCTGCTTTTCCAAGTGACTCTTTCAGAGGTGGTAGGATGACATGTTCAAATGTACTGGTTTAAGATACGTTATTTTAGAAATGGTATAATGGGCTTGACTGAGCACAGAGGTGCAGTGATTTAATTAAAGGTGTGGTGTAATTAAGGGTCTGACATATAAAGACTGTTTGCCTGTTCTGTTGGCGCTGTGTAAACATAATAAATTTAGATGAACTTTGCACTTCTGCACCTGTATGCTTGGGGATAGAATTAATAGAAGAATTTTGAAATCATGGAATCACAGAATGGTGTGGGTTGGAAGGGAACATAAAGATCGTGTAGTCTGTTCCACTGCCATGTACAAGGACACCTTCCACTAGACCAAGTCGCTCAAAGACCGGTGCTACCTGGCCCTGCCCACTTTCAGGGGTGGGGCATGCACAGTTTTTGTGGGCAACCTGTCTCACTTTGTGATTGTATCCAAATTCTGTAACAGTGTCCTTCTACAAAATCAGTGCTCCTTTGGGGGAAAAAAAAAAGAAAACCCAAACAGGCCTAAATTCAGTCCCGACTGAGCTGGAAAGTACTGGGAATGCAGAGAGGAGTGTTCAGGCAATTTAGTCTGAAAGTGGAACTGCTGGTGATAATGATGGATGTGGCTCCACAGAACTTCATGGTTTTGGTGGGATTTAGTTGGATAACGATCATAATCTTAACCTCAAGTACGAATTTGATATACTGGCTCCTGTAAAAAGATTTCTGTTGGCTGGCTATTAACTGTAATTTGTCTATTTTTTTTAGTTGCAGATCGAAATACCATGAACAGAAAATAGTTTGGATGATGTGTTTTGCCATCATACCTCTGCAGTGTCAGTTCTAACAATGGATAAGTGTAAGCATGTAGGACGTCTGCGACTGGCCCAAGATCACTCCATTCTCAATCCTCAGAAATGGCATTGCATGGACTGCAATACCACGGAATCGGTGTGGGCGTGCCTCAGCTGCTCACACGTGGCCTGCGGAAGATACATCGAGGAACATGCACTAAAGCACTTTCAGGAGAGCAGTCACCCAGTGGCATTGGAAGTCAATGAGCTGTATGTTTTCTGTTATCTCTGCGACGATTACGTTCTCAATGATAACGCAACCGGTGATTTAAAACTCTTGCGCAGCACATTAAGTGCAATTAAGAGTCAGAACTATGAGTGCACTACTCGAAGTGGAAGGACTTTGCGTTCCATGGGTACAGGTGACGATTCCTACCTTTCCCATGGCGGTGCCCAAGCCATGCTTCGGAATGAAGATCGAATGTTCACAGCTCTCTGGCACCGACGGCGTGCGTTCCTTGGCAAAATATTTAGATCCTGGTTTGAGTTGACACCTACTGGAAAAAGGCTTTTGGAAGAAGAAAGACGTCGTGAAGAAGCAGAGATAAAAAGGGACAAAGCAAGGAAGAGAAGACAAGAGCGAAAACGTGAGTTGAAAGCAGAGATGGAAAACATGCCTCCGAGAAAGAGCAGTCGTTTACAAAATCAGATTAGAATGTCCTTAAATACAGAACTGTGCCCTCAAAAAACATCACAGAACATGGAATCTGTGACGGAGTTGAAAGAGACATATACCTCAGATGAATTGAGATTGAAAAAAATAAGTGACTCTCCAATCAAACGAAGGCCCACAGTGACTCCTGGGGTAACAGGACTGAGAAACCTGGGAAATACATGCTATATGAATTCTGTCCTGCAGGTATTAAGTCACTTACTTATATTTCGAGAATGCTTTTTAAAGCTTGATCTCAACCAAACTCAGGAACTGCTGGCAACAGCAACCAGTGGTAAAACAAGATCTTCATCTAAACACTCATCAGTAGCTGCCTCAACATTTCAGGTGAAAGAGAACCAAGAGAAAGCAAAGGGATCATATTCTGTGAGGCGGCCTAGTTTATCCTCTGGACTAAGTGGAGGAGCATCAAAAAGCATGGAACTCATTCAGCCCAAGGAGCCCAGTTCAAAGCATATTTCTCTCTGTCACGAGCTGCATACTCTGTTCCAGGTTATGTGGTCTGGCAAGTGGGCACTGGTGTCTCCTTTTGCCATGCTTCATTCTGTGTGGAGACTAATTCCAGCCTTCAGAGGATATGCCCAACAAGATGCTCAGGAGTTTCTCTGTGAACTTTTGGATAAAGTACAGCAGGAACTGGAGACTACAGGGACCAGATACCCAGCTCTTATCCCTCCTTCTCAAAGAAAACTTATAAAACAGGTTTTGAATGTGGTTAACAACATCTTTCATGGACAGCTATTGAGTCAGGTATGTTTCATGATTATTTTTTTTTTAAGATGTGTAATGATTTGTAGTTCTGGATTTGCACTAGTCAGTCAGTGGTGACTTCAAAGGTTCATAAACTTATAACTACTGAGGAGGGATGGGAAGGATGTACACAGTTTCAGAAGAAATGTCATATCAATAGAAGACAGACCTGGTAACCATAAGTCTTGAATTTGGTATTTTAAGGCACACCTTTCCAAGTACAGAGAAATATTTGTCTTTGCTGTGGAGCACCAACTAATTTGAAGGAATAAAGAATTTACAGTTTTAAGTATCAAGCTTATTGTAGTGATGCTAGATAAAGGGTGTTAAGGAAGGTGTTCATCTGTCTAAGTGGAAATTGATTAGGTAATGGATGTCAAACAGGATACTGTTTCAGTAAATAGCTTGAATTTGAGATCCATTACCACTGAGTAAATTGCATGTCGTGATTTTATGTAAGAAAATACTCATATTTCTCTTTTGTTAACAACACAAAGATACAGAAGACTCTTGTCAGCACAGGAACCAAATTTGCGGGGTGGAGGCAATGGTGGTTTTCCTTTTTTCTGCATGAGTACTCTCCTGCTCTTTTTTTTTTTTTTTTTTTTCCTCCTTCTTGGCTCCCTGTGAAGTATTTCAATGTGTTCGCTTACTATTATGCATATTCCAACTGTGTGTGTGTACAAATGTCTGAGAACTGCCTGAACAAACAAATGCTTGTTTCTGTTGAATTAATCTAAAAGCTAACCACATTGCAGCAGGAACAGAAGTTGGGAAAAATCTTGGCTGCCTGGAATTGATCTTTAGTATGCATGCATATGTTACTGAGGCAGTGCAGAAGCATTTGATGAATATGATGTGTAAATAAGAGGTTTAACACAAAAATATGGCTGTTCCCAATATTTTGACTATTTGATGGTTTCATGTTCTAATGTGTGAAGCAAGAAATCCAAGTCAGTTTTGACTAAGGTAGGATTGTTTGCTGCTACGATACCTATAAACTTTATTATAAGGTAAGAGGGTTGTTTGCAGCATATGTTAGTTTTTAGTCATCTTGAGTTTTGTGAAAGTACTGGAAAATGTTAGATCTGCTAGCCCAGTGTAAGATTGGCATACTTCCTTTCCTTGGGGGAATTAACCTACCTTGTATCAGTGCTGAGCTACTGTAAGTGTCTAGTGTGTGGTGTCATTAAAGACTTTTTGTTTGAAAATCCTCACAAATAGGAACTTTTGTAGTAAAATGAAGTAATTGTTTAAGAATATTAACAAGGCTTGGTTGCATTCCAAGCCTTACAGGACTCATTGTTTTGGTAGGAATTTTCACAGCTTTAAAGATACCACCACAAGTGGTGATACCACTTCTTTACACACATTTTTAGCTTTGTTTTGTGAAGAGGCTTGTGACTAGAAACACTCCCACTTTCCTGAGACCAGAGAGGGGAACAGCGAGAATTCACTATTGAGTAAATTAAAGCAAACAACCACCACCACCCCTCCCCCCAGTATTGAGTAAAACTGAAAGGGAATTAAATAGTTTTGTGCTACGTATCCTGTGACTTCTGTGGCTACAACACACAGCTCTTACTGCAGCTGGTCGATATCTGTGTAAAATCCAGCCTTGAGGATCCTGAATGCCTGTAGTGAGAGGAGTAAGAAAAGAGTATTGAGGCTGTTATCTGTAGTAAGTTCTCCCTGGCTCATTAGACTGTTCCCACAGACAGTCTAACACTTGACCCCTCCTAATGATCCCTTTGTCTTTTGCCACTCCTTTGTTTCAGTTTAGTCTTCACTACCACTTTTGAACATGGTAAGTATTACAAGGAAAAGGTGAAACCTGAAGATTTACATTTCTTCCTTGTAAAATATACGCAGGTCATATTAATGATTCAGTCCCTGGTGTTTGCACATGGAAGCTTTAAAATCTCTGTTAGGCAATTTTTCAGTAAGATTCCTACAATATGATTTCACTAGGAGCTTGAAGTTAACAAAAAAGGCAAGAAAACCTCCTTTCAGGGCTCAAAAAACCCCCAGACCAGAATTCTTGGAAGTTATCATATCTTTAATAACGTTAGGCCTTAAAAGCAAGGAGTGTACTGTTAGTCCCTGTAGGCTTAACTTTATATACCTATATGCAGTGACAGCATTATAATTTCTCTCTAGAAGATGGAGCTGTTGCCTGCTACATTTGTTAAGAATAAGATGGGAATTTAGTCTGCTGTATTAAATAAGTTACATCTCACTTCAGTGAAAAATGGGAATTGAAAAGCATGTTTCTGTGTGCCTTCTGTTTTAGAATCACTAAAAAGTTACTACTTTCCCCTTGTACAGAAAATATCAGTTCAAGGTATTTGATTCTGTTTGATACTCAAGTGCAGCGAAGTAAATCTTCCTGACCTTCAAACCCCTTGAAAACTGGGAACCACTCCTGCTACAGTACACAGAGATCACTTACACTGCAGATAAGCTGTGTGTTTACCTGGGCTTTGCTTTTCACATGTGCAGTAAAACATTTCCCCCCTTCTTCCAGCTATGCTAATTTAGCTCAAAGGGAAGTCATAACCCTGTGTTTTCCATCAATCTGCTGTTGAAATGGCTGCACTAAGTTCAGCACTAAGTGAATTTAGGATACAAGATTAGGAAAGGAGAGAATTTAGTGTGTGAGAATCTTACACTGATTTACTTTTTGATAACTAGAAAAAGCTTTGGGTGATGTCAAAGCAATTGCACGTTTTATAGGAGTTAGTTGGGTTTGTTTTGCTATGTTCTCACCTGGTTTAAAGCAAGTTTTGTTCATCTGCTCCTTGAAATATTTGACTATTTTATGAAGTACGAGACTAGGTAATGGGTAACCCCAGGAACAGCATGAGCAGGTTGCCTCTGTTTTTTTGTTTTGTATTTATTCTAATATCCTTTTTTAGGATTTCAGCTTCTAACTGCTGTATAGACTGTGAAACTTCAATACCAAATACATCTAAGGGAAGGAAAGATCACCTGTATAGCTACAAAGCCCTTCTCCTTCTGTCTTTCCACATGCTAGTCTTCCTGTAGTGATTGGAGAAGGTGGTGCTATTGTCTTTACTGGGCAAAGGAGTTTGCACTCTAAATCTGTGCTTGCAGAGGCAAATATGCTGGAGCAGTGGCTCATACCTGTCAAAGCCGTTGGGACTGGAAGCAGATGCCAGTATGTCTATTAAAATACTAATTGTTTGCAATCTCTCAGCGCTTGTACTCTGGAAGGTACTTACTGTCTCCTGTCCTCAGCCCTTCAATGGGAAAGGAGAAACTAGTGTGCCATGAAGTTATGTGGCAGTGGTGCTAAACTGACCCACACGGGTTCACAGGTGTGTAAAATAGGTGAGCTCTTGAAGTGTATGTCAGCTACTGTCTCTCAAGATTTGTTTTGACTTGTGGTTTTTTAAATGGTACCAACTAGCACTGTATGCAACAATTTTTAAGTATCTTTATTTCAGACTTTGTCCATGTTAAGGAAGGAAGTGGATGTAGGTATATTTCTAAAAATGCAGAAATTAAAATACAAGGTTTTAGCTTTCAAAATATGTATATTTTCAGCAATGCTTTGGGAAAATTGTGTGCCACATGTGCTCAGAAATCACGGTGAGCAGAAACTCTGTGTGTGGTTATGCCAACATTAATTTTTTTGTTGAAGTGGTGGAGGAGGAGGAGACAGGGAAACTGTCACAAAGTCCGTATTTGTGAAAGCTGACCTAGACAATATAGCTGAGCTAGGAAGCTGGTTTAGTAAATGTAGGGAATTTCCAGGTACTTATGGTGGCAAAATTTTATGTGTAGATACAGGTTCACTTCTTGAAAGTCACCTTTTAACTAAATTGTTTTGTGCTTGGGATAACATTAAGGACACAGGTTTTGACTGAAAGTAAGAAGGCCCTTTTAGAATATATTTTGATTTTAATAAACTATCAGGACACGGAAAATGTGAAAGAATAGAAATGTATTTCTGATACAACTCTTTTGGAGGCACTCTGTAGTATAACACGTGTCTCAGCTGCCCAATACAACTGTCCCCCAGTTCAACCCATGTAGTACACAGATTTCTGGAACTAAGAAGTGGTAGGTAATGCAAAAAAGAGATACTGGATGTTTCTTGTATGGTGCTTCTTGGCCACTATGTAGATAAAACTTCTGTGTCAGTAAAACCTTAAAACTAAATACTTCCTGAAGCACACAATGAACCTCTTGTCATGAGAATTACCAGGAAGAAATTACTTTTTTTGTGTGCCAGGCACAATCCTTCTCAATATTCTAACCTACCCTTAAATAATGTGAAAATAATAATTCAGATTATTGAATTTCTCAGTATTTTTAATTTCTAGTATGAAGAGATGTAAAGGTGGATTTGAATCTAATAATAACAAAATAACTGTCAAAACAATAGCTGGAGATGAAATTATTATTTTATAAAACCTTTTTGTTACCAAACATGGTTTGTATTGCCTCAGATTCTCAGTTTTCATTCTTCCTTTTTATGACTATTTCCTGACATTTAAGTTCACATACACAAATATGTTTACACAGGGAATTGTTAAGTTTGGAAAGGACCTCTGGAAATCTTCCTGTCCAACTCCACTTAACACAGGGTCAGCTGGAACAGGTTGCACAGTAAGGTCTCCTGTCAATAACCCCAAGGCTGAGACACCACAGCCTCTTGTGGCAGACTGTGCCACTGCTGCATCCTCCTCCCAGGAAAAACAGCTTCTGCTTCTGTCCAGATGGAACCTCCTGGTTCCTTCAGGTCGTGCCTGTTTCCTCTTGCCCTCTCACTGGGCACCAGAGAGCAGAGCCTGGCTCAGGCTTCTTTACTTGCCCCCTAAGGTTGGCATGTGTTTATAGAGGTATATGTTGGTACCTGCACAAGGATAAAATCCACGTGGAGCTTCCTCCTCCAGGCTGGACACTCCCAGCTCTCAGCCTCTCCTCATGGCAGCTGCTCCAAGCCCTTTCATCAGCACTCCAGTCCAGCCTCTCTGTGTCTCCCTTCTTTCTAAGCGCTGAACCCAGCCCCTCAGCTGTGTCTCCCCAGGGCTGAGGAGGGAGCAGGGATCCCCTCTCTGCAGCTGCTGGCGCTGATGCAGCTCCAGAGGCTGTTGGCAGCTTTGCCAGAGGGCACATCCCTGGTTCCTGGACAGCTTGTTCCCCAGAGAAGGCTCTGGGGAGGTGCTTTCCCCCCAGCTTGGACTGGTGCCTGGGGGGGTTCCTGCCCAGGTGAAGAATGTGGCATTTCCTTTTGTAGAGCTGCGGGAGGTTCCTCCTGTCCCTTTTCCTGGGCCTGTCCTGGTCCCCTTGGGTGGCAGTGCCCCCGGCTGGTGTGTCAGCCACTGCTCCCTGCTTTGGCACATCTGCAAACTTGAAGAGAGATCAAAAGAATTGGCTCCGGTATTTCTTATAGCAGTACCTACTAATTGATAGCTAGGTGTGCTTAACAAATCCGAAGCAGTTTGATTATTTTCTGAACATGTTTAAGATGGAAGCTGAGCAAGTGCTCCCCCCTTGCCCCTGCTCAGCACGGCAGAGTGCGAATATGCAGTGCTCAGGGAAATCAAAGTGCCAAGACCCAGGCTTGGGTGAGTGTAGAGAGAAGTAGGTGAAGTAAGTTCTAACTGAGAAAAGGGGAAATGTGCGGTCTTTGGGTTGTTTGGAAGCCTTTAGGTTTGGACAGCAGAGTTAAAGTTCTGGGGAGGATGCTGAGGGTAACCCATTTAGTGCTGGGTATTGAGTCTCCCCCTGGTTAGAATGTTAAAAAGATAAGAACTTCAGGAGGGTAATGGGAGGATTTGCATTTAAAGCAATTAGTGACCTGTGTACTGATTTCTATGTTTTGGTATTAGGCTTTGTGCTTTTATGTTTTTATGCTTTTCAACTTGATGAAGGTGACATTTTAAATTTATCTGTAAGAGGCCATTGAGTCCCACACACCAGTTTGCTGGGGTCATGCTTGTGTTACTCTGTTAAATAGATAAAGATTATTTTGTTGGTGCTGTTTGCTCATCACTACAAAGTTTAGGGTTTTTTTTTATATAGTCATATGAATTCTGTGTTATAGCAGAATTCTAGAGATCCTCTTCAGCTTCAATTACTTTGCTGTGGAAAAATTGAATTACTAATCACTGTATATATTTCTCATCCAGTGAAAACTTTAGTAATGAAAGCACAAAAATGGGACTATCTGTTTGACTGTTCTTTAAAGTAAATTGCTGGGGCAGAGGTGCTAAGAGTTTTCTTTCCTTGGTGCAAGTGCAGGGAGCCCAGACAAAAGCAGTTGATGATGGGAGTTGGCTTCTTCTGCAGCAATACGTTAACTGTTGCCTTTGGCTGCATTTACCCCGAATGCCATCCAGGGCAGCAGCTGTCCGTCAAGTGATTGTGGCCACAGTGATGCTTGTCTGAGTAGTCTCCATGCTTAGCTTGAATCGAGTGATTTGATCCAGCTCTTTTCAGTCTGGCCTTTGCCCCATGATTGAATACTAAGCTTTAACCAAACAATTGTGTTTGGTACCCATGTTTCAAGGCATGAGAGGGTGGTCAGGGCAAGAACATAAGGAAGAGATTTCAGACTAGCTAAAACCAGCAATTTACTTTCTTTAATGTGAATGTCTCCTCTAACTTTGTTATAAATTTCAGCATTAAGGCTTCTTAGAATAGCAATCATGGATTCTAATGGGGAGGTGGAATCAAACTCTGAATTTATAAAATATCAAGATACACATCACTAACTAAACCACTAGAGCAGACTCACTTCCCTATTACTGTTGTGCATACTTACACTATAAATAGTTACGTTGGACAGATGCGTAAAGTTTTAGCCCTTTGACTTCATGGTTGGGTTTCTTCTTGTTTTGTTATTTTACAAAAATCTTGGATCCCATTCAAATTTGGGAATAGTTTTTATAATTTCAGTGCCTTTCATCACAGAAGAAAATCTGGGTTGCACTGTGTGCTTGGTAGTGGAGTGCGAGATAAAGGACTTCCATTTTGAACAGAAACAAGAGTGGTGGGAGTGTTGAAGCCAGTGCCAGTGGACAGGCCAGTGCAGAAGGGTAGGGATTCTTCCGACTTTTTTAGTAATCCAATTTGTAAACTCAGGCCTGGATAAGAAAGATATTCCCACTGTTGTTTTAGCCCTGATTTACCTCTTGTTCCCCAGAGTGGGAAGTTTGTGCAGGAGCAGGTAGTGCAGAGTGGCTGTTGTGGTTGGGTGCAGGTTACTTGGCTCTTAGCAAGTTCATAAATCCCAGTTCAACTCCACTGCAGTGTCACAGTGAGGAGGACTCTCTTGGATTTGAGGAAATAAGTGCAGCTGTATATCAGTACAGGATTTTGTCCCTACAAATGGACTTTGCTCAGGGTTGTGTGATGAGATGAGAAGCAGCTCTATTGTATCAGTTTGTCTTTTTCAGGTTTTTTGGGAGGCAAAAACTGGAAGCTGAGTCTATTAATAATTTCTTTTTCTCTGGAGTAGTACTTATTAACTAGCTGGGAAAGAGGATCTTAAAATAACCTAATGCTAAATTTCAAACTTCAAAACTTGTTGAAATTATCTGAGTTCATGTTTGTTCTTCATCCTGAGCCCATTAATCTTAAGTGTGCCTTCATGTGCAACAAATTCTTAAGTGTCTCATCAATTAAATAGAACTTTTGGCCCAGCAAAATTACAAAGATTTGTACAGCAGAAATCTATTAGTCATTCTGTGTTTATGCTGGAGTTAACTTGAACTGTGGCCAAACGTATCATTTTGTTTCCAAGTCTGGATTCCAGCTCTGAATTACTAATAATTTGTGGCTTTGAAACAGAATTAAAAGAGAAGATTTTGCTCTCTAAGTTTTTGTTTGTTCTCTAAGAAGGCAGTGGCATTTTCGTCTTACACCTTAAAGCAGTGAATGGCTTTCTTAATTTCAGTGCTAATAGTCTGTGCTGGGACACAAACACGTGCACATGTGGCTGCTGCATAGATTGTGTATAAGCTGTTGTAGCCCATGACTGCATTAAATAGGTACTCCCAAGAACAAGTAGGAGGAAGGTACCAGGAGGTGACAGATCAGTCCTTTCAGAAATAACCATGCAATAACAAAGCAGGGTGAATAATTACCTAAGAGCAAACCTTCAAAGGAAAATAAAGGTGCTTTTGAACAAAGCTGAGTGTATTTCCAGACGAGTGTAGGCTTACTAACCCAACCGAAGGGAACTGCACTGCGTTTATGCAGAGCAGCAGCACCATAAAGGGGTGCCTGTGAAATAACTATATCTGGATGCCACATGGGTTTTCATTCCTTTATTATTATCTTTGTGTTATTTGTTTCAACCAACTTGTGGTATTTTCCTAAATAGGAATCATACAACAAACACCTGATGTGTTGTCTTTCCAGCTTAGAGTAGCTACTGCTTTTAACTTGTTCTCCTAAATATTGAATGTTATGAATTATTTGTCCCCTGCTGCATGTTCCAGGTTGACTCACTTCACTTCCTGACATTTTATTTATGTTGTCTTACTGCTTGTCCTTTCCCTAGTGTGACGATGGATCCACTTACTGAAAGAAGAAATAAATTATTTTTACCTGTTAATTTTTCTTTGAAGAAGTGTGCTTCCTAATCCAGGCTTCCCTGGAAGACTTACAAAGTAAGAAGGATATGACTTTAAAATCCCCAGCTGTTCTTTTTTTTGTGTGTGTGTGTTTAATTTCTTTTTATTTATTTTTAAATTAACCTAAACTATAATTTCTCATGTAAACTTTCCTTTGGAGAAAAGACTCCTGAGACTTCACCAGCTGCTTTCTTTTGGACAGTCCCAGACAGAACATTTTGACACTGTTTCTGTTTCTCAGTAAGACATAAGAACGCTTACTTGTTTGTGGTAACAGTATTGGACATGCTGCTTCAGAGAAAACAAATCAGGGGTATCATTTCCTTTGTTAAATGACTGTGTCTTGTCTTCGGTTATGTTGGTTATCTCTGGGTTAAAAAAAGGTCTTTTTTTAGAGTTATGTTGCGGTGCGCTTTTAGTGAAGTAAATTTTTGCATGTAAGCAGCTGCTGAAATATCTTTTTACAGGTTACATGTCTTGCCTGTGACAATAAATCAAATACCATAGAACCTTTCTGGGACCTGTCCCTGGAGTTTCCTGAGAGGTATCACTGCAATGGCAAGGAGATGTCATCTCAGTATCAATGTCTGCTGACAGAAATGCTGGCCAAGTTTACAGAGACTGAAGCTTTGGAAGGAAAGATATATGCATGTGATCAGTGCAACAGTGAGTAAAGGCAGTATGTACTCATGCATACGTTCTCTGTGTGAAATACAAACTGACAGTGGAAGTATAGAAGGAAGGCACTAGAAGTCTTAAAAGGGTGTTGCAAACAAAGACCTCCTTCTTATGTCCGGGTGGGGTCAGCTGGTCCTGACAGCTGTTACTCACCACCTGGAAGATTAAATTGTTCAAAAGATGTTTTGCAGTGTGATGCTTCTCTTACGTACAGTCTCATCACACACTAATGGGCTTTCTAATACTCTTAGCTGAAGAAGCCACCAACTTTTTAAATTAAGGTGATTCATGTAAGTGACCACAAGTATTTTTTACTTGCATCATTAAGTAATATTTGCAAAATGGCTCTGAGAGTGTATCCTTTTTAAGGAGGCACATATCGTAGATATTTAGGTTCACACAAATTTTGTGGATAAATCTTAGACTGAAATAGAAGGCTGTTACCAAGATTTGTATTGTGTAACTGTGTGTTTGACCTCAGCAAAACGAAGGAAGTTTTCTTCTAAACCAGTTATACTCACAGAAGCTCAGAAGCAGCTTATGGTGTGTCGACTACCTCAGGTTCTCAGATTACACCTTAAACGGTTTAGGTAAGTACACGTAGTACCACAATACAAAGTGTTGCAAACTGACAGGTTCACTCCTGCTCTTCCATTGTTTGGGATCAATGTTTTTCAGCATCAGTTCCATTTCCCTTTGCTTGTGTGGTGAGAAATAGTTATTAAAAACTTCTTTTTCTTGTTCAATTTCAACTTCAGTAAGATACACTCAATATGTAGGGATGAACTCCTAGTATTTCAGCAACTTGCTGCTGTAGTACAAGAATTATTTCATCCTTGCTTTTGGTCAAAACTTGCTAACCTTGCCGTGAACTCCAATGGTAAAAATTAATCTTGTGGTATTTCCAGGTAGAGTAAATGCTCATGGTCATGAATGTAAAACATTGGGTGGAAGTCCCAAAAAACCTTCGTATAACTAAATACATGAATTCATTAGCCTGGGAGTAAGGAAGTGGACACTGCCTGTCTGTGAGCTCTTAGCCCACACATTAGTACAGTGTGTCCCTAAGACAAAGGAAACTGAGGAGGAGGAGATAAAGAGAAATACCAGTCAGGTATAATAGATGGGAAGTACTTCCCACTTAACTTTACACAGATCTTAAGATGCATGTTTCAGAAGATGAGAACAGTAAGTACCATAGACACATTTAAAAAGGCCTTGAAATAAAGAAGTGAAAGAGGAAACCTAGAAAAGAATCTAACTTATTTTGTGCACAAAATAGTTGTGAAAATATTATGTTAAAATATAATTCGGAATACTTGTGTTCTTTCTTCGAAAGAAGGGTAAGTTTGCCTTTGGTTTAACTTGGCAGGTGGTCAGGGCGCAATCACCGTGAGAAGATTGGTGTACATGTTAGTTTTGACCAAATGTTAAACATGGAGCCTTATTGCTGCCGAGAATCCCTCAAGTCTCTCCTGCCTGACTGCTTCATCTACGACTTGTCTGCTGTGGTGATGCATCACGGGAAAGGCTTTGGCTCAGGGCACTACACTGCCTACTGCTACAATTCAGAGGGAGGTAAGAGCCAGCGGGGAAAGGGGAGGTTGTAATTCTAAACTGGTAAGATGACTGTCTTTTCTCAAAAGCCAAAACTAGCAGCTGAACTGCCTAGGAGGAGAATTGCAGTTCTGTAGGCAAACAGTGCCGTTTTTATATTGGCTTGTTAAATGTGTTCTGTTCCTCTTGTAAATCTGAGGAAGCTAGGCTGGGCTTTTAAAACATAAAGGTAAATAAACTATAGATCAGCTGTACACATCTCATTAAATGGGACTGAACAGTAATTATTAAACATAATGCAATTACTTCAAAACAGTGTCCTGATGACTTTTTTGTGTGTGTGTATCTCCTTACTGTAGGATTTTGGGTACACTGCAATGATTCAAAACTCCACATGTGCACTATGGAAGAAGTATGCAAGGCTCAAGCCTACATTTTGTTTTACAGCCAACGACTTACTCAGGCAAGTGGATGTGGTAAAGTACCATGTCCTGGCACAGCTGAAGGTCAGCAGCACACAGAATCACCTGGCTGTTCCATGGACAACAGTAGCAGCTAATCCAAAGCCAGTTAACTGTGTGTGTGATAAATGTTTGAATTAAGTATGTATTTTTAAATGGAAGTACAATATTGTACTTTTCCAATGTTTGTACATGTTTGTATTAGTTGAAGTACTCCTTACAATGGTTAGTGAAAAGTTTTTATTGACAGTAAGTAACTTTCTAAGTACCTAGAATTTCAATACAGCTATTTTTTTAAGGAAAAGATTGCTATGTGCATTTCACGTTTACCTCAGGCTATTTTTTTAAACTGGTTTTGTATTTTGATAATATTTTTGAATTGGTTTAGAAAAGTTAACTTTCAATGGACAACTGATACTTCTCTGGTTAATTTTCTGTAAATGCTTGTGTACCTTTTTTAGTATAGTTCCTCATGATTCTTGAGGAGTTGCTACTAGGTCTTAGATTGACATTGACCAGCAGGGAATGTTAAATGTGTCAGATAGTAATGGAATTTTTTGTAGGCAACTTTCTGTGAAATTATTTTGCAAGCTTCAGCAGAGTTACACTAAAGAGATATTGGTAGAGTTTCTTAAAACCTGAAACTGAGGCAATAGACCATGAACTTCTTTTCATGTAAATATGTAAGAGGAGCATTTAGTAACACAAGAATGTATCTTTACCAAGACTTCCATGTTTTAGCCTTAACAAGTCTGACAACTTAAAACGGAAGTGCCAAATTCAAAATACTAACTTGGACAACCAGGGGCTTTTTATTCCAATAATTTAAAAAGCTTTCTTAAATAAACAACAATAAACTCAATAACCCTTGAACAACCCACACACTGTTTGTGTGCAAGAACATGAGCACCCCCTCCTTGAATTGGACATGGTTACTTTAAGCTGTAGCAAACTGTGTCTGGCTCAGTCATCTCAACACAAGTGCTGAAAAGGAGCAGGAATGTTTGCAGGAAAGCATTGGTTTCATTACCCACAACTGCTGTACCTTCTACTACACAGTTCTACCACTAGCATTAACAGAACTGTACACTGAGGGGAGTTTAACAGGAACTATCAATTGTCCACAGACAGTAGTTAATGCCAATTAAATTTTAATTGTCATTTTGTGTAAATCCTATGCAAATTGTTACCTCATGTTCTGCAAACTTTATACCTCAATAAAATGCCTTGATGTGGACAGAAAACCATGCATGTACTGGACTTAGTTTCTACATTATTGCATTTCTTAAAATTATTTTTAGATTTTGTGTAATATGGGCCAAGGCCTTAACTATACCTTGCCTTGGCCATCTCTCACTGATTTAATAGCTGCTTTTATTAATGACTTGTTATTTCTGTTTCTGGAAAATGCCATATTCTAGCAAGCACCTAGCCTGAGATCTTAAAATGCTTTGTCTTGTGCTCATCAAAATTAAGTATTCAAAGCAGCTGGTGCCTTTTTATTTTANAGTTCATGTAACCTGCTCTGTAGCCTGTAGAGCAAGGCATAAGCACAGCAGGAGTCTACGTGGTTGTGCTCTGCCTTGCTTCATTCAATTATTTAAAAGAGTGGTGCCAAAGAAGTGGCAAGGTTGAGGACGAGTGAGAAAAATGAGCACAAATCCCATAGTCAGCACAAAAACCTACATCCTGCTCTGTGCCTTTAGAAAACCAGAGTTATTTGATCAAAGGCCACCCACACGTTTTAGCAGCAGCTCCTCCTGTCAGCCGTTTCATCATCTTCCTGGCCCAGTCCAGCACCTCTGTCTCTCCCTTCTTTCTAAGCACTGAACCCAGCCCCTCAGCTGTGTCTCCCCAGGGCTGAGGAGGGAGCAGGGATCCCCTCTCTGCAGCTGCTGGCGCTGATGCAGCTCCAGAGGCTGTTGGCAGCTTTGCCAGAGGGCACATCCCTGGTTCCTGGACAGCTTGTTCCCCAGAGAAGGCTCCGGGGAGGTGCTTTCCCCCCAGCTTAGACTGGTGCCTGGGGGGGTTCCTGCCCAGGTGAAGAATGTGGCATTTCCTTTTGTAGAGCTGCGGGAGGTTCCTCCTGTCCCCTTTCCCGGGCCTGTCCTGCTCCCCTTGGGTGGCAGTGCCCCCGGCTGGTGTGTCAGCCACTGCTCCCTGCTTTGGCACATCTGCAAACTTGAAGAGAGAGCACAGGGATGCAGCACACAGGCCAAAGCAGCCTCAACTTAAACTGAAAAATAGTGGTTTCCAGTTCCAGGTAATCCACCTATGCATCCTAACAGGACGTGCCTTTCACCTCGTGGTAAATAAGGCTCTCTGAAGAGATTCAGAGATTTGGCCTTACTGAAAGAAAGAAAAAAAATATTTCAAAAACTTGGCAAACAGAGACTCCAGAAACAACTACGCAGAATATTTATACTCTTCATCCTAACTGCTGACTAGCCTACAAAGTGCCTTNTATGTAAGAGGAGCATTTAGTAACACAAGAATGTATCTTTACCAAGACTTCCATGTTTTAGCCTTAACAAGTCTGACAACTTAAAACGGAAGTGCCAAATTCAAAATACTAACTTGGACAACCAGGGGCTTTTTATTCCAATAATTTAAAAAGCTTTCTTAAATAAACAACAATAAACTCAATAACCCTTGAACAACCCACACACTGTTTGTGTGCAAGAACATGAGCACCCCCTCCTTGAATTGGACATGGTTACTTTAAGCTGTAGCAAACTGTGTCTGGCTCAGTCATCTCAACACAAGTGCTGAAAAGGAGCAGGAATGTTTGCAGGAAAGCATTGGTTTCATTACCCACAACTGCTGTACCTTCTACTACACAGTTCTACCACTAGCATTAACAGAACTGTACACTGAGGGGAGTTTAACAGGAACTATCAATTGTCCACAGACAGTAGTTAATGCCAATTAAATTTTAATTGTCATTTTGTGTAAATCCTATGCAAATTGTTACCTCATGTTCTGCAAACTTTATACCTCAATAAAATGCCTTGATGTGGACAGAAAACCATGCATGTACTGGACTTAGTTTCTACATTATTGCATTTCTTAAAATTATTTTTAGATTTTGTGTAATATGGGCCAAGGCCTTAACTATACCTTGCCTTGGCCATCTCTCACTGATTTAATAGCTGCTTTTATTAATTACTTGTTATTTCTGTTTCTGGAAAATGCCATATTCTAGCAAGCACCTAGCCTGAGATCTTAAAATGCTTTGTCTTGTGCTCATCAAAATTAAGTATTCAAAGCAGCTGGTGCCTTTTTATTTTATTTTAAAGCTAAAGGCCACCTGCTGGAGTGAGATAATCTGACAAATGTACTTGTTTTGGCTGTGCAGTCTTTCAAATACTTTCCTGCTCTGCTGTCCTTTCTGGGGAGGAAATGAGTGTAATTTAAAACATTTCTGTCTATGTACAGGTAGTTCAGAAAATAGAAAGGAAGAGCCAAGAGTCATGCTAATTGCCTTTGAGGCTTCTAATACTTTTTCTTCCCCCAAGAGCATCGCTATAATCTATGTAGGGTCCTAGGAGACTCAAGCATTAGTGGAAGACTCAGAGAGCAAGGGGGGAGGGTTCATTAGTGTCAATCATCACTATTAAGCACATAACTCATGTCCCTGAGAAGGAACCTTACCTTGCCATCTTTACTAGAAGGATTGCCTAGGCTGTGCTTACAGCCACGCCCCTGCACTGGCTCTCACTGCAGCAAATATTCCTGTCTCAAGGCTTTCTCTGAAAGACATCATTAACTCTGCAAAAGCAAAGTCAATTTTCTTCCTATTGGTGCTCTCTTGAGTAGAACAAGAGAAGGGAAAGTACAGAGTTCTAGTCCTAATCCAAGCAATGGGGAGAATAAAGATGATTACTCAGTCCAGCACAAAGATAAGCTAATTCTAGTGCTCTTCTCAACAGCTTTTGCTTCAGTTCCTAAGACCAGTTCATGTAACCTGCTCTGTAGCCTGTAGAGCAAGGCATAAGCACAGCAGGAGTCTACGTGGTTGTGCTCTGCCTTGCTTCATTCAATTATTTAAAAGAGTGGTGCCAAAGAAGTGGCAAGGTTGAGGACGAGTGAGAAAAATGAGCACAAATCCCATAGTCAGCACAAAAACCTACATCCTGCTCTGTGCCTTTAGAAAACCAGAGTTATTTGATCAAAGGCCACCCACACGTTTTAGCAGCAGCTCCTCCTGTCAGCCGTTTCATCATCTTCCTGGCCCAGTCCAGCACCTCTGTCTCTCCCTTCTTTCTAAGCACTGAACCCAGCCCCTCAGCTGTGTCTCCCCAGGGCTGAGGAGGGAGCAGGGATCCCCTCTCTGCAGCTGCTGGCGCTGATGCAGCTCCAGAGGCTGTTGGCAGCTTTGCCAGAGGGCACATCCCTGGTTCCTGGACAGCTTGTTCCCCAGAGAAGGCTCCGGGGAGGTGCTTTCCCCCCAGCTTGGACTGGTGCCTGGGGGGGTTCCTGCCCAGGTGAAGAATGTGGCATTTCCTTTTGTAGAGCTGCGGGAGGTTCCTCCTGTCCCCTTTCCCGGGCCTGTCCTGCTCCCCTTGGGTGGCAGTGCCCCCGGCTGGTGTGTCAGCCACTGCTCCCTGCTTTGGCACATCTGCAAACTTGAAGAGAGAGCACAGGGATGCAGCACACAGGCCAAAGCAGCCTCAACTTAAACTGAAAAATAGTGGTTTCCAGTTCCAGGTAATCCACCTATGCATCCTAACAGGACGTGCCTTTCACCTCGTGGTAAATAAGGCTCTCTGAAGAGATTCAGAGATTTGGCCTTACTGAAAGAAAGAAAAAAAATATTTCAAAAACTAGGCAAACAGAGACTCCAGAAACAACTACGCAGAATATTTATACTCTTCATCCTAACTGCTGACTAGCCTACAAAGTGCCTTTACAAAAGCACTGTAGCTTTGCTAAAAAGAGAGAAGTCAGTATCAGTATAAATGCAAAGCAAAGCTAGTATCACCATGACTGAGTTACAAGAGCTGGGTGCCTGTCACGGCCAAAGCACAAGTCAAGAATCACAAACGTGTCACAGCACAGTTGTCTTCATTATTTTGTTGTTACTTTAGAAATACTGAAATATTCAAAATTGTTAGAACTGTCTCAATGCTTGTAGAAAAAAAATTCCTATCTATAATTCTTATACAATGACAACCTGCTTCAAAGCATGCCATGCTTTTCTCAAGTTATGTGGTCTTTAAACACACCTTTGTAAAACCATTTGGCAAACCCATTATTCTGTCTCACCCACATCAAAGGGGAGAAGCATAGGTGAGTCTAAAATTAGGCCCCTGGTTAGGAAAAATCTTGAGCCACACTTTGATCAAAGGGACACATCACATGAGGTCAAGCTATACATGCTCCAATGACAATGTCTGCATGAAAGAAAAACCCTGGAAATCAGGTTCTGAACTCTGGCATCTAATAAACATCACCATTTCTGGAGCTGTAAATACAGGACACAAGATGAGCCCCATCTTCTGGGTATTGGAAAAAAGGCTTCAATATCTGGCTTAAAAGTCTTTTGATAAACTTCCAATTTTGCCAAGTGACAAGGGAGCAGGGTCCCATTATCAGACTTTAGAATTGACACAGCAATTGGAAAAGGCAGCCTTAAGAGCAGGAATGCAGTAGGAAATTTATTAATTTAAGGAGATAGAAATAGGACTTGCCTTCTATACTGCCAGACATGAGTGCATGGGGCCAGCAGTGCAGGAAGCTTGGATCCAGATACACCCAATTAAATTTAAGGGAAACAATATCACAATCTGCAAGGATTTTTCTGAGGCATTTCCCCTACAAGTTGTTAAACATTATGAACTTCCACATGTGAATTAACAAACAGCCACTAAGTTAAAAAGTTGGACTAAGAAGTCATAGTCCAAACTAGCTCTGTGTATGTTCAGGTAAAAGAAAAGACAAAGAAAACTCATCCCTTGCTCTGTAAAACCAGGTATTCTTAAAGTAGCCATCAGTGAAGTCAGAAGAGCCTTAAGCTGTAGAAACAATATGAAGTGCCACTGAGCTACTAACAAGACTCCTAGGGAGCAGAGTCTGGAAATAGCAGATAAGCATCCAGGAACTGAAGCAGATTTGTCAGTTTTCTACCAGAATTTGTAGTGACCAGGTTTGTCACACAAGCAGATGAGCTGGAAGCCATCCATTCTACAAGAAACTGCTGGTATCATATCAAGAAGTGCATGAGCAGAATGGTCTTGGTAACATAAATAAAATAAAAATATACCCAGCAACCCCCTCTCACCACAGATTCTTTCAAGGGTCACCTTTTACTCTGCAATGCACAAGCAGGTACCAGCTACTGTTTGTTTGGAAGCTGAGACACACGTGACTACACAGCTCCATAAATTACTTAAAATTAATTGCTTGGATACCAAGATCCCTAAACAGCAACAACAGAAACACACGTTTCAGTATCCCACTTTATCCATTTCTACATGCTTAGACAGTACTGGCTTTAGACAATACTTACAGGTAATTGCAGAAACCCCCACCAGTGTCTATTATTTCTAAACTGTAGGTAGTATGTAACACTGCTCCGCTGAACTGCAGCTCACATACTCAGGTTTTAGAGGACAAAAATGCAGCTTTTACCTAAATACAGAGAAGGAAAGAACTGGCATTTCTAAATTAGTAAGACATCTGTAATATAATGTCACAGGCTGTGACTATAAAGGAGCAGGTGAAGTGTCTCTGTTTCCTAAGCAGTTATGTTTAAGGCACTGTTATTGGCCTATTAACAAAGCTGTTAGTTTTTATCACCAGTAACTATTTAAATTTTAATAGCAAGTCAGAGAGGTAAAGATACAGCACTGGAAGACATTGCATAGAGGCCTGAAGAACCACGGGATTTAATTTGCCTTTACAAATGAGATTTAACAGTCAGATCCACTGCAGCAGGAAGACAGGTGACCTCTAATGTCACGGAAACATCAAATACTCAGATCAGTTTTCCTTATTTGAAGTAACTTTCAACAGTCCAAAATAAATCAACGTTTTTGTCATCTCTATAACTTGTCCAGTCAAATGTGAACTTTAAAGAGACTGGGAACCATGTGAAATTTGACTCCATGCAAGAGGGTAAGCCAATGGCAAAGATTACATAAGGATGTATGTACACCAGAATTCAGTTGACTTCAGCCTGAAGTTGCATGTTGCCAATAACAGCAGCTGAGACCATTTGACATGTTCTAACACAGGCTGAGTCTAAACTGAAGACTGGCACACTCGAAAACACACCAAACTATTCCAGCACTGACAAGAGTATTTCAACCGGCACCGAGAGGCCAAGTTTCATAGAAAGGGTACAAAAGGTTCAGTTTCAACACAAGAAATGGCAAATCAAGTTTGTAAATTATTTAATAGAGCAGTTTCCCACCAGACTCCTGACCAGAATCATAACCAGACTTCTAAAAAGTATATATATTTTTAGATTTGAAAATTTGTCTTTATTTTTTACAAAATGGATTCCAGGAAGTTTAAAAGGCAATATCATAGAGGACTGGGGCGCAGAAATCAGGTGTAGTCATTCAAAGCATTCAAGTAGGAATATGGTCATATAAATATCTGAAAAGCATCTTTTATCATAAATGTTCAGAACAAAATGTATAACTCATTCCAAACTAAAAACTGAGCTTTATAGCATTTCCCTGAACAGAAAAAATAAGTAAATTTTTGAAATATTTCTAAAGGCCTGAAAGCTTTTTCCCATGGTTAGTTACAATTAGAAGACTTGCCTTAAGATTCCTTCCTTTCCAAATACGGAAAGTATTATCATCAGTCCACTGTTAAAACAGACAATATGTTTGCAAATTAATTCTGGTAGAGTATGTTCCGACAAAGCCTCGAGTGCCAAGGTGCTGAGGTGGCTTTGGGTTTATTTAGTAGTCATCTCCCCTGCTGACCACCTCCTTGCAGGTGGGGCGCAGCAGGATCGTGTGCTCGAACTGCGCCGTGTAGGAGCCTTTGATGTCGCACAGGGGGGGATAGGGATCCACGATGCCCAGGTCGCACAGGTTCTTCAGAGCCATCAGGTATTTACTCTCTCCCAGGCGATCCAGCCAGCGGCGGCAGAAGGCAAGAGTACCAAAGTTTTCATTGATAACGTTTAGCAAGTGTTTTGCTCTTGGAAGCCTTGAAGGAAAGAAACCAAACCAAGAACATGTTTGAGAAGAAAGAGGGATCACCAGCAAGCACCACTACAGAACAAACCACACCCAGTCAGATGGCAAGGGCCTTTCAGACCTTGTTTTGGGATGTCTTTCTGTATCAACCAGATGTTCTCATCACAAAAGAAAGTCTACGTTCCTGCTGATACCCTTCAAAACAGATTGTGGACAAATCTGCCTCTAACTATGCAAACAAAACTAAACATCGGGGTAGGAGCAATTCTCTTAAATAAAAACTAAGCTTATTTCCAATCATAAGCAGCTCCTTTGCAATTCTCAGGCTAATTCTTCCCATCCCACCTTTCACATTCCTACAGAAAAGCATGTCTACCTGCTATGTTTCTAAGCAAAGGCTACTTTGCTTCAGAAAATACTGTACTCCTAGAAATGCCAAAATGCAATCCCAGTAAAACTGAGAATTATTTCATTTTATAGCAATACACTAAAACAAGAACTTCAAACTCACAAAATATCCATAAAAACCAGATTACATTAATAGCTTGATACATTCTGGGAATGCAAGACAAGACTTAATTAAACACTATGTATTTAATATACAGATGAACACACAAACATAATCTATATATTATTACAAAAAATAATAATGGTAGGAAGATTGTAAATTGGAACAATATGGAATTATTCCAAAGAAACTGGAAATGGAGAAAATACTATGTTTTCAGAATGTTGTGGGGTTTTTTCTACATTCAGAGTGTATTTTACAGCAAGAACATTGCTCCTGCTTCGAGTCCTCTGACTGCCTTAACAATTAGTGAAGAAGATGCATTGTATCAAACTTGAACATAAGGGGGTGATATAGTAATACACCAGCAAAACCCAACAAAATCCAACCTTATTGGGACATGTCCAACATCAAAATTCTTCATATAATGAGAACATTCCATATCATCATGGACAACACCTTTTCCTGTGCTGCCAAAGGTTTCTATGGCATACACTTCGCCTTCCTAAGGAGAGAAAAAAGGAACATGTTGCAGTACAAAAAGAAGTGACACTGGGCCATTCTGATACAACCATCAACAACTTCTGAATACAGGTAATTAAATGTGAATAGATTCAGTCCTCAGATCAATGCAGAAAAAAAAAAAAATCAACACGGAGATTTCACACAATAGTTACAACATTTCCAGATCATCAACTAGTAGCACTAATGCATTAGTACCACTTTGTTTCAAGCGAAAAATACCTGCACATTTCTAGTCACAATTTTTCAAAGTCACTGCAGTTAAAACATTGTCAAGGAATACATCTAACATGGCTAACGGGAAGTATTCCTCCTTTGCTGTTCAGATAGCAGTCCTGCCTAATGTAGAATTTACCTGTAGCAAATAGATGTTGATTAGAGACTTATTGCCCTGAACTTTCTGGTAAACAGCTGCTAGTATGTACCCATAACCTACTCATTTTCACTCCACAAGATGAATTTCTTTAAGAAATGAAGGTGATATGTATCTGAAAGAGCATTATCAATAACTGAAACACCATTTTACAAACACATTCCTGCCCACATCGTTAATGGCAGGACTGTGAATTATCAAGACTTAACATGGACAGACACCATGAGCTTGGTTTTCCAGTTTATTCAGCTACTTTGAAAGTCCCAAGCCAAGACTAAGAACCCATATGAAAAGCACTAGCAAAGGCTTCAAATTCAAGGCAAACTCTTGAAGATGCCCCTGAACATTCAACTGATTAATTCTAAAAACATCCCCCCCCCCCCCCCCACCC
>WEKX01011156.1:142816-153741 GCA_013390025.1 Pitta sordida
CCCCCAATACCAGCACAAGGTTCCCTTTACACCCACTTTCCCTGAATAAGGCTCATCAAAGGCTGCAATTCTCAGTCACAAAAAAATCACAAAACCCTCACTGGATTGCAGTTTGATACTATAATTAGCACAGTACAGTAAGAGCTTCGCTACGCTCCACATTCTTCACTGGCAAAACTCACTGTGTTTAATGATGTAGGATTGTGTCCTAAGTAACCTACAGAAGCTGAAGGAATTAACAAATGTCTTCTCTCCCCAGTGTCTCGATATTCAATTAAAACAATTTCAAAGCTCTGAAATCTTTAAGTAGTATTTGCTTCATGAACACTGAAGCGTCATCCTAGTAATGATACTGACGGACAACAACAAAACCAAACCATTCACTAAGTCAAACCAAGAGGGACACACAAGCTTTTCTATCTTCCTTTCCCAATACTCTTAATCCCTTTGCACAGTCCTATAGATTAGATGATACTTAAAACTTTGTATTTTTGCTCACATCACAGATCAACAACTACACTGAAAGTTTGGGTGATGAGAGTGAGCTACCTCAAAAAACAATCCTGTCCAGACCACACTCAGCTCTTGGAGGTCTTACTTACCCTGATAGGTTTACTGGTGGTCGTTAGTGATCAGGCTTAGAACGAAATTAAAAGCTGCTTATCTCATTACCAATCTCTTAAATAAGCCTTCTTATCTTGTTAGAACCCAAGCTTACAGCAAAATGGTGGCTAAATCACAGGTTCCATATTTGAATACTGCCTTCACAATGGGCAGTTGGTCGTATCATGTATGGCAATTTCTTCTCCCCTGCTTCAAATTGCCACTGAAACATCTTTAATTTAGCCTCCCATATTAACTAGAAATACACCTAACTGATTTGTACCTGCAAAGAAAAACTGCACTGGAAGGTTTTCCAGAATGATACTCTATCCAAAGAAATTTATCAAGAATTACCTGAGCAAGAGAAGATTTAATTACAGAGTGAAGAAACAAGGACAGCGTGAATGACTTGCAAATCCAAACACCTTACAGGAAAACTGTGGTTTCCTGAACTCCTGTTCACCCCAAAATATGAATTCCTGTCCTTTTCCATGCTCCCGAGTAACACATACACATTGAGAAATAAATATGCAAGAGTTTCTGTAAGCACCACTAGGACCACTCAGATTTCAAGGGTGGTGGGGGTTTTTGTTTTGTTTTCTTGTTTGGTCGTTTGTTTTTTAAATATCAGGGTTCCAAGGCTTGGGTTTCAGAACGTGTCAGATACCTGAACACTCCAGGGCTACACAGAGAAGCCACTGAGATGAAACATTACTCCTTTACAGGAACACTACAAAGTACAGCCGTTTTTCTGCTGCTGCTATTATGCACCAGGATCACAAACACTACACACTAAAAGTACACAGCAAATATGTGCTGCTCTTGCAGTGACAGCTGGGGAAACTTCACAGAAAGATTTAAGAACTCAGTTTACCTCCATTCTTGTGGCTTCTCCTCCTTTCACAATGGGCACAGTTTTCCCAGCATGTATCCTATAGGGCCCAATCGAGTGTCCATTCAAATTGCGAATTGGCTTCACTTTGGAAGAAAACATCAATATTACAGACAATTTCTTAACCAATGTTAAATGCCTTAAGGCAATTTTGTTTGTTAGCCTATACTGAAAGCACAACAGTGACTCATATTGCAGAGGAATCAGACACCAAACTATCCACACATCCTGGACACACACCAGCCAGGACACAAGTCAAGTTTTGTCTGCTATAGCAAAACTTCATTATCGAAGACCAGTAACTCCAACAGTAACAAGAGCTTATTAATAAAGCCAAACACCAGGTATCAAATTATTTGTACAGTTTGAAACACCTCCTTAGCCTGCATCTTATCTGTTGAAGATACAACACTTGGAAGGATAAGCCAAGAGCATTTCTCCAGAGGAATGGCAGGCCAGCCAAACCCATGTATCTATGCAAGACTCATACCACACTTCTAGTACAGAGCTCTTTTCAGGACCATACAAATCAATCAGTATTTGTACAAATAAATATATATATATACATAGACACACTTTAAAAACAACTACACATATGAAGAAAAAAACTTGCCTTGGTACGTTTTGCCATCAATTTCAACCTCGTAAGACTCCATAACTTCTTGTATGGCCTCCCCCACATCACACAGACGTACATCTATCCCAGCACACTGAAAACAAAGTGCAAACATACTGAAAATAATCACAAAATTTACCATAGAAGACTTTGTAAATGACTTACACAAAGATCATACCTTTATTCCAGTATTTGTGGCATCCTTTACAGCTTGTAATAGTCTGTCATATTTTGGATTGAATGTGACTGTAAAAGCACAGTCGATAATACGACCTGAAATCAGCAAAAGTTAATTAGCTTCATAGCCTTTGCATTGAAGAATGTTCTCAAAGTTTTAATTCATAAACAAAAACTAACCACTAATGTGTGTCCCAAAATCTATTTTGCAAATATCGTTGTATTGCAGGACTGTTGGATCTCCAGCATTGGGAGTGTAGTGGGCAGCACAGTTATTCAGAGAACACCCAGTAGGAAATGCAAGACCTGCATTTAAACCATTTTCCTTTATCAGCTTACGGGAGCAGTCTTCTAGTTTTTCACTAAAAGGCACAGGGGAAAGAAAAGAAACAAAAATGAACAGTTGTCATTAGTATTTCTTATTATGAATTCAAATTAATCCACACAAGAGCAAAAATTCAGAAGAGTATTTAAAGCATTTTTATGTGAAATCTTCAACTGTTTGTATGCTAAGCAGTCACTCTAGACTGAAAAACTTAAGTACAACATAACAATCTTCAGTTCTTTGTGTTCTCTTGAGCAAACTGAGAGCTTCTCTAGTGTTTTCACTCTGAACTTAAAATATTCATCCTTTACAAGCTGCATTTAACCCATTCTTCCTGAGCAGTAGAGATCAAACAACTGAAGTTCAGTCAAATTAAATGCATTCCTAGGATTTTAAAGGAGGGGAAAAAAAGAGGAGAAAAGGCCTCTTTTCATTTATTGGAAAAAGACATTTTTATTTTTTAATTTGAGCAATAACTGTAATAAAATAAAACCTCATGAGCATCTGTTCTTGGTTTTTGTCTGCTCTCAAGCCGCTGGCTACTGCAAAGCTACAGATCCATGTCCCCCAGTGCATTCTCCTACAGTGTCAGGGAATGATGCAAAGAGCAACACACGGTAGTGCACCATACTCTGATTTTCTTTAAGAAACTCAGTCAGAGAAATATGGAAGAAGAGAGTGTATTTTCATAAGCAAGGCCCCATAGCCTATAGGAAGAACAGTAATGTTTTGAGAAAATTATTGTTTGTAACAGTCAAACAGTAAACTTTGGTATGACAGATGTTTCACCCAGACTAGTGATTATTCCAGCAGCTGCCTTTCTTTTACTTTTCCTGATGGTACATTATTTCTGTCTGCTCTCCTTGCACAGTTACCTTGGGGATCAGCTCTGGTTAGCTTTCTTACTATCCTACTCTTGTCAGCACAGTCCTCAGTCACACCAGGCTGAAAGCACCTGATTTTGGTAGCTAAACTGTTCTGGATCAGTGCAGTACTTGGACAGTAGACATTCACTCTAGATAAACTGAAGGACAGAAAAAGTAATAGTTGGAAGTTACAAAAATCAGTCCAGGCTAATTATTTCTTTAAAGAAAACTCATGTTCTCCTTAATCCATTTGCTCAGTTATTTCGTATTAACTGAAAATAACAGAACCGCCCCCTGCTGTGTTTCCACCAGAAACAGTTAATGAAGGCTAAACATAGTCAAAACCTTCCTGCCCAGGACTGAATACACAGCCAAGCTGGCTTTATGCCTCTTTGCCCACTCCCAGCCACGGACTTCACCTGCACTGTCCACATCCCATGTCACTGACCATTCTGGCAAAGGCCAGGATGTGTCCTACTCCTATTGCTGCTTCTCTCAGCACCACTGCACAGCTTATGTGGAGGAGTAGCAAAGGCACTGAAATTTAAAAGCAGCATATAATCAAAGTAAGTGAACATAACAAAGCTTAGTTTAAAATTCTGTGCGATTCCAGGCCCTGTAAAACTGCGTAAGCTAAAAATCCAAGAGGAAACTTAAAGGAAATAATTTGCAACACTGCCTTGGGAACTTTGAACGGAAATGTTCCCAACACTCATGAGACAGTGAATCGAAACACTGAGACTAAATCTCTCCCCTGTGGAGCATGAACAGAAATCTACAGCAGAGGCCTTTGAGAAGATGTGTGTTCTCACCAGATTTCTATCATTGTCATTCCAGGTTTTATCCAGCTCATTACGTATTTCCTCACTTGTCTGTGTGCCTCTGCAGCCTCTCGAAAATCATTCCAGATTTCCTCACTGGCTTGGTCTAGTGCTTTCTTTTCTTCACTAGTTGTTCTCCAAGCAGCAGTTCGCCTTGAAAATAAAGAAGTGTTTCAAACAAGTTACTTTAACTACAGCAGTCATCACAACTTCTGTCGAAAGCCTGCAAAGTGTTTATTAACCAGTCAGGTCTACATTCCCCTGGGCAACAGAAAAGATGCTAATTTATACAATTTTCATAATAAAGGAAGTCTATTAAAAAAAAAAAATCTATCAGCGCCAGAGGCCAGCACCTGCAAAAAACAGTAACACCCTACCATAGCCCAGACAGGCAATGTGCTTGAAGGATGCGGGATCGTTTTCAAAAAGACTGAACAGGCATGTAAAATTCATAGAAATGGCTACAATTCTACCTTGAGTTCAGCAAGGGCAAAAAACTGCAACGGACTCCGCTCGCGCAAAAAGTTGATTTTATTCACAAACCCACCCATTCAGACAGGGCTCTCTCTCCCTGGAGAGAGAAGAGTCTGGCACAGCCACAAAAAGCTCCTTCAAACTCTACCAGCTTGCAGTTCCAATATTACTTTCACTCATCCCGAGAACACGTATTTAGCTAATAACACCTAACATGGTAACTATGTAATATGCCAGAATGTTACTTTCTAAATTGCCTGGATTGTGCATTAACGTTTGTTCCAGGAGAGCACCACTCATTTTGGCTCTCCAGTAGGTTGATAAAACAAACACAAGAACATTCCTAAACACAGGACTAAATATAAGATTAGTTTTGAACATTTTCTCATTAGCAAAATACCCATGCAATTAAGGTTCCATGAAAGCAAACAAACAAGTAATTTAAGTACTCCAGCAGCTGTCAGAACTTAACTAAAAGACTACTCCTCAGATGGTGAAGCTGCAGCTTTGTAATGATGCAAAAAACCCTACTGACAACTCAGAGGACAAAAATTACTAAAATCAACACAGTGCTACACGTGCTAGTAGGTGGGACTTAAAAGAAAATGGATAATGGACAAGACAGGCCAAAGATGCTGAAATATACCAAAGCTTCCCAATTTAGAAATTCACTTTTACCTTTAGGCAAGCAAACAACTGAATATACAGAGTGTACAGAATTAGCTTTTGAAATCCAAAGCTGTAGTTCTTACCTGGTTCATACACATGGAACTTAGTTCTGCCCTTAAGAATTTCCTTTACAGCCAAAAAACAGGAGTGAGCCAAGAGACTACCCCCTGCAATTTTGCTGCATTTTGAACTAAGTATATATGCCAACATAGAAACAGATAAGGATATATATTTATAGTAAGTATTTAAGACGAGTTGAAACGTTAAAGAAGGGTAAAGGATACTCCATAGAACTTTTCTCAGATAGATCAGAGGACCCAAAATATTTTGAGACCCTTCTGCTTGTTTCCCTTGAACTTCCTGATCCTTTTCAGATAAAGTAACAAAAGTGCCAAGGAGAAATTCCACGTTCACCTTTCAGACCAGTTTTCTGCTCCAACAGCAGGCATCATGCATTCTGCTCTTAGAATTTGCCTTATCTCCAGCAAATTCTACCAAAAACCAGAAAAGCAACAGGCTGCAACACCCCATTGCCACTTGAAAACCAGACTACTGACAGCACAGCAGTCATGGCACAAGATGGAAAAGGAGCACTGCAGAGAAACTGGGGAGAGACTTGAGGACGGTTTGAGGCTGCTCTAGATTCCAGTAGCAAATACCCTCTGGTAGCAAGAACTGCTGACAGAGTCTGGGCAGCTGCTCTGCCATCTGTCACAGACTGAGTGCAAACTCCAGCAACCTGGCGGGAAGCCATCCTCCCTCTGTCCTACTGGATTTCAGCACACAGTAACTTTAAGCAAGTCCACTGGGGGACAAAAGAGCCTCTACATTTAAAAATACTGTATCAGATCCACAGCACTTTCCTGTCAAAGCTGCAGTACTGCCACCTGGGAGCTCAGGAACAGCGGCAAGAAATCCTGCTTCGGCCTAAACACTTCAGCACATGTGAAAAATCGCTTGCTCAAATGAAGGCCTCACAGCAAACATCAAGACCTCTGACAGGTACATGAGCTAGCAAGCTTCTGACAGTTTCCCAAGGTGCTGCCTACCACATGTCAGCTGGAGAAGTTCACCTCTTGCTCCAAGCCATTTGTTCCCTGCTTTTCACTCCATTTCACAGCCCGCAGTTTTCACTAGTACAAAGCTCCACAGGATCATACAGTAAATTAGATTCTAATGACCAAAGAATTGCGGAGAATAATTTCCCCAGATAACGCAGTCAACATGCTGGGGGGGAGGGGATGCCAACTGGAGGGACCTACACAGGAATAAAATAGGAGCACCTGTGTTAACCTCAAAGTTCAACAAAACCATGTGCAAGGTCCTGCACTCATTTCAAGACAATCCCATCACAAATAAAGGCTGTGTGGGAAATGGATTAAAAGCAGCTCTGAGAAGAATTTGGGGATATTGGTGGACAAAAAGCCCCACGTGATCCAGCATTGTGCATTTATCCAAAAATCATACATTGGATTGCACCAAAAGCAGTGGGATCAGCAGCCTCTCTACTCCTCTCTCACATCTGGAGTGCTGTGCGCAGCTCTAAGGTCCTCAACGTAAGAAAGACGTGGACCTCTTTAAGCAAGTGCACAGAAGGGCCATGAGAATGATCACAGGGCTGGAGCAACTCTCCTATGAAGAGAGGCTGAGAGTTTGGGCTGTTCAGCCTGGAGAAGAGATAGCTTTGGGGGGCACTTACAGCACCTTCCAGTACTTGAAAGGGCCTAGAGGAGAGCTGGAGAGAGACCTTTTCCAAGGGCATGCAGTGACAGGACAATGAGTATTGGCTTTAAACTGAATAGAGTTGGTTTAAATTGGGTATTTGGAAGAAAATTTTTCCTGTGAGGGTGGTGAGACACTGGACCAGGTTGCCCAGAGGAGCTGTGGAAGATGTAGCATCCCATGGCAGGAAGGCTGGAACTACATGATCTTCAAGATCCCTTCCAAACCAAACCTTTCTATGATGGCAACACAGGGGCAGAAACAAGCAGGCAGAGCCAAGAATTCCTTAATCCCACTTTAACAAATTGGTGTATTGTGAAATACAGTCATACCTCAGTTTTTCGTGCTGTCGTGTTCACGTCTTCTCATATTTGCAGAGATTTTTCCCACAGTACCTACTCAGTTATTCACAGAGTGGTGCTGTCCCACACTGCCCCAGCCGGCCCTGCCAGGAGTCAGGAAGTCTTTAACTGCAACACAAGGACCCACAGGGGGACCTGTCCCGACACCCTGTTCCGGGGGCCACAGCAGCCAGCCTGGACTTGTGCATATGCAGATACTCACAGCCTCAGGCAGAGCATCCTGCCAGTGCCAGCTGCTGCAGTGAAAGGGGAAAAAAACAATTCCCACGCTCCTCACTGCTGTAAGGAACCCGGATGTTGCAGTGTTCCAAAGGTGCCATATTTCTGGCAGTAATTTGCCATATTAATGTCCAACCTGTATTCACAGATTAAAGGTTCTGCGGGACCCCCAGGAGACCCATAATCCACGAATACAGAGGTATGACTGTATTGTTTATTTGTTTTCTGTTCTCTCTGTGGTATCCTACCAAATTCAGGGTGTCCTTCAACAAAAAAGCCCACATGCTTCAAACAAAAGTATATACTTCAGACATAAAAATGTAAACCTCTTAGTTTGTTGTCAATATAAGATTATCTGCTATTTTTTTTCTGCTGAAATTTGAATGACACTCACTTCTGGTTTAACTTCTCCCACAAAATATACAATTGTCAGTTGATGAGAGGTAACTTTAGAAAGCACATGACTTCAAGAGTTAAGAATAGAAGTGCAACTCTAAAAAAATCAAAGACAAAACCTCACCATGAATAAGAGAAGTGGCACAAAAACACTTCACAGAATCACAGAATCACAGAATCAGTAAGGTTGGAAAAGACCATAGAGATCATCAAGTCCAACCTATCACCTCTTACTTAACCTAGCCAAACCTGTTACCTAACCTGTTGCCATCCTGCTACCAACACACCATCCTACCTATAACACACTACCCTAATATCTAGGTCATGCCACCAAGTACATCATCCAACCTTTTCTTAAAGACCTCTAGGGACGGTGACTCCACCACCTCCTTGGGCAGCCCATTCCACTGAGAGATCACCCCCTCTGTGAAAAAGTTCCTTCTAATGTCCAGTCTAAATCTCCCCTGACGCAGTTTAAGACTGTGTCCTCTTGTTCTATCACTTGTAGCCAGAGTGAAGAGACCAACACCCAGCTGGCTACACCTCCCTTTCAGGTAGTTGTAGAGAGCGATAAGGTCTCCCCTCAGCCTCCTCTTCTCCAGACTGAACAACCCCAGCTCTCTCAGTCGCTCCTCATAGGGCTTGTGTTCCAGCCCCTTCACCATCTTTGTCGCCCTTCGCTGGACCCGCTCAAGGATCTCAACATCCCTCTTAAACTGAGGAGCCCAGAACTGGACACAGTACTCAAGGTGTGGCCTAACCAGTGCCGAGTACAGGGGGAGAATAACTTCCCTAGTCCTACTGACAACACTATTCCTGATGCAGGCCAGGATACCATTAGCTTTTCTGGCCACCTGGGCACACTGCTGCCTCATGTTAAGTTTTCTATCAACCAGCACTCCCAGGTCCCTTTCCACCTGATCATCCTGCAGCCACTCCAACCCCAGCCTATAGTTCTGCATGGGGTTATTGTAACCGAAGTGTAGGACCCGACACTTAGACTGGTTGAACCCCATGCCATTGGATTCAGCCCATCTATCCAGCCTGTCAAGGTCCCTCTGCAGAGCCCTCCTACCCTCCACCAGATCGACATTTATCCCCAGCTTAGTGTCATCCGCAAACTTGCTAATAACAGACTCCATCCCTTCGTCCAAATCATCAATAAAGATATTGAACAGGACAGGTCCCAACACTGAACCCTGAGGCACCCCACTAGTGACCGGCCTCCAACCGGACACAGCACCATTAACCACCACTCTCTGAGCTCTGTTATCCAACCAACTCCTGATCCAGTCCACTGTAAACCCATCCAAGCCACAAGCCTCCAGCTTCACCAGGAGTTTGTTATGGGGGACAGTGTCAAAGGCTTTACTAAAATCCAGGTACACCACATCAACAGCTCTTCCCTCATCAACCAGGCGGGTCACCTGATCATAGAAGGAAATATATAAAATGAAGCTATTATTAAGAATAGGAAATACCCTGGCATTAATGTCAGCGACTAATTTAAGTAGCTGCTTATATTAGGAAATACTAAAGTAGCATCACAAGATTTAAATATTTAAATTAAGAACAAAATTAAGCATACGTTTGCTTAAGCACACTATGTAAGGAAACTATTTCAGGTTCCTTAGAAGAGTATATTCCTCTTGCATAGGAGAACACTCTTGNAGCAGCCAGCCTGGACTTGTGCATGTGCAGATACTCACAGCCTCAGGCAGAGCATCCTGCCAGTGCCAGCTGCTGCAGTGAAAGGGGAAAAAACCAATTCCCACGCTCCTCACTGCTGTAAGGAACCCGGATGTTGCAGTGTTCCAAAGGTGCCATATTTCTGGCAGTAATTTGCCATATTAATGTCCAACCTGTATTCACAGATTAAAGGTTCTGCGGGACCCCCAGGAGACCCATAATCCACGAATACAGAGGTATGACTGTATTGTTTATTTGTTTTCTGTTCTCTCTGTGGTATCCTACCAAATTCAGGGTGTCCTTCAACAAAAAAGCCCACATGCTTCAAACAAAAGTATATACTTCAGACATAAAAACGTAAACCTCTTAGTTTGTTGTCAATATAAGATTATCTGCTATTTTTTTTCTGCTGAAATTTGAATGACACTCACTTCTGGTTTAACTTCTCCCACAAAATATACAATTGTCAGTTGATGAGAGGTAACTTTAGAAAGCACATGACTTCAAGAGTTAAGAATAGAAGTGCAACTCTAAAAAAATCAAAGACAAAACCTCACCATGAATAAGAGAAGTGGCACAAAAACACTTCACAGAATCACAGAATCACAGAATCAGTAAGGTTGGAAAAGACCATAGAGATCATCAAGTCCAACCTATCACCTCTTACTTAACCTAGCCAAACCTGTTACCTAACCTGTTGCCATCCTGCTACCAACACACCATCCTACCTATAACACACTACCCTAATATCTAGGTCATGCCACCAAAAACATCATCCAACCTTTTCTTAAAGACCTCTAGGGACGGTGACTCCACCACCTCCTTGGGCAGCCCATTCCACTGAGAGATCGCCCTCTCTGTGAAAAAGTTCCTTCTAATGTCCAGTCTAAATCTCCCATGACGCAGTTTAAGACTGTGTCCTCTTGTTCTATCACTTGTAGCCAGAGAGAAGAGACCAACACCCAGCTGGCTACACCTCCCTTTCAGGTAGTTGTAGAGAGTGATAAGGTCTCCCCTCAGCCTCCTCTTCTCCAGACTGAACAACCCCAGCTCTCTCAGTCGCTCCTCATAGGGCTTGTGTTCCAGCCCCTTCA
>WEKX01011156.1:153923-185091 GCA_013390025.1 Pitta sordida
ATGAAGCTATTATTAAGAATAGGAAATACCCTGGCATTAATGTCAGCGACTAATTTAAGTAGCTGCTTATATTAGGAAATACTAAAGTAGCATCACAAGATTTAAATATTTAAATTAAGAACAAAATTAAGCATACGTTTGCTTAAGCACACTATGTAAGGAAACTATTTCAGGTTCCTTAGAAGAGTATATTCCTCTTGCATAGGAGAACACTCTTGGTACAGAAAAGATGTCCACTTAAATCCTGTTATGAAAGCTGGTTTGTTTTTATTGCTTTTATCTTTCTTCTTTTCAATAAATAGTAGTAAACTCAGAGGAAATAATTTAATCTTCAGTATCAGACATGTAAGAAGTGTGTTATTTGTTAATAAACTACAAATATGCTTAAGATATTTATCATCTAATTTCCTGGTCTGCTTCAATCACATTCTTATGAATATGGCATACACATATATGTGAAAATACTTGACTCCTGAGCATCCAAAAATCACCCCTAGATCAGCCTGTCACAAATATCCCATGAAACTCCTTCATTAGCATGTTAATACTGTACACACAAAAGGCAGTCAAATAAATACAAGTACCTTGCTATCAAATTGAAGTCATTAGAAAGAAAAGGCTTCCTCAATAGCAGATTTTAATCTCATGAAAATGAAACTGTACTATCCATGAATACCTGAACACAATTTATAGGATGTATCAGACTCAACTATGTTGCTTATACTCTATGAGAAACAGAGATCGACCTTAAATAACCACTAAATATACATTTCAAAGTAATTTCATTCTGGAAAAAAAGTAACTGAAAACTAGACAATGCTTTCAGTAATAAGTACTGATCTACTCCCTCCCTTCGATTTAAACTACTTTTTTTCAGAGTCTTGACTCAAGAACTCTCGGGAAGTGTCAAAGTTTTCAGTCATACTTAGGCCTTTTCATTCAGATTTTCATGCAATTCAAACTGATTCTATGCCACACATCCCGTCTCCCCTGTGTAAGACATGACCTTCCACAACAGTTCACATAGGAAAAAAATCAGGACAACTCAGTCAAGCTGGTACGTCCTAGTTCCTACCGAAACAGAGAAACAGTAACTCCCTGTAAAAACATAAGGATGCAGATCTCTGTTTCAGTAAACCACTAAAAGCTGTTGCTTGTTTAGTGAAATTGTACATTATTCCCACATCACATCATGAAATGCAAAAAACAGGTGAGGTTATAATGTAACTATATATGAATATAAAGACAGAGAAGCAAAGTACAGAATATACAACTTAAGGCTTTTAAATAAACAGAGATTTACATGTCAACTTTGCTGGGGTTTTTTTTGGTAGACATCTCAATGGTCACAAAACTGCTGCATAATAGTGTCTCATCTCCCTGAGTTTTAAAACTTCACTCACTTCTACTTCAGACAATGTTTTTCTTGTAAGTTGCCTACTGAAATCCTGTTGGTTCCCTGGGTCTCAAGGGCTCCCCGCCTCATGGCAGTACTGCTCCCACTGGCTACACCTTAATTTGAAAGATAGTGAAGGACAAACACTTCTGGCCTGAAAACTTGTGTTCACTGAGTTCTTGGATGACCCAGTTAAAAAAAAAGGCAAAATCCAAAGCACATTACAACTCATTTTGTCCATCTAGTTGTACATTATCAGCTACTTCAGCACATCCAAATGATAGCACGTATTTTTTTAAGATTAAAACACTCACCCATCTTGTGTTGGTGGATATTCACATTCTTCTCCCTTTGGGAATACGTTGCTGGGAAACAGATCACATATTGGAATAGAAGGTGGATCTGTCTGGACCTTAGCTGTTGAGTATAATTTAAGTAGGTTTACACATAGTAAACTGGAAATACACATAGAAGTTACATAGCACAAGTTATTTAAGATCCAAATTCAAGCTTCTGTCAAGCCATCACATGACAATGCTCTCCTGAGACTTTACCGGTGAAACCTCAAGGCAAAATGAATGCCCTCAGTGGAATTCAGGGACATCAGAAACAGGATGGCTCAGCCAGACCTACCCTAAAAACACAAACTGCACCCCTAAATTTGCCTCAGCTGCCAAGAACAGCACTTGCACACACTTAATAGCAAACATCCATGCAGTTTATATTGTTGTGCTTGATACCTACGTCCTTTCTTCTTTTTCTTCTTCTTCTTCTTTTTCCCAGTTGCTCCATCTCCTTCACCTTCTCCATCTACAGGAAAGAAAGTGCTCAGGTGAGCATAAAATAACCTTAAAGAACCAAAGAAGTTTGCATGAGACAGAAAAACACGTGGACAATCTGGAAACACTTCTTTCACAACAGAATTTAATGGATTAAAGTACAACATCGAGAAGCTGCTACCAAGCCATTAGCATTTTCAGTCCCTACACAGACTTAAGAAACATAGCGCCAAAGAAGAAAAAAGGTAGCTCGGGAAAAGTGTTTTCAGAAAGTCCTACTTCATACTCCTCCGTTCTCAACCCAGGCAAAAAAAATGTGTAGGACACAAGAGAGAACTGTATTAGACAACAGCTAACAAACAGCTAGAAACGACTGCTTCAAATCCATCTTCTGATGCTTCAGCTAAAGCAACCTACTGTAACTGGAAAGATGAAGACCCAAAAAAAGTGAAGATGACAGCACTTAGGTCAGGATGAGTTTAACCTGGAGATAATAGGGAAAGTCACAAACAACACCCAGCAAAGCCACTGCATATGGGAGACACATTAAGGGTGGTACAACACTGGAACAGGTTTCTCAGAGAAGTGGCAGATGTCCCATCCCTTGGAACATTCAAGGTCAGGCTGGAGGGGCCTCTGAGCAATCTGATCTAGTTGAAGATGTCCCAGCTCACTTCACAGGGTTGGACCAGGTGACTCTTAAATCAGCCTTCCAGCCCAAACCATTCTATGGATCTACACCAGTGAGAGGTTTCCAGAGCATCATGAATCAGACACAGCATTTACAGTCACATTTGCGAGTTAACAACAACCCCACAGCCTTCCCATTTGGCTGTCTCATGGCTAAGTTACTTCATACTCAAGATCTAATGTACTATCACCTGACTGAACCTTCTGGACCTAAACACAAGTTCTTTTCAAAATGCACAAGCAACTGGTCACCCCCATTTAGAATGTTTTCATCTGCAGTAAAAAAAAGTAAAATTGAAAGAACTTTTAGAATCAAATCAAAGCATTGCCATTTTGAATGTATGTATACAGAAACCTGTATTTAAAACCAAAACCAAATCAAAACTGGCCAGCTGTTCCAGGCACCAGATTTCAGGACTCTCACGATGGCCAGTGTCATCTGCATTTTTATGCCCTGGTGAGTGCTGTAATCCTGCAGCTGGGGCAAATTTCAGCCAATGTCACTCCTGCCCCTCCTGGCTCATTCTGGCATTAAGTACCTTAATTTTTTGTTTTTCAATACTTAAAACTGCATATAGTATAAATACTTTGTAGGTGTAATATAGTCCAGCCTAACAGATTCTTCATCCACCCATAATTCACAGGCAGCCAAAAATCCTCAACAGTGTGTACTAATTTGTTTAAAATGTGGTAACTTCACCACGTTTCTCTTGACCTTGAGATGTGCTCAAATCATTCATAAAGCAATTAATTAGACATGACTCCAGTTCATTCACTAAGGGATTTTTTTGTTTGTTGGGTTTTTTTTAAAGTTAGGCCTAATCTGAAGGGGAAAAAAAACTACAGCATTTCTTAAGATGTTGTTGCTGTCTCTATCTGCTTATTGTGGCTTTTTCATACATCACTGCACATGAAACTGCCAACTGCAAGCCAAACTAACCCTGCCTATGCTTTCATGTCCTTGAAGACTGCTGCAGACTAACTGTGCTGCCAGAAACATAACTACTGCATCTGACCAAAACCCTGCTTGTCTTCAGGTTATTTAGCTGCTAATGAAGAAGATTTGCAGCAGAAAACCAACTTAAGATCTTTGCAGAACTGAAACCCAACGTGATTTGGTGCAGTCGTTTAATAACTCAGTGCAGTATCACACAAAAACGTTACACATGAGCACGTTTTAATACTGCCAGGGAAATCCAAAGAGCACTTCCTAATCTCTCCTAGGGTTCAAAAGTTGTAGAGTCTCACTTCTGAGGCCACTCAGTTCTGGGCTTATCAAGGGGAAAGAAGGAAAAACAGAGCAGGTATTTTATTGATTTTAATCTACTGCAGCACCATGTCTCAAAGCAACAATTTTGAAAGTACTCAATGAAGCTCATCAGTGGTGAGAAGCAGTTCAGGTAAGAACAGTCAGTCATCTTTAAAAACATGACATTAGTTTTCTATTTTTCTGCAAAAAGATCAATTTCACTAAAAACACATTCAATTCTAACGTGGGGAAAAAAAGGTTATTAATTTGGTCATGGCATCACTTCATTACTTTATGCTAATACTGTAATACTCTAAAAAGGATAAAATAGCACAGCATTTGGTCTGCAACTAACAAACTTATTATAGATGGAACTTTAACTATACTACTAATTTTCAAAGATTTCTTTTCCTTGGATGAAGTTTTCTCAATCCTTCTCAATACTTCTTACTCAATTGCAATGATGGCAAAGCACATATTGCATTAATGATCTTTCAGCTCCGTAACTTGGAATACACCACAAAACCATCAGAATATATCAGAAAACCATCAGAATATATTTCTATGGAAAATAACTAGAAATTAACTAGAAAGTAACTCTTTCTATGGAAAGAGTAAGCAACATTTCAGGATGCTGAGCCAACTTTACATGCTAATTCACAAGAAGGACACTAAATTACCAACGAAGGAAACACATTTTTAAGCACCTGTTTCTACTGAGGACCATCCCTCAAACTAGAGGAAATACAGCACCTTTATCTGATATTCCTACAGGAAAGATGGATTTCAATATGGATTGAAATACTTTTAAGACTCTTGCTTAGAAAATCAGGTGCACAGCACAAGCAACGCACAAGGTGTGTGCCTTGCTTTGGTACTAACCAAGCCAATTTTAATGAAAAATTGTAATTACAGATGAGCAAGTTTCAAGTCACTGGGAAAGACTCTAAAGCCTCCTGGTAATTAAAATGCTCCCTTAAAAACAGCTGTATGCTTTGTTTTAAGACCTGAATAAGAGATATAATTTGGAACATGAAGGTTTACTGACTGTGTTAAGGCAAGTGAGAGTACGTTATAGCTTACCTTATCCTAAACTAAATGTTTCCCTTCAGTAAATGGACCCTTGAAAACACAAAGCTCTAAGAAAGCACATATCCCTGTTATTTTTCATATGTATGCATGACTGACTGCTGAATTGTAGACAAAAAAGTTTGAAGTATATATATGTATACACGTATCTCACCTCTCCCAGGCAAAAAACCCCCAAAACCACAATGAAGTGAAACCCAGCAAGGCATCTGTAAAGGTTTTGTTAAAATGGGAGGAGCAGAAGAAGTTGAAACTGGAGAAAACGTTAAGTTCCACTTGCCTTCATCATCATCATCTTTTTCTTTCTCCTCCAGGGCTTGCTTGTCCAATTGTTTTGCTACATCATCAAGAGCACCTTCCATTTCTTTATCGGTTTCTTGACCTGTTTGCAAAATTAAAATATGGCTTACAGCGAAACATTAGCTCCACGTTACTAACAATAGCTCCCAAAACTTTACAAAAATATTATGCCCTATTCATCCCACAGAGAACACACTTCTTCCTTCTTTCTTTTAAGCAGCGCCAAAGCCTAAGACTGTAGGGCACTACAGTGACAGGTGCTCTTACAGACACTTTCGTAAAAGGTAATTACCCTGACACTTCTGATTACTTTTTTCTGCCAGAATAACTAAGTCTCCTCGCCATAGCAGCAGCCTGCTCCTATGAGATAATATGGGCGTGAAGCAGATAATTATAAACGCACAGCACCATCATCGCTAACTGCTGGCCTGCTACAACAATCCCCGACCAGAGAGCCCTTACACTATTTGCCCAGACTTGCTCGGGCCCTCTCCGACAACTTGGGAGGGGTGCAGCGGCTCCATCACGCGGGATGGCTTTTACAGCAGCAGCCTCACGCCTCTCTGCCCCCGGGCCACAGGCGGGGCGAGGGACGCGGTGGCTTCTCCCGGGCACACCGGCGGGGGGAAGGGCTCCCCAACCCCGGGGGAAGGGCAGCGGCAGCCCCCGGGCACCGCCGGCCCGCTCCGAGCCGCGGGGACCCCGCTCAGCCCACACAGAGCCCANCCGGGCTGCGGGCGGGAGGGGCGGCCGGCGCTGTCCGGGCGGGAGGGGGCTGCGGTTTCACACCCCGGGGACCCTGAACAAATGTTGAGTCACATAAGGGAGAACTCGTGTATGGATGGAAAATAATACGTGGAAAACATTACTTGTTCCAAGTCACATGGAGCAAAAAGGGGAAGATTCTAATACACGTACCTGGTAAAGGGCACTGCCTGGTCCCATTTGGAGCGCTACATGGAAAACCAATTCGAAATCACCGGTGCTAGCAGTGTTCACTAATGGTTCCTTAAATCAGCCTAATTCGCGAAAGTCATTTACCGAGTTTATACCCTTCACAGGTTTTCTGCTAGTGTAACCATGCTGGCTGAAAAATACTTCTTATTCCTCATTGTATTTATAGTATACAGTACAATATAGTGTCATTTTAACATAAAGGTTAAAAATGAGTCTTGTCTTCCAAAGCTCTGTTTTAAAATGCCTCTGCAGACAGGTCTTTGCTCGGGAAAACTGGTAATGCCTGTCGCTCGCTGAGGCTGGCCCCTGGCTTCCATTTCCCACTGCCTGGCTCCTCACTCCTGGCCTGATGGAATGCTCAGCAAGAACAATACTCCAAAAAGGTTAAGCTGATGCTCTAGCACTGATCGAATGAACTCCATCCTGGTCTGGGCAGGTGGCACAGCACCATGTTCTCTACTCCTTTTGCTGACAAGAGCACTTGAACACAGAAACATCCAGCTGGGGCTGTTTGGAGCTGGGATGGGTGCAGGGAAGCTGATTCCTCTGGGCTCGAAGTGTGTTCTGAGCAGTAAGAACCACTCACTAGTTGGGAACTGCTGTGTAACCATTTGCTCCCCCCTTGAAATCACATTGTTACATGCTTCTGTCAATTAATCTGGCTGGACCACCTCCTGCAGGGCCCTATTACTATGGGTAACCTGGAATGATAGAGGGCATGAGCCATTTAACTCTCCTTGCTGTTTTCCTGCTGTTCTGTGGCCCCTACTCTGGTCAGAACTGATGTTGTCACAGGCTAATGAAGAGAGCCACGGAGGAGTAGCTGTTCATCATACCGAGAGTGAATGACACAAAGGCATGTGCGCTAATGTTGCCTAGAAAACTCTTGATTTACTGCTTTCCATTCCAGTTTTTTAATTAGGTAGAACATGAATCTGCAGGGCAGTGTTTTTGTTTGGTTGATTTTGGGCTTGGGGGCTGGCGGGGCAGGGGGAGTTTGTGGTTGCTGGAAGGGGAAGGTAGAACATGAGTGGTCAGATTTCCTGAATTCTTCATTCTGAGTCATCTTAGACCTTTCTGTAATACATTTATTGTAGCTAGGGATTGTAATGGTCCCAAGATATCAAATAGCAGTGGAGTGGGTTTGTGTTTTATTTTAATCCATTAGTCTCTCATACACAAAACTGTTCTTGCCACTCTCTATATCCCCTTTAGTGTCTTTGACAGCTTGAAAAAGAGGGTTACTAGCTTATGCTCCTGTTCCATTCGCTCTGGTATCTCCAGACAGTTTGCCAGGACCACAGATTTTGTGACAGAGTCTGTCACTGAATTAACAGATAAAGGAATCCATAAAGTCTAAATAAGCCCAGGAAATACAGAAGGAGAGATACTAACCAGACATAGGTAGATAAGAATAAATCTCATGCAGAGGCTGCAAACGTGAGATCCAGAAGTAAGGGCATCAGAGGGGAAAAAACCCAACAAGCACAACAAATATTTCTGTGATCAACTGAATTAACGAAGGCAATTTTCTCGGAAGGTTGTTTCTTTCCTCCCCATAGCAACTCCAGCACTATTCAAGATCACTGTGATACCCCAGCAGAGAGCTGGAGATGCCTTGTCCTATAGTAGCACATGTGCATCTGGCCAGCTGACTGCTGCCACACAGTTCAGCTGTTTGACCTGTCTCTCTTTAGATGAGGACTTTTCTTTGGACCACTATGATCTGCTCAGCTGCTGATTTCTTATTCTGCCAAATTTGGCTAAAACTGGACGTTCATATAAACCGCCTTTTACGAAAAAGTGGGCTGACAACAAATTGTAGAGGGATGTCACCCTTAACAAAGACTCAGAATAACAGCTAGTGCAGCGAGGAGTGCAGTGAGCTAGAAAAGGCAGGATTAACAATGTGTCTCTGCAGCTTGAGGTGGTGGCACTGGACCCAGGCCGTGTTCGTTAGGCTCTCAGGGAAGAGGGCAAATTGGACAAAGCACAGTTAAGCACTTTCCGTGTTATGCTGCTTCCAGACCCAGAATTACCACTGTACATAAGACAGTACAGGAAACCAACAGGAGAATCATAGGATCAGGGACCCACAAAAATAAAAATGCTGTATAAAAAAATCACGGAGTAGGAGTAAGAAGTTGGACTGACTGCATTAACAAAGTGATCATTGACATGAACAGATTAACAACTGGTTCCACATTCCCCACCTGGCTGCTTTTAAGAGGATTTGGTCTCTCAGAAGCAGCAAAAGTAGGACATCTTGTAGCATGCCCTTGCCAGCTCAGAGTTTTTGATCCTTCTTCTGTTATTACCAGTCACCTGTTCCTAACATTTAAATATATTGTATTAATGGATACTGTTTTTCCCAATTTCATGCTATACTAGGGCAGCATGATAAGACAACAATATTAGACAGGCCATAGGGCAGAAGAGACTACTTTTGGCTGGAGATACATCCTGGGGTTTTTTTTCTTCTCACAGTGGCTATTCCTTTTTCCTAACCAGCCTTTCTGTCAAAGGCAGGCAGTGGCTTGGGAATTAAGGGAAAGGCTGTATGCACTTCAAAACGTGCAGCAGGATTTGAAATTTTTACCTGAAAGACAATACAGAGACTCATTTCTTTTTCTTCCAAGGGCACTGCTCTCATTTTCCTAGCAAAAGAAGTTACGATCTTCAGGAAAATACCTGTTTCCAGGGTACGTTGTGTTTTATTTTCAATCTGTATGTAAGTGTCAAGAAATGGCATGTAATGGAGCAGGGGAGTTGTGTCTGACAGTGGCAGTTTAATCATGGAAATCAGGGGAGGAAGGATGAGTATGGAGTAAGTGGCCTATATCAGTCCCCAGAAGAGTTGAATGGCAGGAAGATATATTTGTTTCTGTTTATGACACTTTAATACTCTTTTTCCTAAGTTAGGGCCAAAACTCATAGTCCTTACGCAACTCTAGAAATTCACTGAAGTCAATGTGACAGTTTTTATGACCAGAGTTTTAATATTGGGCCTAAAGGCTGGATGCAGACAAAAGAAAATGCTTCCTGCATGAGAGCAAATATGTCTTATGAAATTTAGAAGGACAGATATTCCCTGTTACCCACTGCAGAGGACAGGAGACACTGTACTTCCTCAGCCATCATCACCCTTAGCATTTACTATGGAAATGACAGCTGTCACCGAAGTGTCTTCCTTAGCGTGTGCAGAGTAAAGGGCTTCCTTAATTCTGAAACCAATCCTTCTCTACCATTTTCTTATAACCTGGATGAAGTAGCTAAATCAAAGTTAAAGGTGACAAAAAGAGCCAAACAATTCACATTTAACATTGCTCACTGTGGACTTCCTTCCACATTCCTTAGTGGTTGGGGTTTTTTGTTTTTCACCAAATGCTAGTTACACTACAGCCTGCCAGCTGTAATCCGGATATACCTTGCCTCAGCTAGTGTCCCAACACCTGTGTCCTTTGGAGGACAGATTTGCAAAGGATGCAATGAGTGCTTCAGAAAAGAAGCAAATTTCATCTCTCTTGGTGGTGAAAGTCACCTTGAGAAGCACAGACTGCTGTGTGTGTACTCAGAGTGGGACAAAGCAAATGCTTCTCAGTTTGCATCAATGGACACATGCTGTGAAATATAAAAGTAAGGTCATTTATTGCTTTCTCTGGAGTCTATTTTCGCTAAATTTTAAAATTGCTTTTAAAGGACAAGATTCACAAGAACAAAACAAACCATTATCTAGAACAGTGCTTTAAGAAGACTCCTTTTATTTCTGTGTCAAGGAGCTATTGCATTAGGCATATATGGAGACACTATATGCATTAGTATGTGGTACAGTGAGCATCTCCCTGACAGCACATTCTGCCTGTGTGCAGTCTTGGTAAGGGATGAAAGACTGCACAGAATCAAGGGTCACCAGACTGCTATTTTTAAAGTAATATTTTTTATATTTATGATAGTGTAATGATTTTTTTTAAAATGTGTATTTATTGATGTACTTACTGGGCCATAACTGCAGATAGAAGCTTTTTCAGATAGCAAACTGAGATATTGCATATCTTCATACATAATTGTAGTTCATATCTCACAAAAACACTAGTTTAGTATAGTATGAACTTAAATTATCAAAAACTGATATTGTGAACTTCAGTTTTGTACTCAATTTTATATAATTTAATCCATTGATGTATTAATGTGTTCCCATTCATATGGTCCTGGTTCCTTTCTTATTTGAAGCAGATTTTCAAGGCCTCAGATAGAAAATAGTTCCTCAGTTTGACTGTAACTGCAAAAAGCATTAACAGTTGCCTTCTTATAGCCTGCTGACATAGCTATTTTCCTCTGAGGTGCTCCACTCCTTCTTCGTTCTGGGCAGTAATGGAAGCAATGTTTACAGCTGCAGCACTGAAAACAGGGTCTGTGTATTTATTTCACCAGGTAACTTCTTTTATATCCAGAATATTCTTCTACTTCACCTTGACACTTCCTCCAGTCTTAAATGGGAAACAGTAATTTTATTGTAAATGAAAACTAGAATGAGAGAGAGACAAGAAGGTACTATAAGAACTGTTCCTCTTATTTCACAAAGATCTTCCCTCTGGCTTTACTCCCAAGCAATGGTGCAACACTAGTAGTGGAGGAAGCAGGGAAGTTTCTGTCAACTACTTTTTCAGAGGAAGTACAAAAAGTAGTCCTAAAGTAGATGTGACCAAGACAGAACGGGAGAGATGGGGGAGGCACGTGAGCATTACTGGCACTGTGCCACACGGTGTGGGCAGAGAGAGACAGTGGGAAGGTGACAGTGCCTTACACATAACCCTACCTCCTTGAGGTTGTAATATCTAATGCTCATTTCTGCTGTTAGCATTTCAAGAGTTTAGTAACTCATAACCCTAGTACAGTTAGTTATAAAACGCTGCATAATATCCTTGTTCTGCTGTGTTGGCAGCAGCCCTGCACTGCTAGATGCAGAGCTCTGTGGGTTTTGTGAAGTTCATGTCTGCTGACTCATGTACCAGGAGCCAGTGTTCACAGCATTCCTCCAGGGTGTGACTCCCCAGGATAAATGGGTTTTAAGATCAGTTTTCTCATTTGCTTTAAACTCGTATTTTTGTTCCAAGGACAAATCTTGTTTTGCTTAACTCACTTTTGATTTCAGGTATGTACTCCAGGTTGGTCAGTTTATGAACACATTTGTGCGCACTCATCTCAAAGAGTGAAAGAAGCTACCATAGAAACTGAAAGGGGTAACCATGTGGTTATAGCTTAGCTTGCTTTTGTTTAGGGGCTTAAGGACTAGGATTTTTTAGGTAGACTTCCTTTGTATTTTAAATTTTAAAACTTGTAAAAATTTTTCCACATTGGCAGGCCTCTAAGTACAATAAAGATGGTCCCCTCACAACCGTAGAAAATCAGTCTCCAAATTGGGGAAAAGGAAAAAAAACCCAACACAAAAAAAGGGTGTATAGGATCAGTAGCTACTAGATAAGACTTCTTTACAGACTCGAAGTTTTATTACATTGAAAAGTGCTTTGTATACGACATCTAAGAAAGAAAAATTTTGAATTTATTTGATTGCCATTTTACTGAGGCAAGAGAAAATAATTTTTCCTAGGAAAAAAGAAATCAATAAACATGTTGCATTACTTTCTGTTGCATTTCAACAGACGTAGTTCAAAGCATACACTGTCAGTGCTAAGACTTCTGTTTTGTCAATGGCTGCATTAAGTCTCCTCATCCTGCTCTGCACAAGTGAGCTTCATCTAGGAGTGTCTTCCTTGGGAGGAAATGTGGCTCAGCCTAAACTGTGAAAGGGTGCACTTCCAGCTGCTTCACATGTGTTTCAGAGAGCAAAGCAAACTGGTCTGTTTGCCTGTTACTGCTCTCTCTTAATGGTACAGCTTTTATTTCTCCTCAGCCTAATCAAAGGCAGGAATGTCATCTGTACAGGTGAGTATACAGAAAGGTATGAAGATGGTTTCTTAAACAGTGATAAAATAAGAAAAGAAAAATACTCTTCTAGTTTTGTGACAAGTGTCTCATCACTCCCTTTGTAAAACCACTGCAGAGAACTCAAACCCAAACATCTGCCCAAGATCTTTGATCCCACAGGCAGAAAAGAGCTCATCATTGAACATGTTGAGTAAATCTGTGACTGCCAACATTACAGGAACTTGGAGAGAAGTTGCAGCTGCTTGCTGAGTATGAAACTGGTTTTCCTCAGAGACCTGTGAATGTGCTAACCTGTACTGGAGAGAACTCAGGGAGGGCATTGCTTGCCATAAATGGCACCAGAAGTTACTAGCATACACAAGTGTGAAAACCAGGTGAAGCCAAGCCTCAGAGGAGGTTAAGAATAGCGCTCTAAGGTCCAAATGTACAGAATGTGAAATCACTGCCATCAGAAGAGGACAATACAGGAAAAGCTTTGCTTTACCAGCCTGCCCTACAAAGGAAAAAAGAAAACCTGAGACAGCACCAAATACATCCCTAGGAAGTAAAGGTAAGGTCATGCTGTGTAAATGTGCTGTGTTGTAATGTTTGGCCTCAAAAGATAAAAAAGCACTTTCTGTTAAGTCTACTCTCTCTTTTGGCTGGTTAGGCCAATGTGCTCCACTTTATAGCTAGTTATACTGCAGTTCTCTGCAAAGCAGTGTTTTAGGACATGATGAAATAACTTTGCAGCTGAAGCAAGAGGTACAAACACTTAAAAGAACAAAGCCAGTGAAACTGGGCAATGTTTCAAACCATTTATCAAAGCATTTTTAGTCTCCTCTTTCAAGGTGAGCGATAGAGTCATAACATATTGCGCCAGCAGAAATATTTGCATCTAGAGCATTTCATTCAGCAAGTGTCAGTAATACTCAGTGCAGAACCATAGGTTGGGGTCAAGCCCGTTTCAGCTCTCTGAGTGCTACTGCAGCCTTCCTCTTTTTTTTTTTTTTTTTTTTTAACAATTATCTTTGGTTTTTTGTTTTTGAAAGCTGTTTCACCCTTGCATGTATGATCACAAGCATTGCAATCTGCTTTCTTCCTGTCTAGCTCCTGTTGTGCAAAATGATGCTGGGCAGACACCCATGACAACCAACTTCTTGCTCTCTTGCATTTATGATGGAAGAGGGAAGAGTAGCAGGCAGCCCAGTTATATGGCTCTTAGCAGAGGTGGTTAGAATTATGCAGTACCTGAACAGCTATGCCAAATGTTTGATTTAACTGAAGTATCGATTAACATGAGAAGGGAGCAATTGTCAAATTATCTACCAACAAGGTTTTCTACAGAGCTGCTGCAGGTTCCTTTTTCCACTGCAGGTCCATTCCTCTTTTCTAGTAGAATACAGGGTGAATAACTGCTTTCAGGTATTATTTTAAGCCCTTTCCTACTGGAAACCATCTGACCATGTATGTTTGACATCATGACTTTTGCTCTGAATGGGAGCACTGATGCACTAACAGAAAAGTTCTTCACAAGACATTATATCAGTTCTGCCTAAAACGTGAACAAATTTGATGATCTGAAGGGAAGAACTGCTTACTCTGCACCAATTTTTTTATTTCTTTAAGAACATTGTCATGTAAAAGGAAAAAAAAAGGCATTTGTTAATTTTCTTCCTAATCCTGGCCATGAAGTTGGTCAGATGCCACCGGGACGGCAGAACTGAAATTCCTTGGCTGGTGAAGGTTAAAAGTGCTGCAGAGCCATCCAGCATCCTTGCATGCAGGAACAGCTCCATAAACAAATACGTATATAGGCACTGGAGGAAATGGTACCCTCTTCTGTTGTTTTCTCAAAATGTGGCATCCAGTTCCTTCTGGCTGTAACAACTTTTTTCTGAATCGCTTTGCTTTGTAAAGTTGCATGCTCTGGGTGTCTCTGAGCTATTACGTTTGTGAGGATATTGATTCCACCTTTATCTCTTGTGCTCACAGGGAGCCTCTTACTCTTTTGTGTCAGTGATCTCAAGATTGTGCACACTTCCATTCAGCACTCTGCCAGTGCACTGGACAGTCAGGCAGCTGTTGGAGTTTTCTTAATCACAGATGAACATCCAATGGGTTGAGACAATCAGCTTCCACTAAACTGTTCATACCCTTTCCTATGTCCTGGGAGCTCTCATTTACTTGGTCTGTTGGCACAGTTTTGTTTTTTTAATTTAGTGAAGGGAATGCCCAGCAGCAGGTCATGGATTTCTGTGACTGCAATTCTAACACACCAAGTTCTTGATTCTTACTAATTTGCTTTTCAATTTGATCATAGTGAAACAGTAAATCAGGGAAATTGATTTTCCCTGCACTTATTCTGACAATTGCTTGGCACGTTCTCTAGCAAGCTGTGTCTGTAGCCATTTTTTATCATCTCATTTGGATTTTTACATCAAATAATCTGATTTCTTGTTAATAACCATTGTAACAGATGATGCTCAGAATACAGGTAATACCCTGACCATTCGTCTTGGGTGTTCTCACTTTTTTATAAAATTGATTGAGAATAACTGAGAGTCTGCAGAAATTAAGGACCTTCTTCCTTCACTCTCCCACAGATCACCTGAAGTCATCCACAAGTGCTGCAAATGTGAACTAAGTGAAATGTACCTCCTGTAGTGCAGCTGCAACCACTGTCATCTCACAGAAATGCACACTAAAGGAACTCTGTGGTCTCTGCTGCTCAGAGTGATGCATGGCTTCATTTTCCAACTACTCCACACAGCTGCTGAGAATAATTCGAGTCTGCATTACCTGCATCCTCTTTCAGCAGAGATTCTGGGCTGTACACAAATCAAACAGTGACTGTTACTGATGTGGGAAGTAAAGGTAGTTCATATGAATGTCTAATATGTAATTTATCTGAATAATCCCTTTTTCTCCCTAGACATCATTTTCTGTTTTCAATTGAAGGTGCATAGAGGGTACATTCTCTCTTTCTCCATGGTATTCTTCAAGGCAAAGAATATATTCTATCTGTTTAAAAAGGCAATTTCCTAAGCTTCAGCACTTTTGGTGAATGGACTTCGCTGTATAGTTTCGACAGAGGCCACAGAACAGGACTGACATTAACCTCAGTCTACTTATTCTTGTAATTCTAATCTTTCATACTATTTCTTGAGATTGGATTTTCCAATTTTCTGACTCCAATTCTGAAGATATTCACCAGAATCTGCCTTATCTGTGGACACTGACTGGGCTGCAACAAGTTCAAAACCAAATGTAACAGACGGAGATTTTTACTTCCATCAGCAAAATAGAATAAATGACAATGTTTTCATTATATAGAACACTGATAATGGGAGACCACTTAACCAATCCAACACACTCGTCTGGAGAGTGTTATTGCTTTGAAAACTCCCAGAGTTCTGCTTAACATTTCACAGTTCATGAAAGAGAAATACATACACTATTATTTTAGCTTCTGTAATGGAAGATAATTCTTAACAGAGACATTTTCAGGAGTCAGTGGTGACACAGTACAGTAAACCCTTGCTACTTCATGGTTCACCATTTGTGGCTTCAATATATCGTGGGGTTTCCCCCCATCTGTATCGTACTTACCCTATTTATCGCTACTTCACAGATACTGCTTATCGCCACCTCTTTCTGGAACTGATCCCCCGGGATATTCAAGGGATTACTGTCTTTTCTGATTAAGATTACTCTATAGATAAACTTTAAAATAGTTGTGAAAAACTGGTTTTATATCTCTTTCAGAAGAAACCATGGCAGCTTTGAAACACACCAGCCATTCTCTGATTACCAACTATAGTGTTAAAATAGTATCAAGGGATAAAGGAGATGTCATAAGTAGTTAAGATTTACTCTGCCTGATCAATCCTCCAAGAAGGAAACCCTGGAATCTATGAAGATGGCTAGGTTTAAATGAAAAAAACCACACTTTTTTGGTAAGTAATCATAAGTATTTATGATTTTATATACTGTATTTACTTATGAGGACAGTTATTAAATCTAACCTGAATAAATTTGTATCTGCAGCACAGTTTCTGAATTTCAGATATTACATATCCTGCTATTTACATGGCATTCCTGTATTCTGTCAAAATTATAAACATTCAGATTTAATAAAATTAGCATTGTATCTTAGGTGAAAAATCATCATTCACAGTAATAGTTTTAGCAGTAAGTAAATGTAAGTAAGGCTGGATAAAACCAAGCTGTTTTCAATGTGTAAGAGTATATGCTACAATGTACATATTGTACATTATATAATAACACATTATTCCTCATTCAATGGGTTGTTATCACTGCTTTATTCCTGGGGGAACTGAGTAGCCCAAAGTCCAAAAGAATCGATGCTGCAGCAAGAAATGGAGTTTGTGTTTATTTGGCCAGCCTCTGTATATTACCTTCCAATAGCTCTGTAATGTGTTTGCAAAGACAAGAAAAAGAAAAGCAACAAAAAACCTTACTATTTGAGGCTTATGCAAGAAACATATTTTCTGGTGATTTAAATGACTTCTGTTGTCTTCTCACCTATGAGATATATTGAGTCTTAGGCTTACCTGTTTTAGAGAACACTCTGAAATGTATCTGTCATTTACTCTCATGGATTCTGGATTTTGCTGCACCTCAACCTGCAATTGTTAAGAACAAGATAGAGCTCATGCAAACACTGAGGATACCCGGGGTTGCCTGTGGTGCACTTATTCTGAGTCTACCATATTAGCAACCCCCAAAGCTCGGCAGTCAGCTGAGTTAATCATCTCTTTGAAGATGATTTTTATGCCACAATAGGAACATAGGGTCTGTCTACAAGCAAAGAGTTGACTTTCATGGGACCTGAGCATGTTTGCAGAATTTGCAGACCCCATTAGCCCATCAGCTTGGAAGTAAAATGATGTTTCTCATACTGCATTACCCTGATGCTGTTACCAGATTCCTGTGCCACTGCTGTGAGAGTTGGCTTAGTGTTCTTAAATACGTATGCTTAGCCTGGTCAGCAAAAAGCTTGTACTGAGCAATATTTTAGCAAAATTGAAACAGCAAGAATATTGGCTTGAAGAAATAATATTACTCGGATTTGTCCGCTGGTGTTTTACTTAATTAGTTACCTCAGTATTGACCAGCTTCTGTGCTCATTTTTTTCCTTTTATGGTTTTGTTTAGCTAGCACTCTTGTGATGATCTGCACATTTTTATAACTATCTGCTGCGGTCTCCCATGCCAGGGATTCTATACCAGCATATTTAGCCTCTCTCTAGGTCACTCTATACTTGGAATTTTCACTCCTTTTAGACATGGTAGCATCTTTCTTCCTAGCAGGCAGGAAGATGCGCCAGGAGCACTTTATTGACGCTGCAAATTAATGGAGAGGTTATGAAGCTATACAAGGGTGTGAACAATGTGAACAATGATGGACATGACAAAGGTGATATGTTGTGCAATGCAATTTTCGTCCTGCAGCCTGGAGTCATATTTTATTTGGGTGTCTAACAACGGGTTGGGTTTATTTTGGTTGGTTGTTTTCCATCTACCTTCTTCACTCAAAAAAAGTAAAACTAGGCACAGTCTCTGATGGCCAGAATTTTGCTCAGACAGATGAATAGCCCATGGAGAGTTTGGCGTTGGAGAGGCTTGACTTCTACATGTGTGGGAAGATGAAAAACACCACTTCTATATTGATGAAAAACACCACTTCTATATCTCTTGCAGGTCAGCTGGAGATAAAGGAATGTGGAGGTGAAGATAATTTTCCCCTCTACAAGTTCCCTCTAGGAGTCAAATGCCACCATTTTTTCCAAGCAGCGCCAAAGCACTATGTTTTCTAAACCACTAAGGTAACAGAAATCGCTCTGAAAATTGAATTTCCCATTTGTTGTGAGGACAGGATGCACTTTGGCTTACTGGAAAATTTATACATACAAAGGAGACAGCAGACAATTGGGAGCCAGCCTTCTGGCTGCCTTGAATGCAGGACATGCGCTGCAGATGGATTTTCCACACAGACAAACTACAGGCACACTCTTCTCTCCTCCACCCCGATACTTCTTAGTGCTTCACAACACATGAGATATAATGCATCATGTAGGTCATAAAATGAGCTGATCAAATGCTATTTGTTCTATGTATTATTCAATCATAATTATGATTTTCAGCATTAAAAATAATTGGCATAACCTAATGGAGAAAGTGGAGCTACTGACCTAACCTGGAATAATTTATGTATATACAGCAAAGTACTGAGACCTTTGTACCTGACGGTCACCAAATATTTGCAGTTGTTTGGCCCCTCTAATCAAACGCATCTGAATGACTTCTATAAGTACCTTCCAGCTACTTTTTCTACAGTCTGTTTTCAATCAGGATGGAAATTAAGACTATAATTGCCTCTTTGAGATCTTAGTTAGATGTGTGTTTTAAGAAACATAATTTTAAAAGTATTGCTCATGGGTTTACAATTTAATTTTGATTCTGGTTCTTTCTCTGAGTTTCATTTATTCTCCTATGTTTTGGTTACACCATCTTGTTAAAACAGTTGTAAAGATGTATTTGGATACTTATGTATCTATACAGCTTTCTTCATTGTGAGAGTGGGTCCCCATCTAAAGGGGCTCTGTTGTTAAAAATCTATCCCACAAAAGCTGCAGGATGAACACTGATATTTTCAATATTCTCTGAGCTGATTTCAAATGCAGCTGTAAAAAGGAGATCCCTGCTGGGGAAAAGCAAGCATATAGGTGATTTCCCCTGAAGTTTCAGGCCCACAAGGCTACATCAACAGTTCTCTTCTGGATAATGTTGTCAGCATCCATGTTATTCTTAATAAAAAATAAAGATAGAGGCATAAAGTGTCCCTGAGACAGCCAATTATGGCTCACGTCCCATTTTACCTTATTTTTTTCTTCCTTTAAATTATGATAGAATTTTTTGAGGTGTTTTAGAACTCTTAGGAACGTACTAGTAGTTGGAAATGACATTAAGATCACACCATTTGACATCAGCTCCTTTTTAATCTGAATAATTCCAAGAAGAATTTAACTGAACTCTTTTTTGTATCACAGGCCTGCCTGACAGGCCTGTAGCATGAGAAAACCTTGATGAAGGAGCAGATATGCAAAGTGGCTCTTTAATTAAAGACTCACATTAAAGAGAGCTTCTTGAATTGCTTAGACTTTACTGAAATACACCAGGAAAAACAGGTTTCATATTTCTTCTTGCTTACAGCAACACCATGACAGTGGTATTTAATCACGAAGTAGGTCTGGTGACTAACAAAGATGAAATGGTTTAAGAATGGCCTTGGGATGGCAAGCTTGACCAGCCAGTTATAGCACAGGCAATATTTATTGCTTTATTTTTCTTACTTATTCTTAAATCTTTTTTCTTTATTCTGTCATTATTTTTTTTTAATTTCACATCTTCTGCTCTCTCTGAGGTGTCTTAATTGCAAGGAACATGATACTTGTATTTCCTGTTCTGCCCCTCTGCACGTCTCTCAAGCCCATTCTCTTTTGCCCTGTGGCCCCGTGCTGGGCTCTGCTGCCCGCTTGCCACCTCGTGCAGTCTTTGCCGCAGTTCCCAGGAGGTCTCAGCTCACTCATGACTCCAGGCCACTGTGTGCCACTGTCCTGCCAGGACATCGCCCCTGCTATCACCGCAGGAGCCTTGGACAGACACTGTCTGTGAAGGAGCTTCTTTGCCCCTCTCTGCACCTGAGGGGATGGTGAGATAGACCCTCCTTGCACTGTCTGTGGAAGAACCCCTGATGCTGTTGTTATTTTTTCTATACTTTGCAGAGAGTCTCTTGATTTCAAATTCAATTGGTACAATTGTCTTAAAACCAAGACAACATCATAGAATCATAGAATGGCTTGTGTTGGAAGGGGCTTTAAAGATCATCTAGTTCCAAACTCTACCCATGGACAGATAGACCAGATTGCTCAGTGCCCCATCCAGCGTGTCCTTGAACACTTCTGAAGATGGAGCATCCACAGCTCCTGTTGTCAACCTGTTCTTTACAAAGAACATGGCTCCCAACAGTCCCTACATGAGTGGGTGTCTTTATCTCTTTTACTCATGTAGCATCTGAGCAAGAATAAGGAAAAGCAGGTAGCCTGAAACTGTTTTAACTCGGGATTCCAACAGAGGTCCCTCCTCCCTGCTGAAAACATCTTGGAAGTGTCTTGAGAATATGAACAAGATGTTCCTCATTTTGCTTTTGGGCATATCCCTAGCAGGGATTGTTTGCCTTACTTCAGGCCTGATCTGATTTTCACTGAAGTCCATGTAAGGCCTGTCACTGCTTTTTAGTTACCGGAACTGGTTTTAGCACACTGCAAAAATTCCAGAAACAAAGGTAAAGCATTTGGGACCCAAGCCCGTAAGCGTGCCTTTAGGTACAGAGTTTGTAAATATACCCATTATTTACAAGGGTTGGACCAGAGAATTTTTTATTCCTTTGCTGCCTAATATAGAGCTACTGGCATCATGCTTAGTGTTTTATACCAGGCATATGTGAGGCCCTCAGCAGAATGACAGGTAGCCAAACCCATACCCAATTCTTGGCTCATACTATGAAGCTGGCAAATGATACGAGGAATAATTTCAAATAAATGGCAATAAAATTCTTAACAGCTGCCTTGACTGTTTCATATAGGTTGATATTCTTATTTAGAGTAGATTTTTTTCCTGTAAATTGACTTTTGTTTATTCTGTAAAATCTGGAAGTATATTCAGGTCTGCATGATATTTGAAAATACATACCATGCTGCATTTGCAGTTTTGGTTTTTCCTAAGTCTGTACAATTGAAAGCATGTAATTATTGAAAGAGTTTGAGTTTTCAAATACTGATTACACAGTGTTAGAGATTATAGAATGTGAACTATATCAAAGTAATCTGAAATTTTTCAAGAGCCATTTGAAAATGCTAATGAGATTAGTAATGCTGTTAGTTTTTGCAGCATAGTATTTGAATGGGTAGGTGTTACAGAGGCTGGAAAAGGCTGATGCAAACTGCCTTTTGGATTAAGTGGGAGTGATTCCAAAACCCTTCTTGGTGTCTCCAGGAGATTCTTCATGGTCCACATGCACAGACAATGCTACAGGCTTTAGTGACCATGATTTTAAGAAATAATTTTGTGTATATCAACCTGCTACTTCTTTAATGGGGTCTAAACATTGTCCAAATCCTGCCCCTGTAGCTAAAGGGCAAGCAAGGAGTAGAGCTTCCCAGGTCTGTCCATATCTGACTCCACAGCCTCTGCCTCAGAAGCATACCTGACTTCCTGAGCAGTTTGAGAGGTAGGATTGCTTCTCATGTCTTCCTGCCATACAGCATCTCCTTCCAAAACCTGCACGGTCACAGTACATTTCCTTTAGGCCGGGGTCATCAGAGGGCTGGGAACTGTCTCTGTCCACAGTTCTTAAGCTACAAGCTAACTTTGCAGGATTTAAATGAGGGTGACGGCACTAAAACTTGTTTGTAGACTTAAGCCTAGAGTAATTGATAATTTCCTCACATATAGCCAACTGTCTTGGACACCTCTTTGACACTTCTATCTGCCTCTTCCATCCAAATATAAATATGAAAACTTGTTGGAGTTAGTAAATCTCCTTTTGTTGCTTTTTTAGGTTGATGAACACATCACAGTGAGGATTGCAGGGTGCTTTGTAGTCTGCTTGTTCTACAAGTAGCAACATGAAGGTGTGATCTTGTCTTTGTCGCCACTGTGGGGTGTGACTCTTCCACAGCTTGAAGAGTCAGTATGTCATTACTGCTACAGTATTGCATTTTCTGAAGGCTGTTAAAAATATTTGCTGTGTGAGCTCTGGAATTGGTGAGTTTCCCCATGAAATTCTCTTCCCAAGTTTATTTTCTTTTAAGTGTGCTAACTGTATTGCTACAGAGTGATGAAGTAAGACCTTCTAGAGATAAAATATAAACTCCTGTTGATTTTTGCCAGTGTCCACTTACTACAGACCTCTCCCAAAGGGACAGTTATTTCTATGTGGTTAGGTTCCTATTTCTGCCTTTTTTTCCCATTCTGATTTCCTTAATTGTTTAATACGTATATTCTCTATTCACATCTTTTGGTGATTAAGTCTCTCACCCTACATCCAATGTTTATAGGTACAGCTAGAACACAGACGAATCTCCTTTTTTGCTCAGGAAAGATAGTTAAAAATTAGCTGTAATTTATCTAGAATTCTCTGATGTGCCAGATAGAATATTAAGTGTGTTGACTGCCCATTCTGAGGTAGCTATAATTTCTTGTGCTGAGGGTGGCGGATACTGAATGAAGCCATAAGAAATCCTGATCCAAATCTTTCTGGTTGTCACTTCTGTGTACTGAGCTAGCTGTCCAGCTAGGTTAGTTATCCATCCAAGACCCTACAACTGCATGAAAAATGCTGCCTTATATGTAGGTGGCTTGAAATACACTTTGGTGAAATAGATTTTTGGAGTGATTTGGGGATCAAGAAAAATAGTTATGATCCAAGTAAAACAGCAATAGATGTCTTTTTATGTAGAGTTAAAGATGAAAATTATTTGGCCCAGAAAATGTAGAACTACATATTGCACATTTATAGGAAGCATGTATATGTCTTATTAATTTGAAGAGAAATTTTGACTCACTCCGGAACTTCTGAGAAAGTAAATATGTCAGAGTTATTAAATGACATTTTGTGAGACTAGGACTTCCACTGCGTGTATGTAGCTTATGGGCCTAGGTATTAGAATATGATCTGTGAAGCTACTACAATTAATATCACCATCTTTAGCAAAAAGCTCCCACCTTCTCATTTGCACACCTTTCTGCTTGCATGGCGGAGGAAATACTCTAAATGAGGGAAAAGAGATGTAGCAAATTAACATATTTTAAACTAAACTATTTTTTATTTGCTTGGAAAAAAAAATTGGAAGTATGTTTCATAAGCTAAGTTTTAGATTTTGAAAACGGATATGAGAAGGCGACACTCACATCAGAATATCATCTGTAGTTGGTGGCATTTAAAAAACCTGCACCTGTTATTTCATGATAGATTACCTGGCAACACCAAAAGTGGTCTAAATTTTGTGATAAATCAGAATTTGTCTTTGTTCTATGCTCTTTGTTTCTTATTAATGAAAGTGGTCTTTCCTCTGAATTTTAAACAGTTCTTCTTACTTATAGTCAGCAAGAATCTCTCTCTCAATTAATATTTTCTCTTCCAAAATAATAATAATCTTTTATAGCAATTAAAAAAGGTCTGATTTTTTTCATTTGTCAGCAATCCAAATAATTATAGATGATACACAGTAACACCTCATAAACCAACAAATAATTGATTGTCACACAATGAAAACTGTGAGTAATCATAGCAGGAGTAATGAATACTCTCTTTAAAGTTAAGCATGCCAGGTGTTTGTCTGTCATGAAGTGGTAGATTCTGAGACTGTTGCCATTGGTTCTGGTGTCCCATTACTGTGTGCTTTCACAGCAGTCTACACTGTGTGAGTAACTCCCTTGCACTAGATATGGCCTTCATTACAAGGAGCTGGGCTGTAAGCAGCATAATCCAAAACCTTCTAAAATCCTTCTAAAATTCACTAAAATTTCACTGTTTCACTAAAATCCCTAAATCTCTAAGCCTGTACCAACCTCACTAAAATCTATTTGTTTCTGAATCCTCAGATCACATCTTTCCCAAGTTCTTGCCTTTTCAAGTACAAGATGGTCTATATTTGATTTAAAATGATCCTCTACCATGGCACGTCTTGCTAATCACAGAATCATGGAATCAGTTAGGTTGGAAAAGACCTCTGAGATCACTGAGTCCAACCTGCGACAGAACACCTTGTTGACTAGTACATGGCACCAAGTGCCATGTCCAGTCTCTCCTTAAACACCTCCAGGGATAGTGACTTCACCACCTCCCTGGGCAGCCCATTCCAATGTTTAATCATCCTTCCATGGAAGAATTCTCCTAATGTCCAACCTAACCTCCCTTGGCACAGCTAAAGACTGTGTGCTCTCATCCTGTTGCTAATGCAAGATGCTTGTCTGTTTTGTTTTGCCATTAAACTTACGCTCACTTGCTCACTCAGGGTTTCTGTTTTAGTGAATAGTAACAACAAATCAGAGTAGCTGCATATGACTGCGTTCAATGTAAATAAAAGAAGGAATGTATGCCATTAATTCACAGTAAGGAATCTAAGCTACAATTGGACAATGATAGTTTCAGTGTAAACACTGGTGGTCATTGTTTACTAGCAGCTCATTTCTGAATGTGTTAAAGTTATTACAACATTGCATATGATGCATTACATATGGGTCAAGAACAGTAGTAGCTTTTCAGACTTAAGTAATCCACAACAGTTGTTCTTACTGTCTCTGCAGTTTCTCATAACAGGAAAACAAGGTGACATGATTTCTTACTGTATCTTTGGTGGCTCAGGGGTCCCTTGCGTCTTTGAGGCAAGTTTGCTTTTATTGATACCTTTCCTATGGGTGAATAGCAACAGTGGTTTTTTTATAAACTCGATGTCTAAAAATGAGCAAAATCAATGGAAAAAAAGTGCTTTTAATTTCATACAACTAGTGTGCATCTCAACTAATAAAGTAAAAATACCACAAATATCAAGTATTTTATTATTGCTCCTAGTATGTTGAAATTGTTAGCTCATTATATGTGAAGCTGAAACCATTATTTTGCGTGTTCTCTTGTGGTCTCTCTTCCCTGATCCATTTATTTTAGCCTGATTTCCTTTTTCCTCCTGCTCCCTTCAGTACAATAAGTCCCCAGCAAACACCACATTCAGGCCTCAGCTCCTCATAGCTCTCTCTGTTTTAATGCTTTTCTCTTGGCACAGCCATTTAGGGATTGATCCAACATTCCCAAATACAACAACAATCTTTCCATTACCTTCAGAAGACCACGGGAGAGCTCCATGGGCTTTAGAGTATGTTTTTTTCTTTTTCCCAGTCCAAACCTTTCACAGGATTTGTTCTCACTATGAGGAAGTTATGTTCCAAAGATATCATCATTAGAGCAATGTGGCAGGTGCTTACTGATGATGTGATGTCTTCATTAGAGGTGTAAAGATAAGGCTCTCCTTAGTGCTCTTGGCACTCCTGCTGCGGGATTTACAAGGACCAAACAACCTACAGAAAGCCCCCACATTACAAAGGACTTCTCAAACAAGTTAGTCTTCACCACACTCACAAAAGACAAACAAAGCCAACACAAAAAGCACATACATGTGAATATAAAATGAGTATACTACAATCAGGTCTCTGAGATAAGAGATGCCTATGAGACTTTCAAGTGATTATGTAGTATCCTTTGAAGTCTGCTCTTGGCTGCAACCAAAGCCTGCCTAGCTAGCTCACCTGGTTAAAGCACATCCCTCTCTCTCCTCTTGGCTGGATTTTAGAGGCTGTGTTTTGGCAGAAGCCAGGAGCTTTGCAGCACTCACAGTTGCATCAGGCCTTAAGAAACACCTGAAATGCTTAGATGACTGCACGCCTTAGATAACAGGGTGTTAGCCTGGGCCTGTCATTTATAGAGAGGATTTTAAATTAATCTTTAATCTGGACGTGATTTATTTGATAATCTAACTTGCTAACACTTTCCCTGATATTTTGTTTTCCTCATGGCGAGGACAAGCTCTGGCTTGCACCCCTGGGTGCTTGCTCTGCGGTGCTTCACACAATTATGACGGGAGAGGAGGGAAAGACAAAGGTGAAGTAACCATTGTATTCTCTATGTGCCATGTCTGGAGTATGATCACCATTCCTGGCATTCTTTTTTTCTGGAACAGCTGAGGCAGTAACCCTGAACAATCCCTTGATGTAAAACACAGACCTCAAATCTTGACTGAAAATCCCTAGAACTTGCTAGCTCTGTGGCACAATATCAGGAAACTGTGGTATGTGGGTGGCTACTGCAGCAGTGTAAAACCCAAGAATTAGGAGCCATTAGCTNACCCAAGAATTAGTAGCCATAAGCTCTCACTTTAGTTGAACAGAAATCTGTGATGTACTAGCAATGTGATAAAATATCTTTATGTAGTTTAAATATTTTGGCTTCTAGGAGTCAGCACTTTCTAATAAAAATATGTGAAAGAACATTCCATATCATTTTTTGTAAGAGATTCATTTATAGGTGATCTATTCCACTAAAGTGNTTTTAGTTACTTTCTCCCAGTAGGAGAGAGAACCCACTAATGACTGGTTGATTATTCTTTGTTCACTTCCTACTAACGGTGAGGAACACGTACTGCTTCCTCTCTTTGCTCTGTACATTTTAGTACCGGCCATGGCATTAAAGAAGAGATACTTTAAAATATCATATCACCTTAACTACTGCAAAATTAAGGCTATTTCTGTCAGTTAGGAACGAGCTATTCCTGCAGAAAGAAAAACTTCTCTACATGACACCTACCTGTGATCAACCCCTCTGTCCACTGGGTGACACCAGCAGCCTGTCCGACACCGCTGAGCTGTGGATAGCACCACAGAACACTTATCTGAAGACTAAGTTCTTAACCCCATGGCTTCCTTTTTCCTGGTAACATTAATAACACTTTCTTTCCTCTCTGGTGGAAAAGTGATATAAGTAAATAGAAAAACAAAATGCAGGAAAAAACCTAAAACTTCTTCCAAACCTACTACACGTAATTTACAAGGCTGAAGAAGACGAAGTGAGGCAAGAGCCTGTGAGCCCTGTGAGGGAATGAGGTTTATGTCCACAGTTCTGGGGTGTAGGTTCGATCCCTGTATGGGCATTATCTGGGGAGTTGGACTAGATGATCCTTGTGGGTCCCTTCCAACTCGTAATATTCTGTGATTTTGTGATTCTGTAATATTCTGTAAAATACCCAGTGAACTGAGAGTCCCTTTTACAAACGGGTTAGGATGAGATGCTTTAATATGAATGCCCTACAGTTGATGAAAATTATTGTGAACAAGTCTGAGAATCTCAAACAACCAATTACAGAGGTGCAGTTGATTCTGTCCCATGTTACCTTTTTGCCTTCTCATGTGGAAATAATTCATTAATTTTGAAAGAAAAATTAGGATAACATGCAATCTTTGTGGCTGATAAACTGATTAATCCTTAGAATATCTTATAAATTGTTTAAAAATAATTTTAATACTTTCTGTGGTATACGTGCAACATTCTAGTTTGTTTCTGCTGTTGTTTCTTTTAATTTTTACTTCACCTGCAATACATTGCTACAAAGATAAGCCACCAGTACAAGCTCACTTTCAGTCATACTCGAATATATGTACAAAAAAAAGATCCATGAGGAGTAAAACCCGAAACTTAATTCACCTGTCAGCATGGTCCTAATTACTTAGTTTAAAAAATGAATAGCAAAGTGGCTGTATTTTTGCCTGAACAAGAAACTAAACATTGTTTAAGGAAGAATGGAGTTTGTTTTCAGAAGGAATGTGTTGATAGTTCTTTCTATCAACACTCCCAGTGTCTCTCAGATGGTAAATAATCAGTCCAAGCACAGAAAAAGTCCCAAAGGTTTTTAAACAGGTATTTCACCTGTTTACAACTTTTAGGACCTTCCAAATGATCCAGTGAACATCCCATACAGATGAAGCATTCCTTGCTATTTCCAGGAAGGTACTCAACCCATTTTCAAGCAGTTCCCAGTCAGAACCACCCAGCTGTTACCATGCTCAGCCAGAACAGCTTCAATATACCAAGAGCAGTAGCAGTTCAGAAGAGTTTCACAGGACAGGCTTTTAATATTTTACCAAAGCTGTACTGCAGAATACCAACATTGTCTATGGATAAGGGCACAAAGGAAACCTGCCCAAGGCAGCAGCTCCAGCCCTCCTTGTGTTGTATTTGCACACAGTAGTGATCTGCAAAGACCAGAAAAAAACATAAGAAGCTGTCAAATGCAACTCTGCCAGAAGTCACAAATTGGAAAGGTCACAGTCATTTCCAGAGCGTTCAAATGCAAATTAAATTAATAATATTCAAAATGTCTGGGTTCTAAAACAGGCTATTTTTATTTTCAGTTGGACAACAGCATGGTCTCTGCTGAAGAATTGGCACTGGCTTGATTACAGTTTAAAAGTAATAATCATTAAGAATGAAGTCACTACATTTAGGGAAGACTACAACTCCCATTTTTTTATAGTTCTGAAAAACTGAGCATGTGCCAGAGATGGCAAAACTTCAGGTCATACTTGATGGTCTGGAGTGTTCAAAGCTGAGCACGGACAGCTCCAGAAGCATCATGCAATACTCAGTAATTGTTAACTAATCTCTTAGTCACTAAGTGCAGAGTAATTTACCTGGACAAAAAGAATCATAATTATTAATAAAGATTCAAAATGGATACAATAGCTCTTAACACCTAAGGAACAGATTTAAGACTCCTTTGTTGACAAATCCCTGAAAACTTTTGATCAGTGCTCTGCATTGGTCATAATCACACACAGAATCACAGAATACTATGAGTTGGAAGGGACCCACAAGGATCATCTAGTCCAACTCACCATCTAACACCCGTACAGAGACCGAAAGCACATCCCAGACGCAAAATGTTAGTTAAAGGGTAAATAAAACATTCTTGAGATTCCGGTACACAGCATGTGACTGTCTTCACCACATCTCAAAAAAGGATATAAATATAGAGTGGCTGTTGATACAAGGAAGGACTAAATAAGGTAACCACAAAAGAGACTAAAACGAGATAAGAGAGAACTTCATAAAGAAAAAATGTTGTGGCAAAGGAATAAGAAATAATTATCTATTGTTTCTGAAAACACAGAATGATTGGACACTGAGGGAGAGATAAACAGCAGGTTTAAAACAGAAGTAAGTTCTTTTTCTCACAGCACATCATTAAATTGTGGAACTTGGTTGCCACAGGATGTTGTGGAGGCCAAAAATGTGTGTTCAAAATGGAATTAGATAGATTCCTGAAGGTTAGCTCCACTGACAACTATCAAGAGGGATGGCGCAGACACAGCTTCTGCTTAGGAAATCCCTGAATTGTGAACTGCCTGTGGCTGATATGGATCACAAAAAGTAGGATTTTCTTGTAAGATAATATGTATGTTCCTCCCCTCCTCCAGCTACCAGTTACAGGGACAGGATACTGGAGAGGTTAAATGAATGTTTGATATAATCTTGCACACCTGTTTTTACACCAGTATGTGCAAGGTTGTTGCTTTAACTAGGGTCAAACTTTAGGGTTATGGAGGAAAATGCAGAGGGTTCATGAGAAGGTTCTTTGACTCAGAAGTCATCCTGCTACATATATCAAATAATTTTGTATATATTTTAATTATTAAAGCTTCAGTGAAGGAACCCAGTGTTCCCAGGATGGGAAGGTCTCTCTCAAACTGTGTAAAAATTAGATTAAAGATCTACTTAATTTTACATACTTTCTTCTGGAGTCACATAACTAATTTCCTCTGGTCTTTGGAATTTCCTCAGATGATCAGGAAAAAAGCCCCATCAAAATGAAACACAATTGTCTCTGTGTCTAATGAATTGAAAGGCTACCTTTAGTACACTTAGGACAGAGTCCATCCTTAATTTCCTACTAAAATAGCTATTGTTCAGCTAAATAAATACAAGTAAGTTTAGGAGAAGGAATTCATGGCCTCAAATAAAAAGAATCAAGTTCAAGTTTTAATGAATGTATTGGGCAAGAAGGAAATGTTGCATGATATTAAACATTTGCTTTTAGACAGCCTTCTCTATAGTCTCTTAGATGCCTCAAGGAAATGGTTTTACAGAAGCATTACAATAATGCAGTTGCTCCCAGGGGCAGTTGTTTCTCTCTGATCATGGCATGTACTTCCTGCCATATGGACACTCTCTCCTCCAGTCTCCCCATCTAAAGATCTTCAGCCAGGACTTAATTCCTGTGCCTTCAAAACATTGCGTGTTTGAGGGGCAGGAGGCAGAAGGGAGCCAACATTTTAATTTTATTTGCAAGAAGGGGCTTCTCAAAAGCATTGTTTGTGCAGAGTTAAAAAAACAACCACCAGACACCAAATGTTCCTGCAGTTTTTTTCCCATAGGATTTTCATTCCTCTTTTTTCCAAAGGAGATTCCTTTTGTCTGTAGTTTACAAACTGACAATCATACATTATTTGTGAAGAAATGACTAGGAGAACAAACCTTATGAACCTTTCAATAACAAAGCATGGTGTGCATACACACACACACAAGCACACACTGCTGTTCCGATTTAAGAATGAACTTAAGCCAATAAATAGACTTGCTTCCATCCATCAGTGCCATGTTACATGGAATGATAGCTAATTTCACGAGCCCTATCTGAGCGAAACTGGCCTCAGATGATTACACTTCTAGATGTGCAGTCATCCCTGGATGTGACTGACTAACCACCAGCAGCACAATTCCCAAGGATTGCATTTTCCAGTTTCTGGAGCANGCCCCATCAAAATGAAACACAATTGTCTCTGTGTCTAATGAATTGAAAGGCTACCTTTAGTACACTTAGGACAGAGTCCATCCTTAATTTCCTACTAAAATAACTATTGTTCAGCTAAATAAATACAAGTGAGTTTAGGAGAAGGAATTCATGGCCTCAAATAAAAAGAATTAAGTTCAAGTTTTAATGAATGTATTGGGCAAGAAGGAAATGTTGCATGATATTAAACATTTGCTTTTAGACAGCCTTCTCTATAGTCTCTTAGATGCCTCAAGGAAATGGTTTTACAGAAGCATTACAATAATGCAGTTGCTCCCAGGGGCAGTTGTTTCTCTCTGATC